>JABMIG010000035.1:0-227500 GCA_013187285.1 Cyclotella cryptica
GATCAGCTTTTGTCTTGGTAAGAAGCTCCAGTGGAGTAAGTCCTGATGTGCTGTTTGGGATACGATTGTAGAGCCAAGCTGCATGTTTGAAAGCAAAGCCCCACAAAGCTAAATCATCAACACCTCTTTCAGACCAATGGAGAGAGACATGGACCATAAAAGTGCGAACCATATACATGATTGTTTGAATTGCCCCCTCAGCGATCGAGTTTTGATGCTTCGAACCTACACCAGAGAAGCTTTGAGACTGACGTTTTGTCCTGCAATCATCATGGAACATGTCCGCAGTGAAGACCCCGTTATCACTGTGCAAATGTTTGATCTCAGTAGCGGCCATTTCCCACAACCATTCCTCAAAGCGAACTTTGGACATGACTGTTTTGCCAGCACCTAAAGAGACCTGGCACTCAACCCAAATAATGCCTGTGGCGGCATCCTGGAAAATAGTTCCACCATGGAACTTGTTTCGATCATCTTCACGACCAAACCCAGAAAGCAATCTACCAGGAGTGTTGACCACAAACTGATCAGACAAAACAAAGTCTCCAGCTTCATACCTGCCTTGAGACAAGACAGCTTCCTTCTTGGGAATAGTCGTGCTCTTCTTTACCTGAGGAGAGCGCCTTTTATGGCGTGCTAATTCATAAGAGTGACATTTTGGAATAGGACAGTTGGGGGGTGGATGCAAACTGAGGAGGGATGACAGGAGGTAGTATGGTTTCACGACCAGTGTCATTGACAGCCTTGTGTTCTCTCATCATCTGCTGTATTCGACCCATGCTAACTCCAAGTTTCCAATGCCAAGTTAACAGTTCCTTCTGAGGACCAGAGAACTTTGAATTATCCTCGGTTCCAACGCAAGGACAGATAACAGTATCCCAGACATCATCCAGCGATTCATGAACAGCATTAACCTTAGACTGGGAAGCAGGGAACTGAAACATGGAATCAACCCTGATCGCCCACAGAACTCGAGTCTGGAAACAAAATTCAAACCAATTTTACTCTGTTCCTCAGCAGACACTGAATGATCCCATACGTTGGAAGGTTGGAAGGTCCTGAATTAATAGGGATCACAATGTTGTGCTCCTTCAGACGCATGATGACTTGCTTGTGGTCGATAATACTGTTGTAGTCATGCATTTGGTGATATGTTTGAGGACTGAATAATTGAATGTCTGTTGGTAAATGATATGCAATGCACTGTAGGAACACATCTTCCCCTTTGTCCTTCTGACACTTGTAGATAACAGTTCCTATCCCAATGACATAATTTGTCTTGGTGACATCACGGACTGGAATATTGACCTCCATGTAGTCGAAGAAGTCAGCCCTGTAAGGAGTCAAGCCCAAAGATGCCCCAGTATTCCATATCAAAGGGGTATTCTTGAAGGAAGGACTGCGATTGCAGTGTCCTGAATTGGCTTCAAGACTACATCGAAAGACATTCAGTCTATTTACCACTGATTGAGCTGTGGTTGGATTCTTCCACTCTTGCAAGTGCTGCATCCCATTGAATGAACACAACAGACGGGACAGCTGAGTGAAGTCTTTATCACCATAGCACCAATTATGTATAACGGTGTTTGAAGTTTGGGAGGACGGCCTGAAGAAATGCCGGTTTCTCTCCTGATATGATTTACGAGACCGAGCATTCTTCCACTTCCACCTCATATGCTTGCGCCACTGGGGAAGGAGAATTTTCAACCTATTGAAAGTCACTAGTCCGTTCCTACGGCGACACCGAAGCATCAAATGATATGCCATGCTCCTCCTTCTCCACCTCATTCTGTGAGCACGCCTTTTCCAAGGCCTAGGTTTGCGCCTACAACGACCGCTATAGCTGCTAGGTGAAGAGCTGCTTCCAAAACCTTGAAAGAGGGTAATCACTGACTGTAAAAGGCAATAATAAAGACCCCAACTAGATCTACCACAATACCAAAGCACCAACAAAGAAACAACACCAAAGATACTAAACTCCATTAAATCAATAAGTCCTGGATGATAAAGGATAGGTGGGTGATGACCAGGCCAGGCCCACGATCCTAGTTTAACAGCTTCTTCAAGTCAGATAGGAAGGCAGCCACTGTAGGATCAGCCACAGCTTTCTCATGATGTTCACAGACGGCCATAAGTTTGTTCCTGTCAAGGGAGACAAGTCCATTACTGTTGGGACCTGTTGAAGCATGATTCACGGAAAGGACATGTGGAGTAGGTTGAGGAATAGGCCCTGTTGTTGCACTTTTGCCATTTTCTGATGATAAGGATGACTAGCGGGCAAAGCAGCAGGAAAAGAAGACGGATTTGAAGTGAAGGCAGAGTGAAAGCTGGAGGTATGGGTACAGTTCCACCCACAACCCTTGTTGCAATGCATATGCCAAACATTGTTGAATTTTTCAACACCACTTCCAGATGGTTTTGACCACCACTCCCGCCACCAAACCTGGACCTCTCATAGTGTTTTCCTCCAGAACCTGAGCTACCACTGACAGATGAAGACTTCTTCTTCTTATCTTCCTCCCATTTCTTCTTGTTTGCCTCAATCCAAGCTTGATCTTTGGGAAGCTTGCATTTGTTGACTCCATGGTCACCATTGCAGTTCCAACAGTTATTGACCCGTCCACTTGGAATATGCCAATTGTTGCCTGTAGATAAGGAGTTGTAAAGCTAGTGGCTTTCAAAGAATGCGAAGGATCTGGTCAAGTGCCGTTTGACTGCCTCCAGTGTAGGTAGTGGAAGTCTTGATGGAACGGTACATAGTACTTTCCCACTTGAAAACCTCAGTGAACTTCGAGACAGAGCGCCTTGACAATCCATACATAACTTCTCCAACTGCCTCATCTGACAAAGCATCGACCCTTGCAAGACTTTTCACTACAGCAGTCAATTGTTTTGCTGCAAGAAAGACATTTTCGCCTTTGATCTTGGCAATACCATCTCTGCTAAAGCATGTGACAACAGACTTGAGCGCAGTAACAACATCAGTGGTCATTTGAAACATCTGTGCCATAATTAGGTACAGAAAAGTAGCTCCACCCTTCTCAAAAGGCTCCAAGCTCTCAAATGAATCCTTGATTGCATCCTTGAGTTCTTGGGTGCAAGAGTTTCGAAGAAAGGCAAGAAGCCAGGCGCTTGATCTTCGATTCTCATCACCACCCTGACGATTGATATCTAACTGCCACTCCTTGACTTGGTGAATAGTGAGATGAGTCCAGTCCTCAAATAGGTTGACAGCTTCTTCCCCATATTTCTCCCAAAGAACAGTTGCAGTAGGATCGACTATCTTTCTGACTAGAATGATCTCCATAAAGTCATAGCTAACAGAATGCTTTTGAGCATCCTCGATCTTGGAATAGTTTCCAACAAATTTCTCTTGAATGTTGCGGTAGTTTGCATTCCCAGGATCAGCTTCACCATCCTCACTCTTAGTGACAAAATGCTTCGCTGCACCAAGCTTGGGGCTCAAAGGAGTCGTTGCTAGAGCATATGCATGTGAGTACTCTTTCGATCCTTCAGTTCCTCGCTTGTTCTTGGGAATGATGACTTGATTCTTGGCAAAATCAAGCTCTGAGACAGGACTTGAATCCACAAAGAAATCCTTAAGTTGATTGACGGCGCCTTGCATTGTCGTCATATTGCTCTCGGTGTGCACTCCGATTTCAGATATAACTTCCTCTTGCGGCTCGTCAAAATTGATGTGTCGGGCAGAATCCACAACTAAAGTCTCTCGTGACTGAGCTCCAATTGGTGATAATAACTCCGCAAAACTCTCCAAATCTTCTAGATTGGACTGAAAATCGACTTCGTCACTACTCATGCACGGTAACTAACTAAAATAAATTGCCTCCCTGCCTGATGCAACGGTGACAATTCAAGCTTGTTGACACAACCAACTTCTCCAGTAAAGAAGCACCCTAATACCGTTACCAAAGCACAGAATCAACGTCATGAACTTTGGGCTCATAACCTCTAGGAAGTGGTAAGTGTTGAACTAATGTGTACTTGTTGAAGTACAAGCATAGACTTGCATACAGAGATGTTGCGTTCAAGTAAAAGGTAAAAATTATGATTTTAAAAGTTCTATCTAATATGATGCTCTGTTCCTGCAAGAGCATGCAATCGAGCTAGATAGACAAAGACTTATCATAAAATAGTCGTGTCAGGATTGCTCAGGAATATCTGGACACGATCTCAAACACGCCCTTGTGTTCGTCCCACGAACACGAATAGTACTAGCTAGTCGTAAACACGGCTGGCTGTACTAAAATAAATCAGAACATGGTAAAAACGAGAACACGACAATCAAGGTGTCACGTGCAGGTTGCACGATCACGATTACACATGATCGTACTACCATAAAAAAACAGATCGCACGAACACGATCACGGGGATCGCACCACCACGAGCGGTCAAACAGCCTCGACCGATCGTGCCATCCCCAACACAGTACGAAGATTTCCAATTAAATAATGGACGAAATAAAAAAAATCGCGATTCTCACAACTCACATGGTCAATTGTCCTGATTCTTTTTCTCATGGTTGGATTGAAGATTCGGTAAGAGCGCGATGTGGGCGGGGATTTGAAAGGCATGGGGTGGGGAGTGGCAGAAGATGGCAGGACAGGGCGTGAATTTTCAATTAAATAGTTCTACAGAAAAAAACATCGCGAAATGCAACAACCAACCAACCTTTTTGCGGCACCGCAGGGCGCCTTGTTTCCAAGAGCTGGGTTGAGAAAACGCGCCAACTTGCAGCTCAAAAGTCCACCAGAATGCTGAGATACGAGGGTGAGACTATGAACATATACAAATACAGTTCCACACCATGTTCCACAGACTTTGTTGTGTGGTGTGTTTGTGTGTGGTGTGGGTGTGTTTGTGTAAGTGTTAGAGATGTTGGGTAAAATACCTTACCATACCCTATGTATTATATTAAAGTACACTCGGGGATGATAGGAAATCCCATCTTGCTAGAGTGGTCAATTTTTATGTGCCAACGGTAATAATGGGCGCGGCAATTGCATGCATTGTGCAACACAGTACACACAAGGCGATACCTTCTATGTGTCGAAATTTACAGTTTAAATTTTGCATAAATGTTAATGATATAAAGGTCATACATAAACAATGAAATTCTAGAGAGACAACAAAATTTTCTCTAAGACAGAAAACACTTATCATGACATGACCGCATCGAAAATGAGTACTATCAAGCCAACATTCAAAGATGAACAGTGAAAACAAGTTAACAAGACCATAATCTCAGTTTAATGCCAATCAGTCAATTCAAATCAAGATGTCATTCCTTTCTCAGCATAATCCCATAGATATCATATCTTCCACTCCAGTTTGATCATCGAAGTTCCTATGTAGAAGGGCATCAAAATTGGAAAAGGTATTGACTGATGAAGTGGTTCCTTGCAAAGGTAGTTAGTCCTTTTCCCATTGGTAAATCTTATCGTAGATATTAATTTTTGCTTTTATGTATCCAGTTTGGTATATCTTCCATAAACTGTTTGATGCGAAATTTCTACATTTATTTCAAGTAACCAGTGTAAGCTTTTCCATGCTTGAGCAAGCTGATGAGCAAAGATCATCCACTGATTTTCAATACAAAAATGGTTTTGGTCGAAGTTGAAACCATTCACTTTTATGGGACACTGCTTTTGTCCCATAAAAATATCTTACGATATGAGTTAGGTTTGATGTGCATATGAATTGACATTCCAATTCATAATATAAGAGCTGACTAATAATAATGTGATAGATTAATTATTTCTGTTGTGTAATGTATGTTCTTGTTCATTAGTTATTCAGATTATTCTAACTTAGAAACCGGGCTCACTTCTTAACAATCCCGCATAGCTACCGATTGTAACAAGGTTGATTGTTGGGGGTGGGCTTCAGCTTTCCTCGAGAGTGGGCCTATTTTATACTCTCAGCTGGTTTTGGTCAAGTTGAAACCATTCACTTTTATGGGACACTGCTTTTGTTTGGAGTAACTTATGATACAAGTTAAGTTTGATGTTCACATGGATTGATATTCCAATTCATAAAATAATAGCTGACTAATAATAATGTGATAGATTAATTATTTCTGTTGGGTAATGTATGTTCTTGTTCAT
Source organism: Cyclotella cryptica (assembly GCA_013187285.1). Classification (NCBI taxonomy): domain Eukaryota; phylum Bacillariophyta; class Thalassiosirophyceae; order Thalassiosirales; family Thalassiosiraceae; genus Cyclotella; species Cyclotella cryptica. Next base: position 6,126 of record JABMIG010000035.1, read on the forward strand.
TAGTTATTCAGGTTATTCTAACTTAGAAACCGGGCTCACTTCTTAACAAATCCACATGGCTACCAATTGTAACAAGGTTGATTGTTGGGGGTGGGCCTATTTTATACTCTCAGCTCTCCTCGAGAGTGGGCCTATTTTATACTCTCTGCCGGTTTTGGTCAAGTTGAAACCATTCACTTTTATGTGACACTGCTTTTGTTTGGAGTAACTTATGATTCAAGTTAAGTTTGATGTTCATATGGATTGACATTCCAATTCATAAAATAATAGCTGACTAATAATAATGTGATAGATTAATTATTTCTGTTGGGTAATGTATGTTCTTTTTCATTAGTTATTCAGGTTATTCTAACTTAGAAACCGGGCTCACTTCTTAACAAATCCACATGGCTACCAATTGTAACAAGTTGATTGTTGGGGGTGGGCTTATTTTATACTCTCAGCTCTCCTCGAGACCTCGAGAGTGGGCCTATTTTATACTCTCAGCCTTCCTCGAGAGTGGGCCTATTTTATACTCTCAGCCTTCCTCGAGAGTGGGCCTATTTTATACTCTCAGCCTTCCTCGAGTGGGCCTATTTTATACTCTCAACCTTCCTCGAGAGTGGGCCTATTTTTTACTCTCTGCTTTCCTCGGAAGTGGGCCTATGTTATACTATCAGCTTTCCTCGAGAGTGGGCCTAGTTTATACTCCCTGCTGCCATGAGAGTCTTGGTTTCAAGATAACACAACCATGTGGAAGAGATGTCTGGCAAAAAGGTTAAGCTGCTGACAATTGAAAGATGTCCAGCAAAAAGTTGGATCTTGCTGACAAAAGATGGTAGCAAAAATGAAGATCTCGCTTTGTCAAAGTGATTCAGGTGGTGGTGAATGGTGGTGAATCGGAGATAAGAAGAGTAGACAAGCAACAACACGTCTCGAAATGCAAAGGACGGCTAAGCAAAAAACAGAATCTCGTTTCGTCCAAAGAGTCCACACCCGCGAAGGATCCTGGTACTACAGTGACAAGACCACGATCCCAGTTTAACACAGAGCAATCAATCGAATCGGAAAATGTGTCGCTCCCTCACGTTTCTGTTTCCGCGTTGACGGGCAGAGGAAACAATGTGGATGTGATTTGAGCGGTGGACGACGGAAGTGAATTGGAGGTAGCAGGGGGAGCCGAGCAACAACAAGTCTTGAAATGCGAAGGACGGCCAAGCAAAAAACAGAATCTCGTTTCGTCCAAAGAGTCCACACCCGCAAAGGATACTGGTACTACAGTGACAAGACCACGATTCCAGTTTAACTCAGAGCAATCAATCGAATCAGACAATGTGTCACCCCTTCATTTTTCTATCCCATGTTGATGAGCCGAAGAAGATACATGGTGGATGTGATTATGGTGGTGGTGAATGGAGGTGAATCGGAGATAAGAGGAGTAGACGAGCAACAACATGTCTGGAATTGCGAAGGACTGCCCAGCAAAAATCAGAATCTTGTTTCGTCCAAAGAGTCCACACCCACGAAGGATACTGGTACTACAGTGACAAGACCATGATTCCAGTTTAACTCAGAGCAATCAATCGAATCAGACAATGTCTCACTCAGACTCCAACTCTGTTTCATTTGCTTTTCTATGTTGATGTGATGGCAGGAGAGGGATCTTAGCAATTCAGTGCACTGATTGTAAGTGTGAATTGTCTCGAGCCATTGAAATAGTTTATTATCAATTGAATTGAGAAACAATCAAAAAACAGATTCTTATCATAGTCTCGCCTCATTGGTTTCGTGTAAATGAATTGAGATATTTCGGGTAGATCATGGTACTCGGTCAACTTGGAGCATTGGGCTGTTATTGAGATTAATGAGAGTAGTCTCTTGCTCTGCAATAGGCGAGCTTCTTTCTTGTTATTTTGATTCTAAATTGTAGGCATGCTCATGACAGATTGTAAACAACACTTCTGGAAGCATTCTGTCCTCTGGAGTTGTATTTGCGGAAAAAATGTTGTTAACTTGTTGTCAAGGCAATGTAGCATATGTTGGTATGACTTTAAGGTGTAAGACATGAATATATAACATTGTTTCAGGTTATCTCAATCTCACCGCAGGAATCTTTCTGTTATATCATCACAAAGCAACATAATGCAACATTGCAACAAACAAATGATTCTGTCCTGTCAGAGTCTATCAAGAATATTTCAAACCAGCTTTGAGCTTTTCCAGAGACAGAGTCAGGAGGAATTTGAACAGCGTTCGAAAATTGTTAGATGGCCCTGCTTGTAAGATTTGTTGAAAGAAAAAAACTTAACATGCGATCACATTAAATTGTCATGAGTCATATCAATCTCATCCATGCCACATATTTTCACCAAGCACACGACCCATGCAAATAAGCATTGCATGATTTTTACTTTCCTGTTCTCTAAAAAATCCGATGTCCATAATTGGTTTCATCTGAGATAGAGTTGGGATGAAAAATGTTAGATCATCTTTACCACAGGATCTGTGAAAAGAACAAAACTGAATACAGGTTTACATTACATTGCCGTGAGCTTACATAATCTCAGCCCTGCCACATATTTTCACCTATCAGACCACTTGTCAAACATATTGTTCGATTTTCACTGTCATGTTCAACTCTCACACAAAGCCATATGAAGTAAAAACTAGTTGTCGCCTTCTATTTGCTTTGCCGCTCTGGTTGAATGATCGCGAGCGGGTGACAGCAACAGCGGAGCAAAAGACAGTCTGTGGGCTTAAATTCCACAGATGGGGCGTAAGAATAATAAGCTGCAATTAAATTGAAAGATTGGTGTGTAAAAAAACTGTAAAATCATCAAAACTTGATCTTTTCTCACCGTTCTTTTTACCTTGGCGCTCTGCTGTTATGAATGCGAAACGGTGGCAACAACAGCAGAGCAAAAGACGGTATGTGGGCTTCAATAGCCCAGATTGCGGGTATGAATTAAAAGGAGCGATTTAATTGGAAAAATGGTGAGTAAAAAAACTGTAAAATCATCAAAACTTGATCTTTTCTCACCATTCTTTTTGCCTTGCCGCTCTGCTGTTATGAACACGAAAGGGTGGCAACAACAGCTGAGCAAAAGACGGTCTGTGGGCTTCAATAGCCCAGATCACGCGTATGAATTAAAAGGAGCGATTTAATTGGAAAAATGGTGTGTAAAAAACTGTAAAATCATCAAAACTTGATCTTTTCTCACCGTTCTTTTTGCCTTGCCACTCCGCTGTTATGAACGCTAAAGGGTGGCAACAACAGCGGAGCAAAAGACAGTCTGTGGGCTTCAATAGCCCAGATCATGCGTAGGAATCAAAAGGAGCGATTTAATTGGAAAAATGGTGAGTAAAAAAAGTGTAAAATCATCAAAACTTGATCTTTTCTCACCGTTCTTTTTGCCTTGCCGCTCTGCTGTTATGAACTCGAAAGGGTGGCAACAACAGCTGAGCAAAAGAAGGTCTGTGGGATCTTCAATAGCCCAGAGCGCGTGTATGAATTAAAAGGAGTGATTTAATTGGAAAAATGGTGTGTAAAAAAACTGTAAAATCGTCAAAACTTGATCTTTTCTCACGGTTCTTTTTGCCTTGCCGCTCTGCTGTTATGAACGCGAGCTGGTGGCGGCAATGGTGGAACAAAAGACGGTCTGTGGGCTTCAATAGCCCAGATTGTGGGGTGGATCCAAAATGTAACAATTTAATTGAAAAAGTTTATCATGTATTGCAGTTGCAATAATGACAGGGTTTTTCCGTCCATCTTTTTATTATTGTGAAATCGTATGTGAAGGGCAAAGTGCGTGATTGCCTGTTGAGGGCCAGATTACATAGGGTGGGGAACTACACAAATGGGAAGTGCACAAATAATTCTGCCTAGGTAAAGTGAATATTTAGATTGAAATAATTGTTTTAGTACCTAATGTTAGTAAAACTGTTAGCAGTCAGTCGAAGTCTAACATTGTCGGCAAAACCTTACTAACAGTTAGCAAAAAAGTGAGAAAGAATGTGTGACTCCGCCCCTCCGACCGACCGTTGAGCCTCTGTTAGTTATTCGTTAGCCAAAAATCTTGCTAACAGGTTCACTAACAGGCTTACCAGCCTTACTAACAATTCGTTTGCAGTGTGGCACAACTTCCATCAGAATCTTCATCATCAGAAAAAGAAGTCCTATTGTCATAGACCAGCTTCTTCTCAGTTATCATTTTTCTCACAGCAGTGAAAGCTTTCAATGCAGCAACTGCCCTGACATTGTCCCAATCTTCATAAATTGCCAGGTTACTGGACAACGGACCCATGTTAGCTTCAGGATACATTTCTTGAATAGCTTTCAGATACATCTCCTTGGTAGTCAGCAAGACAGGCAACTTGCAAAAAAATAGGTTATTTTGGCGATAAAAGTTCGGCGAAGTGACAACTTTAGCAACTTGTGCGACTGAAACTTACGACATTGTGACGACTCTGAGAATGAACTGACGACTTTCGACCAAGTGACAACCCCTGAGTTGTCACTTGGTTGCAAGTTACGACCATGTTATGACAACCAAAGTTGTAAGTTACGACCATGTTACGACACCCAAAGTTGTAACTTACGACCATGTTACAACAGCCAAAGTTGTAACTGACAACCATGTTACGACAGCCAAAGTCGTAACTGACAACCATGTTACGACAACCAAAGTCGTAAGTCACGACCATGTTACTACCTCCAGAGTTGTAAGCTACGACCAGTTACGACATACTACCTCCAGAGTTGTCAGTTAGGACCACCAAAGTCTTGCCACCTCCAACACCGTCCGTTGGCGGAACAAAAGAGGATTGATCATTGAAGTAGGAGATTGCCACTTTTAAAAATCTATTATTAGTTTGGTGCACCAGGCTTGACCTTAGCATGTTCTCATTTTCAAGATTCAGACGGATTGATGATGGTAGAAGTGACGAGGATGAAGTACCTGATGTCAAGGAGAGCGATCAAAATGAATACGGAAGTGGGGTCGGGTTTGTGGACTACGGGAACAATTCTTTTGAAGATGTAGCTGAACGGGTGGAGGAATCGAACGGCTACACAGTGCAGCAATTTGACCATTCTCTTGAAGAAGTTGGATCCCATGTGGAGTTGAACTGCGGCACTGTCCAGAACAATTCCAATGCTCTCGAAGAAGGAGCTGAGTACAAGGACGTGAAACTGCCGGAAAGAGGCTTACCTCAAATGGGAAATCAAGTCGACTTAATCCATCGCCTATTGGATCCATGTCCGCCAGACTTCAAAAACAACAACAGAGTTATCAATTGCCTTGGTGTTGAACATGATAAAGATGAAGGCAGGATCAGGTTTGACCATGTGGACACGGATGGGAATAGTGACGAAAATGGGGAAGATGATAGCAGGTTTGGATTTGATGATGGTGATATCGACTCTCTTGTTGAAGTCGATGAATCAGAGGAGGAATTGAATAGCTACACAGTTGCGCAATTGAAGGTTAAACTGGCTGAACAAGGGTTGATTCAAACAGGAAAAAAAACTGACTTAATCCGGCGCATATTTAATCCACAACCATCAGATTTCAAAAAAAGCAAAGTTGAGCCATGGAGAACCAGCAAGGCCAAAGCACTTCTTATCAGACTCCTCAGTGACAAATCTTCACGCATTCAAGGTTAAACTCCGGATGAAGCTTGGGAGTCATCGGAATGGTTCAAGAAATATCCAAAAGATAGATTTGTCAGCAACATGAAGAACCTCAAAAAGTCTATTGAAGCAAGGGGTGGTGTTGTTGATAATGATAATGAAATCATTGAGGCAGAGCTTTCATCCATACGTGCGTCAAATCGGATTTTGTGCCCACTTTGGCATGAACATGATGCGAGTCGACTTCTTGAGCAAGATATAAAAGACAGCATGCATGAAGCTATGTCCCCACACAAGTTTCGACAGACGAGAGCAGAGTACATGCAATTTGATCTTGCAACATTCAGAAAGAACATTTACCAAGAACAAAGAAAGCAAAGGAAAATGCCAATGAAGGTTGCAAAGCGCAACAAACTTGTGGAAGAGACGCACAGAGAGGTAATTGAAGAGGAAGTAGCTTGTTGGCATACTGACCAGCAACACGATGACATGGTGATTGCATTGGCTGGATTGCTGTTAGAGTAAGTCTGCAATATGCAATTTAGGTTCCAGCATAGTCTCGTTGTGTTGTGATTGTAAAGTACAATCATTGAAATGGGCATTGCGGTTCAGAAGATGATGTTTGTGCTACTGCTCTGCCTTCAGAACTTCAAGTTGCTTTCTCAGGCCATCACAGTAATCGAGTCCATTCTTTGCACCACTGCTTCGGCAAGAGCTTGCCTTGATGGTTGCTCGCTTTTCGCTGGCAGACTCGGTGCATTCAATGTTATGTCCTTTCTGGGAGGTGGGAGGTGGCTTTTGACGTTTTTGTGACAGGTTCGAGGACTCTTTTGACTTTCCACAGCAATTTTTTAGAGTCCAGAGACTTTTTCCTTCCAGCTGATGAGAATCATATGTTAGTTACCAGGCCCTACAAATGCCATGTCACAGACCAACCTTACCTTTACTAGGTTGCCTGTTTGGAGGTCTCTGTTGTGCACTTTTCATACAACACAAACAGCCTCATTTCAATTCTCTGCTGCTGCTTTTGCCTTTCGTTTCTTCCTTGCTTTAATCACACATTCACAAATTTTGGGCCAATCATGAATTCTCTTCCGCCTTTTAAACTCCGCACTCTTGATCCCACCAACAGGCAATTCATGATGCCTTGGACCAGCTGGCATGCCACCTTTTGGAGGCTTGAAATCAATACACTTGTCCGCATGAAATCCCCCGCAATCACTAGCCATTCTTCGACAATACGGCCTGTAGAAACACTGCATATCGTGGGGCCATTTGAATTGTGATTCAACTGCACTGCTTTTGGCAGTGGCATTTTCTTGGTCATTAATTTGGCGCTCCAAATTTTCAATAGCTAGTTTGCTTTTGCGGTATGCCCTTTGGGCTATATTGAAGGTGTCAGTGTTTGCAGCGTGTTCTTGTTTCAGAACTTCAAGTTGCTTTCTCAGGCCATCACAGTAATCGAGTCCATTCTTTGCACCACTGCTTCGGCAAGAGCTTGCCTTGATGGTTGCTCGCTTTTTGCTGGCAGACTCGGTGCATTCAATGTTATGTCCTTTCTGGGAGGTGGGAGGTGGCTTTTGACGTTTTTGTGACGGGTTCGAGGACTCTTTTGACTTTCCACAGCAATTTTTTTTGAGAGTCCAGAGACTTTTTCCTTCCAGCTGATGAGAATCATATGTTAGTTACCAGGCCTACAAATGCCATGTCACAGACCAACCTTACCTTTACTAGGTTGCCTTTTTGGAGGTCTCTGTTGTGTTGCCCTATAATTCCCTTTTGTCTTGCATCCATCAGAACCAAAGTCGTATGTTCCAGACAAGGAGATGTATACATTCAGACAGATAAATCTTACCTCTAGTACGTGGAGATCGTGACCTCAGTTGTCTCATCAACAATGCCTTCAATTTAGCTATCCATTTCAATTTCTACAACTTTCACGCCAGAATCAAAATTGTATGTTTGCACTTCATCTTTTGGGATGACATCTTCTCTCTTGGTCACATACAGCAAACAATCGGAATCCCTCATGGTCACTTTCACGTTCTCCCCCCAAATGGAGGCATTCAGCTTTGAATGCGATCACCTCACCTTTCTCCACTTTCAGAAATTTTACATCGTTTTGATTGCAATCCCTACTGGGAAGATGATAAAGGTTAAATTCATCAAGCTTAATGATTACCGACATTGGATGATCTGATGGACCCAGATGTCGTAAGATATCACGGTAGTCAGAATGCAATTTTCCGAAATGTCCCTCAAACTGAGACCCCGACGTTGCAGCAGTTTTAATAGGGCATTGTATTTAACATGTTCCCATTCAAAATCAGGATGGAACTTGGAAACCATCTGTTCAATTGTGGGACACATAAAGTTGGCAACATGGCCGTATAAATCTGAATCTTTTTCCAAATCGGGAGCGTGCCACCTCATTTTTTCCCCCTGTCACATGTACCCACCCTTCATAACTTTTCATCCGATCTTGCATTTCTTTAGTTTGCTCCTTTGAAGGCATCCAGTTGAATTCACCATGTTTTAAGTGAAGCAAGACAGGTCTCGTTGTTAGAATCTCTTCTGCAGCTGGCTCGGCCATGGCTAAATGAGCATGGGTGAAAGCCTCTTTTGAAGCCACCAGTTCGAAGTGCTTCCGGCTTGCGTTGGTTTCTTGTATTGTTGATTGCAACCTATTGTGACAGTATTCCATCAATGTCGCATGCAGTGGAGGGCTCAGAGCTGCTCAGAGACAGATCTGCGTTAGTGGTGTCATGAGGACCAGCTAGCGACAAGCTGCCTGCAAACAGCTGCAAACGACTGCAAATCTCTGAGACCTCTTGTCCACGACAATTTCACGCACTATTAAATTGTTAAAAAGTCAATGTAGATGATAATATCTCCATTATAATACATTAATATTGTAAAAATAGGTGTCACATCCCCAGCTTGTCTTTATACACTCTATTGCCAAAAAAGATGATGTGAGTGCTACTGCACTGCCTTGTATTATGATGCCAGTAAGATTAAGATTGATGGCATCTGTGGCACCTGTTAGCTTTCTTGGTATGAGTTTGATATGCCTGTAGAGGACAACATAAAACTGGCACCTAACAAAATCTAAAAGACATTTGGTCCGACAATGAAGTGCTGAAGATTAACATTTACTTTTCATACAAAACAAACACTTTTCATACAACACAAACAGCCTCATTTCAATTCTCTGCTGCTGCTTTTGCCTTTCGTTTCTTCCTTGCTTTAATCACACATTCACAAATTTTGGGCCAATCATGAATTCTCTTCCGCCTTTAAAACTCCACACTCTTGATCCCACCAACAGGCAATTCATGATGCCTTGGACCAGCTGGCATGCCACCTTTTGGAGGCTTGAAATCAATACACTTGTCCGCATGAAATCCCCCGCAATCACTAGCCATTCTTCGACAATACGGCCTGTAGAAACACTGCATATCGTGGGGCCATTTGAATTGTGATTCAACTGCACTGCTTTTGGCAGTGGCATTTTCTTGGTCATTAATTTGGCGCTCCAAATTTTCAATAGCTAGTTTGCTTTTGCGGTATGCCCTTTGGGCTATATTGAAGGTGTCAGTGTTTGCAGCGTGTTCTTGTTTCAGAACTTCAAGTTGCTTTCTCAGGCCATCACAGTAATCGAGTCCATTCTTTGCACCACTGCTTCGGCAAGAGCTTGCCTTGATGGTTGCTCGCTTTTTGCTGGCAGACTCGGTGCATTCAATGTTATGTCCTTTCTGGGAGGTGGGAGGTGGCTTTTGACGTTTTTGTGACAGGTTCAGGGACTCTTTTGACTTTCCACAGCAATTTTTTTTTAGAGTCCAGAGACTTTTTCCTTCCAGCTGATGAGAATCATATGTTAGTTACCAGGCGCCTACAAATGCCATGTCACAGACCAACCTTACCTTTACTAGGTTGCCTGTTTGGAGGTCTCTGTTGTGCACTTTTCATACAACACAAACAGCCTCATTTCAATTCTCTGCTGCTGCTTTTGCCTTTCGTTTCTTCCTTGCTTTAATCACACATTCACAAATTTTGGGCCAATCATGAATTCTCTTCCGCCTTTAAAACTCCACACTCTTGATCCCACCAACAGGCAATTCATGATGCCTTGGACCAGCTGGCATGCCACCTTTTGGAGGCTTGAAATCAATACACTTGTCCGCATGAAATCCCCCCGCAATCACTAGCCATTCTTCGACAATACGGCCTGTAGAAACACTGCATATCGTGGGGCCATTTGAATTGTGATTCAACTGCACTGCTTTTGGCAGTGGCATTTTCTTGGTCATTAATTTGGCTCCAAATTTTCAATAGCTAGTTTGCTTTTGCGGTATGCCCTTTGGGCTATATTGAAGGTGTCAGTGTTTGCAGCGTGTTCTTGTTTCAGAACTTCAAGTTGCTTTCTCAGGCCATCACAGTAATCGAGTCCATTCTTTGCACCACTGCTTCGGCAAGAGCTTGCCTTGATGGTTGCTCGCTTTTTGCTGGCAGACTCGGTGCATTCAATGTTATGTCCTTTCTGGGAGGTGGGAGGTGGCTTTTGGCGCTTTTGTGGACGGGTTCGAGGACTCTTTTGACTTTCCACAGCAATTTTTTTTTAGAGTCCAGAGACTTTTTCCTTCCAGCTGATGAGAATCATATGTTAGTTACCAGGCGCCTACAAATGCCATGTCACAGACCAACCTTACCTTTACTAGGTTGCCTTTTTGGAGGTCTCTGTTGTGTTGCCCTATAATTCCCTTTTGTCTTGCATCCATCAGAACCAAAGTCGTATGTTCCAGACAAGGAGATGTATACATTCAGACAGATAAATCTTACCTCTAGTACGTGGAGATCGTGACCTCAGTTGTCTCATCAACAATGCCTTCAATTTAGCGCTATCCATTTCAATTTCTACAACTTTCACGTCAGAATCAAAATTGTATGTTTGCACTTCATCTTTTGGGATGACATCTTCTCTCTTGGTCACATACGCAAACAATCGGCATCCCTCATGGTCACTTTCACGTTCTCCCCCCAAATGGAGGCATTCAGCTTTGAATGCGATCACCTCACCTTTCTCCACTTTCAGAAATTTTACATCGTTTTGATTGCAATCCCTACTGGGAAGATGATAAAGGTTAAATTCATCAAGCGCAATGATTACCGACATTGGATGATCTGATGGACCCAGATGTCGTAAGATATCACGGTAGTCAGAATGCAATTTTCCGAAATGTCCCTCAAACTGAGACCCCGACGTTGCAGCAGTTTTAATAGGGCATTGTATTTAACATGTTCCCATTCAAAATCAGGATGGAACTTGGAAACCATCTGTTCAATTGTGGGACACATAAAGTTGGCAACATGGCCGTATAAATCTGAATCTTTTTCCAAATCGGGAGCGTGCCACCTCGTTTTTTCCCCCTGTCACATGTACCCACCCTTCATAACTTTTCATCCGATCTTGCATTTCTTTAGTTTGCTCCTTTGAAGGCATCCAGTTGAATTCACCATGTTTTAAGTGAAGCAAGACAGGTCTCGTTGTTAGAATCTCTTCTGCAGCTGGCTCGGCCATGGCTAAATGAGCATGGGTGAAAGCCTCTTTTGAAGCCACCAGTTCCGAAGTGCTTCCGGCTTGCGTTGGTTTCTTGTATTGTTGATTGCAACCTATTGTGACAGTATTCCATCAATGTCGCATGCAGTGGAGGGCTCAGAGCTGCTCAGAGACAGATCTGCGTTAGTGGTGTCATGAGGACCAGCTAGCGACAAGCTGCCTGCAAACAGCTGCAAACGACTGCAAATCTCTGAGACCTCTTGTCCACGACAATTTCACGCACTATTAAATTGTTAAAAAGTCAATGTAGATGACAATATCTCCATTATAATACGTTAATATTGTAAAAATAGGTGTCACATCCCCAGCTTGTCTTTATACACTCTATTGCCAAAAAAGATGATGTGAGTGCTACTGCTCTGCCTTGTATTATGATGCCAGTAAGATTAAGTTTGATGGCATCTGTGGCACCTGTTAGCTTTCTTGGTATGTGTTTGAAATGCCTGTAGAGGATAACATAACAGGGTCACAGCTAGTAGCGTAAACTATGATGTCGCCCCTCCTGTGTGCAACCACTGAAATGAGAGCATCCGAGCTGCATCCGAGGGCATGACAACAGAACACACCACCATCCTGTTACAAGGACCCCACAGAGTGATTGCATCGAAGCAAATCTGCCCAGCAAACTCCATCTCAACATGAGCTCTGGCAAAGCCACCGACACCGACGCCCTCGTCAAACAGATGAAAGCCACCAAAGCCCAAGGGGACGCCGAGACCTCCGACAAAACTGAAGCTCTCTTGTCTCAAGCCATCTCAATGGCCATCGATCAGGGGAAGGTCTGAGCACCCGGTGAACATGAGAAATACTTAGAAACACTACTAGACGACGACTTCATCCCACCGTTGTTTGCCAGCTTGAAAGAGGAGTTGGAGAAAAGTGGTCTCGCCGAAGCGTTTCAGACGCTTCATAACGATGGGGAGATGCCGGGGAAGAATATGCTTGAGTTTCGGAAAAAGGGGAACAATGGCATTGCTCTGGGGAGGAAGGATGTGGCCAAGAATATGTCAGTGAGTATCGGAAGTTGTTGTATTAGCAAAAAGTCTGGTTGCTAATGCATTGGATTGTTGCTGATTCCCGACTATCGAATTTCAATCATCTTGTGCAGTACTATCGAGATGCAGTAAACCATTACTACGAAGCATACCATTGGGCCAATCTCATTGTTCCAAAAGACGAAGACTTTGTACCCACTCCAGAGGAGCTATTGGCCTCAGAAGATGAACCTTACTTTACTCAAAAGGAATTGGACGAAATGAGGTCCATCATATGTGCAAATTGTGCCATGGCACACATGTGCCTCAAGAATTGGGGGCACGTTAGAGACGAATCAAAGAAGGTAAACTTCGGACTGTTGATTCCTATTTATCAACTCACCATAACTGACTAGAGATGTCTTTGAATCCAAAATAACCAAATCCATTTAGGCCGTGGGATTCAACCCCAACAACATCAAAGCATGGTACCGTCTCACCAAACCCCACCAGATGCTTCAAATCTGGGAAGAAGCCAGAAACGCCATCGACTCTGGTCTTGCGGTTGAAAAAGAAAACAAAGAATTGATCCAGCTCCAGAACCTCCTCGGAGAAAAAGTGCGCAAGGCCCGCCTTCATAGACAACAGAGAGATCAAGCCCGCGCGGAACGAACTAATCGCAACAAAGAAGTTTGGAGGTACTCCAAGGAGGAAAAGATTGCATTGGGACGTTTGCCAATGGTCACAACTGTGAAAGATGACGAAGATGAAGGAGATGGAGATGCCGTGGAGCATAGGTGGCATCATCATTATCCGCATACGGGACAGTTGCCTAGAACACGCTCGGAAGATGGCGTTTGGGCATGGCCTGTATTGTTTGTGTACCCTTCTCATAGGCAATCAGATTTTATTGAACAATTTGGCAAAGATGAACTAATTGCGATTCAGATGGCCCAAATGTTTCCTAAGGATGAATCATACGCTGGCAATGGCGAAACTGATATCGCGTGGGATTTCAACAATGAATTTCGATGCAGCAACCTAGTGGTATACTTTGAAGTACATTGCATGGACGTTGATGGTGATGACAGCGAAAAGCAAGTTATTCACCCAGATAGTGTGGAACAACTTACAGATCTAGGATCAGCAATGCGTTTCTATGAGTCATCTCAAGCGTTGCAATTCTTGTATGCATGTGAAAAGACGAGCCTCAGCTTCTGGTTTTGTCAGACTCAGGGGGTCCTCGATACCATTCCTCCGGGATGCTCGTATAAGGTTCCGTGGATCAGGTACTTTACCATCTAACCATCGGAGGACCCACTTGAGGATTTCCCTATGCTTTAGGATGAGGTTTATCCCAGGGCTGAATGCATAAACGTCAGTCTTTCGACGCGTACATGCCGACTCTGCGCTGGACATGAACTGACCTAATTCGGTATCCCACTTATCATGGGCAGCTCTGAGCTGTGCTGTCGTGAGGTATGGCGCGCGCTTCCACAGCAGATCCAATTTTTCGTTCATCTTGTGGCGCTGAACTAGTTCATTGAGACGGGTGCAATAAATATGTCGCGTTCGGTCCACCTGGCAGTTGAGAGAGCGTCCACCTGGACGACCGATCGTTGGGTACCTACCCCCAAACAACGAAGCTGATGCGACTTCAACTACAAATAACCTGTGGTCCCCTAACCCGTACCAATGTGGGAAGCACATGGCGTGATCCGTCACTAGACCTGGCGAGCCAAAGATAGTCGAGATTGGCGCGGTACCTCTGTGGTGTGAGTTTGGCACACGACATCCACCGCGCCGTTGATGAGGCAGCTCATATAAAACGGGGCCGTTCCGAGTTCTTTTGCCAAGGGTCCATCGTAGATGTTTTGGTTTGCGTCGATCCCTAATATTACCTTGCACCCCTTTTCCCGCCACGGTCGAATGAGGTTCAATAGGTCCTCTTGGAATATCTGTGACGGAGGGCGAAAATCCCCGTTACTCTCGTAATATAGACTGTGCTGATACTCCACTGTCCGATATGAATGCTTCCGGATCGTACGGTGGGGGAAATACGTCGAGACGACAAATGTGGTGGGCCCTCCTTGGCTGTGGAGACAAATCCAAGTCCACGCCCTAATCCAGAAATGTCTTGGCCTGTTGACGTGACTACGTCACAGAGTCGCCCGACAGCTAGAATAGCTGTCCCTCCATACTGGTCTCTGTGGATCATCCTACCAGTGGTGTTGTGTGCTGCCAAACCCCGCTTTTCATTGCCCGGTGCCACAATTTTGGTGAAATGTCTTTCAGGAGGCACAAATCTCCAATCACATTGGACTTCACACCCGGCTACTATGTCGAGATGAAGGCGTTCGATCAGTCCGTTAAGTTTATCAACCTTCCACGTGTTCGTATTTACTCCCAGGCTGTTCCAATTTTCAAAGGCTATCCGCACCATCCCACTACGCTTCTTTGTAGGAAGATGTCCCACTCCTCCGTCCTCCAGTAATTGCACCGCTCGGTGTAGGTGCGCTAGCTCGGCCGCTGATGCTACCAGATTGATGGTGTGCTCCCGTTCATCTTCTACCAGAGGGTCTGGGAGGGTTGTTCTGTTTCGCTTGCTGATGTTTTCGCATATCGTCTCATGTGATATGTCCAAAGTCCGAAGGAATTGGTCTCCGCCCTTTTTGAATTCGCGATACTTCTCCTTTAAAGATGCATCCATGATCCGGCGATTATACTTATCTTGCCTCGACTGGCTCTTCCGTTGTTTCTTGCTCTTTATTGACGATACACCTGCCGAACTCATGTGGCGCCTCCACGTTGATGTTGGTAGGGTTCAACGGGACCTAATGCTCCCACATCGAGAGTGTTGCGAGCTAAGAACCTGACGGCGATTCATGTTTGGGTCCTCACGGTGACTTTTAGCCAGCCGGTCGTGCTGTACCTCTGCGTTAGGTCCTCTATCGACGAGACTAGGTGGGATGGGAGTGTCGAGCAATCGGTCTTGTTGGTGTGTGGGTAGTGCTGTGTCGACTGCGTGTCTGCGCTTGTATGTCGGGATTTGGCGATAGTGTTGCATTTGAGCAGGATGGTATAGATTATTCAATGATGTCAAGGTGATATTCATTTGTGAGTTAAGAGGGGGAAAGTACCCCGGCAGCTGTGGCCTAACATCCTCTGGTGCCAAGGAGGATGCGCGCCCGTGCCGACTCATAGCCCTTGCGGGCCCCCCGCCTCACGGTGGGGCCCGCTTCCTATGGACATATCCTCTGCTTCTACTGGAGGGTCGCTCAGTCCTTGCGCCTCCATAAGCCTCGTCAGCTGCTCCTGCATTTGTTTAAGGGCAGCATCCCGGTCCGCCAAAGCACTATTGGCTTGGGCCAGTTTCATTTTTAGTGCCGTTGTCCGCCCCATAGCCAAACCTTTGGATGTCTCTGAGCGAAGAGAGCTCGCGCCCGACGACTGGTCGTCTCCCGTAATGGCTGACGGCCCGCTCTGGACATCATCCATGGCTTGATTCTCTTTATAATTGAGCTTAGACAATAGTGACAAACGCTCAGCATCTGTGGTGCCAAAAGTGAATTTAGCTGAGTCACCCTTTCTGGGATCAAGGTGTATGTTATCCTCTAACCAGGTGTCAGCAGCTGAGGCATACCGAGACGTAGCGCATTTTGTGGTAGGGTCCCAAGACGACTCGTCAGCGGTCACATGTCTGTCAAATTAGAAGGACGTCATCAATCGTTTGATGGTGCTCTCATGGTATCCGGCTTCATGAGTCCACCAATGATAGAAAAAACACGCCAAGTTTGCCAGTGTGTGTTTTGCAAAGAGTTGGATTTCTTGGCAAGCAGGATTGCATGGATCGTAAGGAACAGTTACACGGGAAATCCCTGCGTCTGGACCTGCTCGTGTGATGATGGCTGAGTGGAAGACTCGGTGACCATTTAGGGTGACGTTGGCCAATTCTTTACGTAAAGTTGTGCGTTTGAAAGGGGCGATGGGAGTGTGCCATTCTTCTGTTGATACGCCAGCATCATTCACCACTCGGCGTGCCGCCATCTTGACTTTAACCTCCAGGTCGTAATTCAATACTTCAGCACAATAGTACAATGCTGTCGCCGCATTATACGCCATACCAATACGTCCTTTCGACTGATAGACTCTCGTTTCAGTAAGCGAGGGCTTGCCCGAGTTCGGTATAGCCATTAAATGAGCGGTAGGTCCAAAAACTTTTAGAATACCATTACCGCGTACGAAGATGTCCATGAGTGGCTCTAGGCGAGTCCAGGCCTCATCGTTGGCTTCAATATGAAACACAAATTGGCAGTGTGCTGCAAAGGTTGCGAAGGAGAGGTGCTCCCGTTCATCTTCCGGGATAGAGAGTTCACGAAGCTTTTTGACGTAAACGTGCATCGTGGGCATGTCAAGATCATAGTATTCTTCCATTTTTAGGCGCCCACTACGACACAACTTCTTCTCAATTGCCTTGAGATGAAACAACAGCGTGGCTTCGACCCCATGGGTGTCTATTCCGTTATTCACTCCTAGGAGTGCATACTTAGGGGACGAATCCCAAACTTGGAGCTGTTTAAGGGTCACTCGAACCCGCTTCGATCTGTATAGGGTGATGTCGATTCCAGTCATGGTCTCTGCAATCAATGACGAGTGAATCTCCGTCTTGATCTTGACGTTGACAAACAGTGCCACTGGACCTCCCGACTTTTTCGGGGTGCGCTTGGAAAACTTCTTCTTTGAGCGGGACTGAGCAGCGCCTTGCATACTTGACAGCCTGCTCCGAAGGGTGGCCTTGTCCACTGGCAGTTGGCGTTAGAAACTTTGATGTATTTATTTGCCCGCAAATAATCCGTTGGGAAATGCTCATCCTCTGGATCAGTCAACGGAGGTAAAGGTCTAGCCGGATCGTGAAAACGTGGCATTATACACCCGGAGGGGTCTTTGCTCTGGAGTACTGCCAGGAAGGACTTGACGCCCTCGAGGACCGTGTCCATGTGCTCGGAATTAGGTCGGATCTCGATATTCAGCTGCAATAAATACTCTCCACTCGTGGCGTCAACGGCATAAGATGGGCTTGCGCCGGACTGGGCTGGGTGGAGAGGGAGGAAAGAGGAGTGTTCGCCGACGAGGCAGACAGTGTCATTGGGGTGACTGGTTGGAAATCTTTAATAGTTTTGCAGTGTTGTTGAAGTTCATCATCGGATTTCGCCGCGTCCTCGTCCGATTGATCCTCTGTCCCATCGGCAATTGGTTCAAAATTAATTTCTGGGGGAAAGTTGCTTGGTGTCGAGTTTGTGATACCTGGATCATTAATTGTCGTGATGCTGGAAACTTTCTTCCCAGATACTGGGGCGAGCGAATTGTCCTTGCCTACCTCAGCCGGCCGGGCGTGGGGTTTAGTCTCGTTAGCTGCAGTAGGCATCGTTGAGGTCGTCTGAATGTCAGGCATTTTTGTGGCAGCACTGCCGACGTCAACGGAGGGTGTACTCGAAGAGCTACTTTCTTGTGACGAACCGCTTGAACTGTCTGAACTAGAGGCGGAGGAGGACGACGAAGTGGACGAGGAGGAGTATGTGCCAGAGGATTTATTTAGAGGAAGAAGACGAGGCAGATGGAGTTGGGGGTGGGGAGACCGAGTTTTTAGTTTTGTGCCGCCTTGTAGTGGGCGGTGTCGGCCCGGATTTGCTCGTTGATGAGACAGTGCGAGTAGATTTGGATGAGTTGGAGGTGGGAGGTGTAGGGAGAGGCTGTTCTGGCGGTGGTTTTGCCTTGGGTAGTTGGGGAGCCGGTGGTTTAGCATCCAAGCCGTCAGCCAATGCCCCGAAACCTTTAGTCATTGAGGATGGCTTATGGCTGGCATCGAACCGTTGTGTCGATTCACTTCCAAAAGTAATACTTTTTGCAGTCTTTTTGGGGCGGGTCCATGCTTCGCGAAGTGCTTGGGTAACATTTGCTATGATCCCATCTGCATTCGAAATGTATTTGGTACCGTCAGAGTCTACTGCATTAATGATGAAGAATGGTCCGTTCGTTTGTTTTGCCATATCCGACCACGGCAGTTTGCCTGCCAACTCTGTTGATTTAAGCAGGTCGATGACATCGTCTGGCGATTTGCACATTATTCGGTACGTCAGAGGCGTCATTTTGAATGAATATCCTTGGGTGTCAATTTGAAAGGCCTCGGCTACCAATTTAACAGCTTCTGTGCCTTTGCTATTCCTGACGATGAGATGGCCAACTGCTTTTGGGTCTTTTCGGATGGTAAATGGGCCTTTCGATGGATGTGCCGCAGGGGATTCTGGCTTCGAGAGGCAGGAGTACTTGGCGTGGAGCTTTTTGACGACTTTATAGTAGTTAAGAGTGAAGAGGTGGCGTACCGTTTCCTTATCACGATGATCAAGGCCGAAGGTGTACATTGGAAGTTGTTCTGGGGGATCGTCTGCCAGCATGACACGTTGGATGTCGTCGTGATCCCACATTTGTCCGGCCCATTGAGTATCCTGCACAATAGCTCTGGCAACGTCATCATTGAGAGTGGACTTCCCTGCTACTCGTTTAAGCTTCTCCTCGAGGTTCAGCGACGGAAAGCCAGAGTCCATCGGACTAGAGGGGTCTTCCGGTTTCTTAGTTTCACATGTCTGCTGCGTCCGCGTCCAAAAATTGTTGAAAAAGACACTGTGCAGGACATGTCCTGGACATGTCCTGGACACGTCCTGGACACGTCCAGGACATGTCCTGGACATCTCGTCTTTTTAGGGTTTTCAAACGAGGACACAGGACATTCAATTTTAGACACAGAGGACACGACAGAAAATGAGAGGACATGGAGTGTTTACTACATTTATAGGGTCCTTTTTGATACTTTCTGGTGAATATATCAAGAGTGTTGTTGTTGCATGTACATTACATTCATTTAAGTGCAATCCATAAGGATTGCAGTACAAAAATACTTAAGATACCTTGACATGTGCCTTGATACTGTTATGTAATGTATGTGAGTCAAAACTTCTGAGGACACGGGGCGGACATGGGACTCAACACTGACATATGTCCTCGTGTCCACAAAAAACCCGTGTCCTGGAGAAATTAAGGACATAGGACACGTCCAAGGACACGTCCAGGACATGTGCAGGACATGCGAAACTAAGTCCAGTTTCAAGGGAGAGATTTGTGGAGATTCGTTTGCCATACGTTTCTGCCCCGACGAGGCAAACACGTTGGAGCAGGTGTGACTGTTGCTGGTAGGTTTCGTTGCCGGGGGATGCCGGAAAGGCGTCGTCGTGGTTTGCCCGTCGTTTCGCTTGATCTTTTTCGTTGATGTGGACATGATGTCCTGGATGAGGACTCGAGAGCGGCTTCGTGAGGTGGTGGTGGTGACAAAGTCTGTAAGCCACGAAGCAAAAAAGTTATCGGTGGAAAAAAGGCATTCGATGGTGAGTTTTAATGGTAGGTTTTTAACGCAAGGTTCAGGAAGGAAGAGAGGCTTCTGCAGGGTGTCCACTGTTGCGATCGGGTGTGTGTACTCCGGGGGAGATCGGTGGGAGAAGTGGCCATGGTAGCAACGTTTGGCGGCGGAAGAGGGGAGCGTCCTACTGGTTCCTAGATAGAAATTGGAATTATTCGTGTACATTTTAGTTTGGAGGTAAGTTTGACTTCCCCATACTGCGGAAAAGTGGTCGATACTACGACTATGATATCAACAAGTGGGCTGTACCAGAGGAAATTAGGCACTTAAGCCCGGCAAACCAGAGTGAACCGCGAAAAGACCACCCAATTTGTAAAGCAACGAGAGGCTCTAGACTGGCTCTAGGCACTGGCCTCGAGAGACAGCACCAACATCAACCTACAAAATGATTCTATTACAATATTGACACCCTTAATGCCTGCCCTGTCGACGCAGCATTCGGCCACGGCCCTAAGTGGGCAATGATTCCAGAAAACTCACAACGAATACGACAATGTTGCGTTGCCGCAAACGAAAACAACCGGGCCCGTCGTGGCAAAGATCAAGGGCAGCATTCACGGCAGTGACAGTAGTGGGAACTGCCCTGATTTTCCTCACATGGTCACCGCCAATACGTCGCGGTGCCCGCAATAACCAACCTGCTCGTCGGCTTTGGGACCAGGACATCTTCTGGGCAGGAAATCCCAACATCGTGCCTCCGCCACCGCTTCCGAAGCCACCGGCGTACAGCTACCGACCGCCTCCATCCGCAACCAACCCCTCGCCGCCAGCGGGGCCATCGAACCCACGCCCTCCTGGGAATCCGTTCGAGAATGTTGGGAGCAGCAGCGGCAGCAGTGGGACGTCATCTATCAGTAGCAATAGCAATGCCAGTCCTTCCGGTAGTAACACGAACCCGCCTCCGCCACGACCGCCACCCACTCCAGCGTATCCCGCCGCGCCAATGTCATCACCGAGCAGCAATAGTAGCCCGTCCGCATCGTACATTATATCATCGGTCGCAACGCAACAAGGCTCTTCAAATGCTCGGCCGCAGACCCAGCAGACAGCTCAAGCAGTTGCCACTGAGCCGCCGCCGCCGCCGCCGCAGACTCAACAGATCCAACAGTATTCGCAGCCGCAGGAACAACAGACAGATCCACAGACGACCCAGGCATTAACGGCTGAACTGCCACCGCAGCAAACTCAACAGGTGCAGCAAAATCAGGTTGACACAACGACAAAGACAACTACAATCACATCTGCCATGGAACTCAGTGGCATTCCATCCATCATTCCCCCGTACGGATCAATGGAACGTATGGCACTACTTAATTTATTGGTTCATCGAATCAAATCCTCCATTACATCTGTATCACAAGATAAGGTTTTGGAAGTTACCATCCTTTCCATTGGTCAAACCTCCATGTTATCACGTCGGCTGCGTACCGCCAATAGTTTCGATCGATCGTTAGGCAGCAATTATGGTATGCAGCTGGTCAAGTACAGGGCTGTTCTTGAACACGATTGCGCTCCGCAAGAAGAAGAATTGTGCGCCAAGAACGCACAATCTTCTGCGGATGCGATAGCTCAGCAACTTTCACCGACGATACCATCAATTGCACCGTCATCGTCCAATGATTCCGTTGATAACGAAGGTGAAGATTGGAGCAGCATCACTAATGCCAATGCCAATGAACCGATGCATCCGTCGCAATCCTTCGTTTGGCTACCATCTCCGTCGTCCAATGTTGATTTACAGATCGTTACGTCAAGACCCACACCTCATCCGACACTCAATCCGTCATCGTCAGCAACAGAATTCACAGGTCCTCAAGGGATGGATATTGACAGTCAGATTTTTACGTCTCAACCTACACCTCACCCAACTGCCAATGAGCCATCGTCATCGACAGCCATAACAGAGAATAAATTCCAAGGAGATGCATCCAAACGATATTGCGGGTATGATTGGGATGACATTGTACGAAATTGTTTGTAAGTTCGCTCTGTTCTACATGTGGGGCTTTGTTTTCTGGTTACATCCCGCTAACCCACATGGCAATGTCAATTTGACCTACACGTCAGGACTGCAACGCCGTGCCCCGAGGGCCATGCAGAGGGGGTATGCCCCTATGGAATGACTTGTATTGCCGATACACCTTGTGGTGGTGATGCGCAAGAAGAACAAGAAGGCGGGGTTCTACAAGAACCACCCGTTGTGCAACAGGAACAAGTGACGTACGATGTCTACACGATCCTGTCAAGCAGTACTAATTCAAGCCCCCATATTGACAATAATAACAACAACAACAACAGCATCAGCTTGTCATGCTCTTCCCATAGTGACTGTCACAATCAATTCTGCTCCAATACTGACGGCGGGTATGAAGGGTCTTGTGTTGCTTGCCTGTTCAACAGTAACATTGGATGTCGCGCAACCGAAGTATGCGTAACATCACCCACAACAGGTATGCCTCTTTGTCAAGGCAGGTCAACTGTAATTGAAAGTCATGACCAGGTTGCTGTTGTTACAGAGGAGGAGATCAATGCTCTACAACCAACATCTCCACCATCACAGCCTCAGTATCAAAATCCTCAAGATAATTCATACTTCTGCGGTTTAACCTACGCAGATGTTACAGATATGTGTTTACACAGTAAGCCATGTCCAACTGGCATTGCCGCACTTCATTGTGGACCAAAGGAGGGATGTTTTAGCCATCCTGCTTGTAAACTTCAATATGATGCAGCAGCGGCAACATCATCACAGAGTAGTAGCGGTGGTGCAACTATGAGTGCATTTTCCGCTTTTGACACTGTAGAGACAGAAATGAACGTATCTTCCAAAAAAGGAGAACAAGGAGGAACTTCTGGTCCTGCGGAACAAGCGCAAGAAGGGATGCGTTTCTGGACATTTGAATCATGGAATTCTGCCAACACTTCTTCTTCCTCTTGTAAAGCTTCACTGTTGACTGTTGTTACTTGTGGTGTTCTTTTGATGCTGTTATAGGTAAAATATTGCAACTAATTGAGAAAAGTGATTGAAACCCCCCTCTAATGATAAAGGATGGATATCTTGATGAATCGCCTGAAGTAGCTGGTTTGCTGAAAAAACATTAATCCAGCTCACTTCATCAATAGAACAGGGGGTTGGCTATTTGAAGCACCTCTCAAGTTGTACTAAATACAGTGCAAAATGCGGCACTGTAGTCAATACCATGTCGCCCACAATGACATGTACAACCACCAGAGTCGTATGCTACCACCATGTTATAACCACCAGAGTCGTCAGTTGCGACCAAGTTGCAACCACAAGAGTCGTCAGTTGGTCAACACCATTGGCTGTACCCATGCTTTCATCTCTCCCATTTGCAGCTTTTCTCCCAGACACAGTGCCAGCAACATGAGTACCATGCCCTAGATAATAATCATCTTTGTTCTCAAAGGGAATGTACAGATCCACTGTTCTCGCTCCAAGATTGATTTCCTGTCAAAAAGAGGCAGATGTGAATGCCAAATATTGGATCGTTTGAATCCAACAGATGTAGATGACATACCATGCTTCATGCATTATCGATATTTCAAAAGTAGCAATTGTCTTTATCAATTCCAGCATCACTCACGGTCACAACCTGCACATCCAACCACTGCAAACAAAAAACACCGGTAACCTCCCCGTACACTCGAGTGTACGGGGAGGTTACCGGAGCCCCCGGATTGGTATCTTCCGGTAACCTCCCAGTACACTTCTGTAACCCTCCGGTAAACTAGTGTACGGGAGGGTTACCAAAGTCTACCGGGAGGTTACCGGAAATTTGAGACCAAAAGGAGCTTTCGGATTAATTTCTATGTACGATAGGAATTGGTATGTTTTTACCGGAAAACAGACTTCTCAGTAAGTCTTAGAATCGATATCAATCTAAGTAGTGGCTATAACTGCATTGCTTAGTAGCTAAAAAAAATGTTTACTGGTGGCATACCGGAAGTGTATGGGAGGGTAACCGAAAGGTTATGGGAAGGCTACCGGAGGGTTACCGGAGCGTACGGGAGGGCTACTGGAACGTTACAGGAGGGTTACCGGGAGGGCTACCTACTGTTGGACTACAATAATAGAGTATGTGTAATTTATCTCCACTAATATAATTAAACATACTACATTAACATATTTTAGGGGCCCGCTCAACACATCACCCACCAAAATGACACACATGCAAAAATTTCAGCCCCAACCTGAAAAACGATACTGTGGACCAAATTGAACTTAGCTGAAATGGAAACAATTGTAAAATAGTTTGATTTCAATAACTCACCGTAAATATTTACACGTCTCTGCCAATTGTTGTTGACACACGGTGGTGCAAGGGGAAATGCCAAACTCAGTCTGTGGACTGAGTTTCGGCTGTTCCCGTGCCTGGCCTGAAATAAAATAATTGAAAATTAGATGTAGTCAAAACAAGAGTACAAATAATAATTTTCAATGCAACTCACCTCTCTTACTATACCCGCCGCGGCCAATTGATGTTGGCAACATGGCAGTGCAAAGCAAAATCCCAAACTCAGTCTGTGGACTGAGTTTTGGGGATTTCGCGAGTAGGCCTGTAACTTTTTAATTGAAAAAAAGACTTGTGGTGAGTATAATAGTGTGAAACAAGACGAGTTCATAATAACTTACACCCAAAATATATGCGCCGCTGCCAATTGTTGTTGGCAACATGAGGGTTCAAGGCGGAATGCTTAACTCAGTCTGTGGACTGAGTTTTGACAATTTCGCCAGTAGGCTTGCAACTATTTAATTGAAAAAATGGACATGTGGTGAGTATAATAGTGTGAAACAAGACAAGTTCATAATAACTTACCCCCAAAATATACCTGCCGCTGCCAATTGTTGTTGGCAACACTACGGTTCAAGGCGGAATGCTAAACTCAGGCTGTGGACTGAGTTTCGAGGATTTTGCCGGTAGGCCGCAACTATTTAATTGAAACAAATGGACGTGTGGTGAGTATAATAGTGTAGAAGATGACGAGTTTTTGATAACTCAGACCCCAAATATACGCGCCGCTGCCAATTGATGTTGGCAACACTACGGTTCAAGGCAGAATGCCTAACTCAGTCTGTGGACTGAGTTTCGGCGATTTCGCCGGTAGGCCTGCAACTATTTAATTGGAAAAAAATGGACGTGTGGTGAGTATAATAGTGTAGAAGATGATGAGTTTTTGATAACTCACCTCCAAATATGTCTGCTGCTGCCAATTGATGTTGGCAACACTACGGTTCAAGGCGGAATGCTTAACTCAGTCTGTGGACTGAGTTTCGAGGATTTTGCCGGTAGGCCTGCAACTATTTAATTGAAAAAAATTGACGTGTGGTGAGTATAATAGTGTAGAAGATGACAAGTTTTTGATAACTCACCCCCAAAATATACTCGCCGCTGCTAATTTTTGCTGGCAACATGGCGGTGCAAGGCGGGAGGGATAACTCAGTCTATGGACTGAGTTTCAGCGATTTTACCAATAGGCCTGTAACTATTTAATTGAAAAAATATGGATGTGTGGTGAGTATAATAGTGTAGAAGATGGCGAGTTCATGATAACTCACTCGCAAAATATACCCGCTGCTGCTAATTGTTGTTGGCAACACGGTGATGCAAGGTGGGAGGGACAACTCAGTCTGTGGGGGGTATGAGTGATGTAATTGAAAAAATACATATGTGTGATGTGAAAGCAGTGAGAGGGCACACTGCTACAGTTGCGTCTGGGTCAAGCACCAGTGAGTACGGTACCATACGTACGAAAACTGTATTAATATACAAATAATATGCCACGCAAGAATTAGGTGAAGTGATACAAAGGAATAAGTAACAAACACGTAGACACACTACTCCAATTTTCAGCCCCACTTATTATTCTTGTGTGTTCTCATTTTTTGGTGCAGTCACTTCTGATAGTACCATAATATTTTGAAAATATGAATAGACCCAATACACACTCACCAAATGAAATCATAGATCAAGCCTA
Source organism: Cyclotella cryptica (assembly GCA_013187285.1). Lineage (NCBI taxonomy): Eukaryota > Bacillariophyta > Thalassiosirophyceae > Thalassiosirales > Thalassiosiraceae > Cyclotella > Cyclotella cryptica. Next base: position 31,796 of record JABMIG010000035.1, read on the forward strand.
GAATTGAAACCAAAACTAGACCCAACAGGTGATCTTGCTGTTTACAACTCGTGATTCTCGAAATGTGAGTCATGAAACAAACAACCACTCCGAAGATTTTTTTGCTTCAAAGCTTAGCTTGATACATGAAAATACGGCTTAAGCAAAATACCGGTAACCCACCCGTACACTCTTGAAATTCCGGTAACCTTCCTGTACACTCTGATGTTTTGCGAGTGTACGTGGAGGTTACCGGTGTTTTTCGTTTGCAGTGACCCAATGTCAAAGAAAGGTGTGTTCCCTTCTTCTCCAGTTTGCATCACTGATTGTGCAGCATTACTAAGAGGCTTCGGAGATCAATGGACTTCCACTGCACATACATCAGTTAAGGTCGCCAAAGCCAGAGTAAGAGTCAACATGCATCCTACATCATCATCTGTAACCCCTGTACTATTGTATGAGACTTTGATCAATGACAAACCATAGCAAATGGAATTGAATACCTCAATCGGTTGCTGAATACACTCTTACAAACCTACACAGTCAAAAGGTGAGCACAGAGCAACAGTGAGCTGAATACACATTTTCTGCTGTACAAAGCAGTCATTTGATCTTTGTGAACCTCATTTTGTTGATATGTATCATGGGTGTCTTTCCAAAATATTGATGATTTAGTAAGGCTTGATGATGCCACAATATCAGATGCCAAATAATCTTTTGAAGTGAAGCAATAGCTTTCTGCAATTTTTGAATGATAAAGCCTTGTGACAATTAGGTTTGTTCTGAAAGCAGTCCATTGTGTCTCCTCCACAGTCACTAGCTGAAGTCCAGGGCTTAGCATGATGTTCACAATTTTGACGTTATCAGTTTGATTACCCATATTGATTGTTTTGATTGGTCTTAATGAGGCAGTAGTTCCAGCCATCATTTTCAACGTCTGCATGAGTGGCTAAGCGTCATAGGAATGCAAGGTATGTATGTTACGTTTGGGGCCGATGATCACAGCAATCGAAAAATCACCAGCCAGTTGTAAGACTGATCAGCTTGACTTTATGTACCTACCTGAACAATGAAGGTATCGCCTTGAATATCACTAGCCTCTCTAGGCAAAATATTTGCCAGCACACACAAGATGTCATCTCCGTTAATAATCACTTTTGTACTATTTACCACATTCTCTATATTTGGTAGAGTCTCCGCGAGCATCAATAATTGTTGATATCCCATCATGCCTGCAGCCAATTTGCACAATATAAATGGGAGTCAAGTACCAGTGGCATTCTCAACTTGTAGAGCCTTGGACCACACAAATGACACAGCGGCATTTCAGAGAGCAGTCAAGATTTCATTGGAGGTACCAACGGTATATCTTTTGACATGAATAACATTCATCGAGAATTGTTAAAAGTTTGATAAATACATCATGGGACACGTTGTCCCACTTTTCACGAAACAGCATCACTCATTCAAAATCTTCCTTGGCGGCAGTGGAGACTATTCCAATGTATTCTTTCAGCATGAGTGATTGAGCTTTGGGTACAGATGCCTATGCATCATTGATGGCCTCGACTCTAATGCTGACAAGGAACAGAACCACCACCAATGTGGTTGACGACAAGATCTTGTGATGAAGGGAACCTGCATATTTAGCAGCTGCTGAGGAGGACAAAACTATTGACTTCCATCAAAGTATTGCTGTGAATAGTGGTAGATAATCAGTTGAAAACACTGTTTGAATAGGACGGGACAAGGGGGAGAAATGGGTTTGCTCAGGTTTGCTCTCAATAGCTCTCAATGGAGAGAAAGGACGCCAAGAGCCCGGCAGAAAGATCTTGAAGAGGTATTCTATGCAGCATTACTGCCTTTCTTTCTACTTTTGGAAAATCTCAGTTTGATTTTCATATACCAATGACAATCGAATGATTGGTAGAATGAATCATAATTTTTTTAAAGTTATCACCAACACTCAATACTATGTTCTATGTCTAATGTCATCAGGACATTTTGAACAAAATAACGAAGTCAAGCAACTAGAATGACAATGATGGGAACAATGACAAAGGACAAAACGTTGCAAAATGCGAATAACCAGAGATCAAATTGTTCAAAGCATTGATTGAACTTTGATCCAGTGCTCACAAGAAAGCGATTGTCAAGATCAAGCAAGAACGATCTTCAAATCAAGGCTACATTCATCGACAACCAAGGAAATCAAGTCAGAAACTAATTTCAACTTTCCAAGACAGCAACCAGGGAGAACTTCTTCTCCAGCTTGAAAAAGAACTACACAACTTTTTCAAGACGCTCGTTGGAAACTTTTGGGACAAATCGGCATACGAGCTCTGAAAGGCCACATTGCATGCTACTGGAGCAACATCGTCAAAGGAAAGACAAAACACAGCAAAGAAGATTCCGCCACGCAACAGGCAAAATTTTAAAAACTCGTCAAAAAAGTCAATTTCAAATACTATGGAAAGGATACCATAGACAACCAGAAAAAACAATACTGTGTGGAGAACTCCAATGCAACGACCAAGACTAGGAGAAAGTTGCAAACCAACAATTCAAAATAAAAACAAGGACCGATAACTTCTCAGTGATGACATCGGTCCAGGTCCAGTTGCAACAGAGTTGTCTCCCCCGTGTTGCCTTGTGGTTTGTTGTTCGTGCCTCCCTCGGCCACATCGTTGGTGTGCAACCACTCCGCTCGTGCCATACCCATGCCGGCCGGCATTGCCGGGGCTTCCGTTCATGCGGGCTCCGTAATCGTGACGTCAGCCTGTGTAATGGCATGGGACGTCATTTTTGAGTTCGCCCCCCCCTGGCTGATCCTCCTGGAATTCCTTTATTGATGGCTCCGGTGCAGCTGGCATTGAATGCTCCTGATTCGTGCCGCCGGATGCCGCGATTGCGTGCATGAAGAGCTTGCCAAACCCACTCATTGTCTTCGTTGTCACAATCAGGTATTTCGTGTAGGTATGCTGTTGTCGCCCGAGCAAAGGCGTGGTGTGGGATGATGAAAAACTACTCTACTCCAAGGCAACCCTGCTGAAACAACATCATCGTTGTCGGTGCCCCGAAGAAGAATGAGAAGGTGGGGTGGGGCAGAAGGGGTGACATCATAGTAGACGCTCCTAGCTGAGACCCTGTTCCAGTCCACTAGTCTGCCAGGAGGTCATGTGACTGAACCTGGTTCAGCTGCTGATGTGCCAGCTGTTTCTGAACGCTGGTCCTGGTTCAGTAAATACTTCCGGCGGGAAAATTCAAACATTTTTTGTGTGTGGCTGGCAACCCATGATGCTACCACTTCTCTTCTAGATTTGGGCATGGTATTACCTACCATACATATAATAAAATAAATCCCTGCGCTCCCCTTACATTATCACTGGTCCCCCCTTCCCCGCTTCCTTCTCAGTATTCCACCCATCATCAATTAATTTAATTGTCACTCAATATCATTGCTTGAAATGTTTTTGAGCATATCTCAGCCTATAAGTTCAATTCAACTGTCCCCCCACCTTCTTCCCCTAGCCAATACCATCACGCATTAACAAGAAAAACCGCAAGGTCAGATTCATTTTTGTTTTAACAGTTGCCACGTTTTTGTTGAAGAGACGTCAACTCAATTTTTCAACGAAATTGTTGTATCACTGCTGATGTCCAGGGTATATGTTATCCCCATCGTTATATCTGACCGCCCCCCCATTCTTCTGTTAGCCAACATCATCACTAGTCCGCTCCAAAAATCTGCAATGTGATTTCTACTCATGATTTCAGTATTGCTCATTTTTGGTGAAGCATTGTCAGCTGAATTCTTGACTTGAATTGTTATGTCACTGCCGACGCTCTCAAGTATATCTTAGTCACCACATTATATCTAACTCTCTCCCCACTTTCTTCCATTAGCCAATGCCATCAAGAATCAATAAAAAAAATCGCAAGGTCAGATTCATTTTAGGTTTAAGTGTTGCCTTGTTTTTGTTGAAGATTAATCAGCTCAAATTTTCAATAAAATTGTATCACGCTGGCATCCCCTGGTAAGACTCATCCCGTACATTCAATGTCACCTCCCCCACCTTCTTCCGCGCTAGCCAATCACCAGTCCACCCAAAAAACAGCAAAGGTGAGATGAATTTTAGTGTCAAGTATCACCCCATTTTTGTTGATTGTCAGGTCGAAATTAAATTGTTGTATCACTGCTGACATACATGGGGCTATGTTAGTCTCCACATTCTATCTGACCCCCCCTCTTCCACCAGCCAATACCATCACCCAATAACTGAAACACACTACTAGGCAAGATTGATTTTAGTGTATATTACTGCCCTGTTGAAGAATTAAGCTCAAGTTTTCAATTTAATTGTTGTCTCACTGCCAACATTCTGGTACCCATTGACAGCAACAGTTGGCAAGGGGAAACGAAAAAACCAAAACAGGTGAGTTTTGTGGGATTGTAGTGAGAGAAACTAATACAGATTGTGCACTTCTCTCTGGTACTACCCCATCCAACAACAATCAAATTCAGCCACCTACTCTTCCTCCCACGGGAGACCTTCATGAACCATCTATACCTCCCTACACCAGTCTAAAAAGTCCTCCTGAGTGCATGTCTCCACTAGTAGTTGAATTGCAGAAGATCTCTTCTTTTGAGTATCTTGGTGGGGAATTAGTATCAATACAAACTAATAATGATTGCATGTCTCTATCTGGTACTACTCCCTCTAACGCTGTTAAAGATATTATATCTATTTCTGGTATATCTTCTTCGAAATCCCCTCCTACAAATTTGATTCCATTGGTTGTTACTGTCGATACTGACCCTTCATCTTTTTTGTTGCCAGCAGTGTGCACAGCTACAGCCACCAAGTCACAACAAAGCACAGTTGCTAGAGAGGATTGGCCCGATGAAGTGAAAATGCATCCGGATGTGATGGAGGGCTACATGACATTATCCATGGATGGCACAAGAGTAATATGTCACATCTGCACTTTCACCTGTGTTTACTCAGAGTGGGCATGTCTCTTGTGATAGCCACAGGAAGAATATCAAATAGTATAACATCCGCCTCATCTCCAATGCCATCCTCTTCTTCAAAAAGTAAGGAGACAGCAATGAAGAGGAATGTTTGCACAGGGATCATCCCACTAAAATTGCTTACCACCCAATCTGATCTAACAAAATGCAACATAGTGAATGTTCATCGTTACTGTGAAATTGATGCAAAAATGGAATATGAAATAAGAGGAATAGATGGCTCTGATTCCAATTTGAATTTGTTTGTCAAAAGTTGCATCGGTGTCTTGTTGGGAATAAGCACGGAGGCACAAGATGCATGGCCTGTATGAAATATTGGACACTCAATAGCTCACGAGTGAAAAAGATGACAAAACAACGCAACGCAGGGATTATTCATGCCCAACAATGTATCATGAAACCAGAGCTAACCAATAAAGATTATTCTGGTTTGGTAAAGTTCACAAGCACTGAGAGGAAGTATTTTAATATAGAGGGGAATGTTTTGATGGATCAAGTTCACCACCGCATCAACTAGTACAAAGAGGCAAGGAAAATTGCTGTGTTGACAAAGACTCACACTTCAAGTGATATTCCTAATAATTCTTATGTCATCACAAAGAATACCTATTCATTTCTCCATGACATAGTCACTCTGTTTGTCAATCACCCACAGTTGAAGGAGGGCCTGATTGGTGCGTTGCTCCATGTAGTTGCAATGAAAATGAAAGGTCATCAAAATCCACGGTTGCCAAGTGTGGCAATGAACTTCTTCATTGCATCACAATCATTGTCCCCTCGTGCATTTGATTTTGTTTCGGCAAACCTGCTTGGACCTTCTCGGCGAACCATCCTGCGTCATAATGCAAAAGAGAGGACAGATTCCATGATCTGTATTGAGAATGATGAATTGGAATTGAGGCTAACAAAGCATCTGACACAATTACCTGCCTTTGATGGAACCAAGGTTCCAGAGAATTTGGCATTATCAATTGGATCAAATACCATTGTTGGGGGTGTTTTCCCTAATCACCAAATAGATATCAATGGCAAAACAGACAAAGAAGTGATGGAGTTGTTGAGTGATCAGTCTAACCTTGAACGAGCCAAGGAATTAAAATTTGCTGTTGTCACAATCCAGGATCCTGGAGTTGGCGAATCACCTTACTTTGTCCTTGGATGCCAACCATAGGGAATTAATGCAGTTACCTTGTTCAATACCAGAGTCACCGATGTGTGCCTGAAAGCTTGCCAGCAGTTGGAAGGTGTTAGCTTCATCAGTGCATCAGCTGATGGTGTTGGTTGTGATGCTCGTTTCATTCGGAAACAGTTGGTTCTATTCCTGTCTGCAATGTTGAATCATGTCGGACTGGTGGATAGTAATCATAACTGCAAGAACTTTCGATACCAAGTTATTGGAGGCTCCTGTGTTTTGGTATTAGGAAACTATATCATTGATCCACAGATGCTTGCGTTGTGTGGTGTTGCAAAAGAAATTTGGCATCCAACAGATTGGGCATCTGATCTGCTTGTTTTGAAATTGAAATCATTGGACACTGTCACAAAGCTGTTGAGATTAAGTGATGAGGATGTTGGCTCGACAGTAGTTCTGACTATAACTCTGTATTTCACTCGCCTCAAGTTATATGCAGTCAATGCCAAAAAGGCAAACTATCGTGACAGGATTACTTTTTGTTGGACAGGACTACTCTGGATCACTTCTCTTGAGTGCCATTCCAAATATGGTGGAAAGAACCAATCCACTATTGCTACAAACTGTTGTAACATCATGATAGAGACTATTGGCATGATTTTTTCTATGGCAAGGAAGGGTGTTGAGAGTCCAAGGTACATGACCACAGAAGCTCTTGAACATACTTTTGGAACATTTCGTGCAGAGAGGAGGGAGGCAACAGTTCTTGGATTTACTGAGATCGAAGACACAGTTAGACGGAGGACAAAGGCTATTCATGCAGGGAGTTTGAAGGTGTCAAGAGATCCCCAGAAGGGATATTCAGCTATGTTTTCTTCATTTGTAGAGACTGTGCAAATACCATATAGTGTCACTGAAGGTGGAATTGTTGATGTTCTTGATGATGAGTGTGCTGTTGAGAAATTATTTGAGGTTGTTGGTCCTATCATCAACAGTGTTGTTTTGAAGATGAAACCATTTCTAACTCATTTGGGAGTCAAATCAGACGCAATGTCTCCATTTTGTACATGCTTCACATACAGCTTTGTTGGCAGTCTATCAAGCTAACATGCCTTATGATAACGATGATGAGCCAACAGCAGGACCAGAAGAAAACGGCACTCCTACCAATGAAGTGGGAGTAGCTGGAACAGTGAACATTCCATCATTGACTGAGTTGGTAGGTATTCTACAAGACAATGCAACAAGTGAAGAAAATATATGTGACTACAATGAATTACAGTTTGAAGAAGCAACTGCACAAAACAATAATGATCATGCTCTACTATCAGGTGCTGATGAAATTAATACAACAGAGGCTGCAAAACAATTACGCAATCTATTTTCAGCATCAGTACTTGGAGATATGTTAGAATCTGTATCTAGAGGGATGGCACTTCTAAATTTGAAAGGAAGAGAATCAGGTTCTGTCACAAAGGATCAAAAGTTTAAATCTATCAGTGAACATTGGTTTGCAAAGACAAAAGATAGGGACAATGCTGATGACAATGTGGATGGATTGAAATACATTGAACGAAACACGCTTGTCAGGATCAAATTAGTGGAAGGGAAGGGAATTAATGCAGTGACAGGAGAAGAAGATTTCCGTGTCTTGACAGTTTATACCAAAAATGGTAAATGTTGGCATATCTGTAATAAAGGAAAGCAAGCTTGGAAGCGGGGAATGATGAAGGATAAGTTCAGATCGTTACTGCGAATGGTCACTTTTGATTACAGTTCTGGGCATTATCAAGACACTGATGTGGAGACATCTAAGTGGGGAAAAAGTTCTATCTATATTTTGATTGATGGTAATGATGTGATAGATATTTCAGGAAAGATGATACTTGATAGGGAATAATAAATTAAATGTCAGAGATGATAATGTTTAGTTGGGTAAAATCTTAAAAATCAACATTTAGATAGGGCTTATTATATAGGATCCAGAGAGAGAACGGGCTACATGAGAACTCCTACTAGTACCTATTCCTACCTGGTTCTGTTGCTGGTTGCCAGAGGTTGCCACACACTTGCCACAACTTGCACCAAACCAGGTTCACTTTTCATCTCCCTTTGTTAGTGAAAGCTAGTCGCTGCTGCCAGCAGACTGGTCCAACTGGTACATGGTTCAGTATGGTACTGCCGGCGGGGTTGATGTCACCCCTTCTGGGTGGGGCCACATGTCCTGACACTCCACGCCCGTCACTCATTTCTTCTTTGCGTGCTTTGTCTGGCCATCACCTCAAAAAAATAACCTTATCTGTCAACAATAGTCCTTTCTTTGGATTATAGTGAAATGCCATAAATACTGCATATGTTGGCCCCCATACTGGCACCGTCCCAGTTCTAGCACTGGGACAAAAAATTCTCCCAGTTGTAGAACTGGGCGTTTTTCTCCCCGTTGTGGCACTGTGCGTTGAATTTTTTTGTCAGTGCCACAATGGGGTCGACTTTCGTCTGAGGTAGGGCTAAAGTACTATGACCAATTTTCTGAGGTATAGTAGTTAGCGGAAGATTCGATCATTATCCACAATCCCCATTGGAGCACTAACTCTACTAAGTACAATAGTAGTGCCTCAATGGGGACAAGGAAATCGGCCCATTGAGGCACTAGTGCTGTAATTGGGATGATTTCCTTGTCCCCATTGTGGCACTGGTGCCTCATTGGGGTCGGTGCCACAATGGGGGTTATAGTAAATCTCCCAGTTCTAGAACTGGGCGCCCAGTTCTAGAACTGGACTTTTGTCTTGGTCCCAGTTCTAGAACTGGGCGTCCCAGTTCTAGAACTGGGCGCCCCATTGAGGCACGGCGCCACACTGGGGAAAAAAAGCCCAGTTCTACAACTGGGAGAATTTTTGTCCCAGTTCTAGCACTGGGACGGTGCCAGTATGGGGGCCAACACATAGGTATTGTACAACGCACTAGTTTGCCAGTTTCCCTCCAACCTCACTGCAACACACTATTTTGCCAGTTTCCCTCAACCTCAATGGCACCGGACAAGAGGATAACGACTAAAGAAGGTATTAATTAATTTTTAAGTCATGAATTACCTTTCAGATAAATGATAACGAAGAAGATCTCGTCCCGTTCTTGATCAATCTCGCCAGAGCTCTCCACACCTTCTCTACAACAACAACAACAACAACTTAGAAAATTAGGTATCTTTATTTCGTCTACCTAGACATGTTTAACCATAGTGGAGTCTTCTTACACCGAGTACAAGAGTGCGAAGCGCGTGGTCTCGACCGCATGAGAGCGCACCCTCCTTCCAGGAGATGTAGTTCCTGGGCAGATAAAGCGTTGCTTTATGTTTGATGAGTTCGTTGGTGAGGTTGAGATATGTGGAAATGTGTCCGGGCTGTCTGAATCGCTATTAACCAATATTGTTCCCTTTCTCCGGATGAGTGCTCTAATTGTGATGGGTCAATCTCCAGCATCCATCTGTCGCTTTCTGCTAGACCCTCTCCCCTTGCTCTATTTGCTTTTCTATCTCCTCTATTAATTGCTCTTTTCCTTTTGTTGCTATCAGCCCGGATATGCTGTCTGGCATGGTGATATTCCGGTAGATCCATATCCCGTGTGTAGCTTCGATGAGGCGGGTGATGAGTCCCTGTATCCAGGCTTCTTGTGAGAGTTTACTGTGCTGTTGGAGTACCTCCTAGCGCTCAAGTAGAGTGAATTCTCGGAAACCATACCTTCCATAGTGTGTTGCCAACCGATAACCGCTTGGGATCTGATGAGTTCTGAATATTGCGGAGGGATGTGAACCGTATAACCGAATGGAAGAGGTTTCCTTTGAGTAGGAGGAAGTCTGTGAACAGGTCTGTGAGTGCTGTGACGGTTCCCACCTTGTCCATCCAGTCTGCTATTTGTAGAATGAGTTTCCTGAGGCAGTGTACCCTACCCAGTTCTCGGCAGTAAAGGATGTGTGAGGTGGTTTCCTTGCATATGGAACAGCTTGGACATTTGTCTCCTAGGTGTGAGTACTCCTTTTGTTTGGATAAGTTGGCTAGCACAGCGGAAACCCCAAACACTTGTTTCCCACCGAAGAGTTGGAACATTTTCGGAGGGTGTGTAGTGTGTCATGTACTTCCTTCCAGGCAACCTCTTCGAAGTGCACTTTGGGGAGCAGCTGTAGTTTATCTAACAGGCTTTTTGCCTCTTGTTTGTGCGCGGCAAATCGAAGGGAAGCGTCTGTGTTTGAGGTAGCTTTGATGTTTTCCACTATCATCATGACTTTTTCGTGTGGGAGGGGCCTTTGTGGGTGTGTGGTTGGGAGATACGTGTATCCTCTTTTGCGGCAGCATCGCATAAACAATTTAATTGAGAGACCCGTGAGAGTTGATCCCAACGGAGGCTTTCATCTTGGTGAGCCTTCACATGATGGTATGTGCAGAGGAATGGGAAGTCCTTCCCCTGCAGGGCTAATACTTTTAGAATATCCGTGTGCCTCCAGTTGGCGGGGATCCGGGATTTCTTGAGATCGGAGACTGTTTTGAGCGCTCCTGTGCAGTCTGAGTAGATTTTGACCGAGCCTTCGAGGTCTGGCCGTGACTTATGAATGCTGTGGAGGATCAAGTGAAGGGCCAACAGCCCCAATAATTCTCCTCTGAACGCGTTCGCGGAAGGGGACACGCCAGTTACTGACATTGACAGTCTTTCGCCACTCTCTGAGCATTCGAGAATTATTGCCGCCGAGCACACATTGATGTGGAGCTCCCTGATGAAAGAGCCATCTGAAACACCTATTAGGGTGCCTTCTTTAACTGCTCTGTATAGCCACAGCCCGTTTCCGGTATATCTCAGGTCATCCCACCAATGTTGTTCGGGATTAGCCTTGATAACGCCATGGAAATGTGTGAAGAGGGATGGAGAAGGAGGGGGGGCAACGTGAGAGGCTAACGTGATGTTATTACCGCTGTTTGGGCGAATGGTGCAGTAGTGTAAATCTTTCCCCGTAGAAGCTGTTGAAAACTGCTTTACAAAGGGTGTGTTTCCTTCCTCTTCGTGTCGATACCTGTCGTTTGTACAAGTAACTTTCGCCTTCCTCTTTCTATAATCACGCCTTCTTCCGGGTCATATCGATAAGCCCATACCATATGTGGGGTCTGAGGAACGCGCCCAGTTTTGGGTTGCGTCTGCCACCTGGGGTGAGTTGGGACACTGCTTCTCTCCACAGTGTGAAGGCGTGGGGAGGAGGTTTCTGTCTGCTGAACCTGTAGGTGGACCATGCGGTACCTGAATGTCGTGGTCGGAGGAATTGGCTGTTGATGGTGCGACCGTCGGCGTCGAAGATATCGGATTCGAATAACACCTGCTGGTGCAGCCTAACTTGATTGAGTAGCTTGCATTCACTTTGGGAGTACCCGATCTGTTCAAACGCCGCCATGATCCATCTGTCATGTTCTCTGGGAAGTCAAAACCCTCTAGATCAATGAGGAGCTTGAACTGGAATCGGTCTAGTTTTTCCCAAAGGCTCTTGAGGAAACTGTCAGTAGCCCTGTAACCATACTTTTCATATGGGAGGAGGAATGGTTGCGCGCTTAGACCTAGTTCGCAGGTCAAAACCTCTAAGGACATTTGTAGTTGAGTCCCTACTACCGATCCTGTCCCAAAGTGCAAATAAAACTTTTTATAGGCTTCAATTGCAGCTTCTATCCCCCAGTGAGGGAATCCCAAGCCGTAGAATCCTGTGTCGAGGTATCTGAGTTCTCTCTTTGCTGATCGGATCAGTCCTGCCACTGGGGCCATCCAATAGTACGGGCGGTGCATGGCAGAGACCATGTCTTGGAAGGATGAGGTGTTCGCACATAGACCGTACTTAATTTTGGGCCAGAACTTCTTTGCCACACTGATGTGGAAGTCTCGCGGCCGTAGTCCTGAGTTCCTTGCCAGACTTGCCCATTCAAGGGCTTTGGCTGAGAGTGTTGATAGGGTGCAGATTGGTCCGGAAGGCGATGTGGTACCTCCTAGTGTTGTACTAGGAGAGTATACCGAGAGTTGCTGTATAGGGCTTGAGGGACCAGCTGGTTGTGGTACGGTGATTGAAGTGGGGATGGCCGGCAGTTCGAGTATCTCCAATTACCATTACTGTCCCATTCATATCCTATTACATAGTAAAAGCATTTTTCCGGTTTGAGTGCACCCCTGTTGAGATGAGCAGGTTCCCCCAGCTGGATACACTCGCTTGCAGTGCTCCTTGGCGCCTGTCATGGTATCGGTTTCATTCTCTTGCAGGTGTAGAAGGTCATTGTCATCTACATATAGGATGCAAGCCAGGTCTTTCCTTGTCTGGCTGACCGGGCAGAAGAAAGAATCGCCGTGTCCTTCCTCTTTGTGTGCACCAAGAATTACTATCGACACCACCGTCCAGCCTGCCGGTGAGGCACCATTACCCTGCATAAAACCTTGTGTCTTGAGATGGATTTTGGAACCTACTGCGTTTTTGGAGTCACCGAAGGCAGTTCTTAAAAAGAATTGCATTTGTTGAATTGCGGTGAGCATAGACAGTGTCATGGGGAGTTTTGCACCCATGGCCCTAAAGACCAAAGATGCTACTGCGTGTGCCACCCTGTCGTAACAATTGGCCGCGTCAACGGAGGCTAGAGCCGCCGGGGCTTTTAACTGTCGTGAGATGTCGAAGAATAAAACTTTGGCTAATATGCCGTCCTCGGCCATCCTTTGTCTTTCGCTGAAGATCTCGTCTGGCATGAGATCGTTCTTTCGCGCGTTGTTCAGCATTCTCTGTCCGAAAATGATTTTGTTCGCGGCATTGAAGTCTGCCTCCATAAGAAGTATAGCCCGTAGCTTTGAGATGAGTTTGACCCCGGGGGACTTTTCAATCATAACGCATAGACCTTTTTTCCATCGAGCGAGTGCGATACCATGGTGTAGTGCAATGGAGACTTTGAGAGCGTGCACATCTGATATTAGGTCCGAGGTGGCTCCGGAGACGTAATGTCCAAAATGAAGTCCTGATTGGGATGAGGAAGTGGTTTCTTGCTTTTGTTGCCAGGTGTATTGCCAATCCGAGCGGGTGATAATTGGATTGATCGAGTCTTTTGGGATTTTTGTGAATTCGGGCTATGGAGTCGAATAGTAATTGTGTGCCGGCATGTGAACCTGGAGGTATTGTATAGGAGCCCTCAAGCACTGCTGTACCGGAGAGTGTGTCCGCGTTATACCCAAAGTCACGTCTCAGTTGGTCTTGACAGATTGGGGCCTCCTCCGCCAGGTGGTAGCGTTCCCTGTGAATTTTGTCCCATATCACTTGTTGTACTTCAGATTGAGTGTCATACTCAACAACGGATCCGTCTTCCTCTTCTATTTGCACGTTCGGACGCCGATCCTTGTCTTTTTCCGAGTGCCCAGTTCAACCTTCGCCAAAAGGACCGATCCTGTTCGCTTCGGATAATTTGCAGGATGCGTTTCTCCGCTAGTTCATCATGTTTGTCCCTAGCTTCTCCCAGTTTGTTGATCAAATGAGTTCTCCTATGCTTATGTCCATATTTCATAAAGTACTTGCATCTGTCTTTGCAGACTTTCAGTCTGTCTGTCAAGGTATGGATGGAAAGGGAAAAGGGTTGGTCTATTTTGCACCGGCATGCCTGTCGAAGGAGGTTCCCTCAATTCCTAATTTTTCCCGCCCAATAACGTAATAGGGCTCGATAGCAAAGGGTTCTTTTTATCCAAAATGAAGCTTCTGGTGAAAACAGGATGCGGCCGGACTTAATCTTCCTGCAGCGTCGCTCTGCATGATGCATGAGTTGAGAGGTTGTGGTATCTATCGCATCAAGTTTTGTTTGAATTTCCGAGGGAGAGGTTGAATGTTGATGAGCGTCCTGAAGTTTTGGATGATGCGGTGGTGAATGAGCTGGTTTTCGAGAATGGAGGTGTAGGTGTCTGAGCAGTGAGGGATCTTCGTGTTGAGTCGACGGGCAGAAGGGCGTTTAATTGGTTGTGGGTCTGTCCCGACCAACGAGCGAGTGCTAACATCGAGGAAGAATGCACGGTGGTCGCCAATTCCGTATCCAATTGGCATTGCGCAGATGTTGTGGATTTCAATGTCTGGAGTTGACCATATAGCGTCGATTGGGCGGGAGCCCCTGAAATGTGTGGCGGTGAGGTGAGATCCGGTTTGACTAAGCATGGTTTCTTTTAAATCTAGGTCTGGATGCGAGACCAGTGCCTTGCCAAGTGAGCCGTTATACACGTTATCATTGGCATCCAGGCAGATGATGAGCCTTCTTCCTTCTTGTCTCCATTTAATCAGTAAGGCCATGAGGTCTTCTCTGAATTTCTTCCTGGGGCAGGACGTTTCTTGTGCGGACATGGTCCAATATGCTCGTTGAAGTTGGTATGTTGTCGAATGTTTTCCTGGGCTGGTACGGCAAGGGTTATATCCTACCAAAACGGTGGTCACGTGCTCGTCTCTACCTGAGAAGGTCATGTATGACCAGCGGGCGAGTCCTGTACTGTCCATTCCGGATTGATCCGTGCGAAGAACACTCGCTAACTCTCCGTAAGCTATCATGCCTGTACCACCTTCCATCTTTTTTCCTAACGCTCTGGCTACTGGGTGTTTCAGGTTGCCACCGACTGCTCTTGTGAGGGTTTCTCCACCATTGAACAATTTAGCGAGTCCGTGTTTTTGTTTTCCTGTGTGCAAAGTTTATTTTATGCTCATTAAACGCGAATAAATCCACTTCCATATCATCGAGAATGCCCATGACTTTCTCTAATTTTTCATTGCCGAAGATGTGTGTAGCAATCCCGTTCACATTCTCGTAAAATAGTCGAGTAACGCCGTCAGCCTTCGATCCGGGATGACACCTAATGGATTCAATAGTGAGCTTTGCTGTTGAACGATGTTGCTTATTTCTTGGTCGTCATGTGAAGTGAACTGTAAGTGTTGATCAAGACCAGGGAGTGTACTTGGGTTTGCGTTGCGGGCTGCTTCGGCAAGAGAAGCGTCCCTTTGGTTTTGTGTCTGGTGTTTAGTCGAAAATCTGAGTGCCTGTTTTTCTAATGCGTTTAAAGTTGCCATGTGAGAGAGTAGGTTGAGACGGCCCCTGTGGGCGAGAGTTCTTCTAGTGCCCGTCTCCTCCAGTAAAGTGATTGATCTCACAGTGTGTTGTAGTGAACGAAAGCGGCTAGCGCGCCGTTGCGACCTCCTGCCGTTGGAGGATTTGCACATACTACTTCCGGCTGTCGCCTGACCTCCTGTAGTGCGGGAGGGGCGTTATTTGGGATTATCCGGAGGTTCCGGAGAGGTCATCAGTGGGATCGGCATCACTAGCCGTGGATGAGCTAGAAGACACTTCTTCTACGCTGTGCTCCTCGTCCCTACTATCTTGACCTGTCCGTACTCCAACACTTGTGGGCGTGTGGCCCGACCGCTTGCTACCACGGCCCTCGTCCGATACCACACTGCTTTCCGAGTGGTCGGTACTAACTTTTTCTGTGGACTTGATGCCTTCAGAGATTCGAACGCGCTTTGACGAGTCCTGAGAACGGTCTCCGCTTGCGTTATCATTGGCTTCATGCATTGTTTTGACGGATTGTGCACCGTCCAGGTCGAATAGCGCTTGGGAGAGGCGTATGGGCGTTTGCCTTGACCTTTTTGTTGTTCATATTGAACGACCACGCCCTTCCACCATCCTTGCTCTTCCAGATCCATCGAATTATTGGTTTCCTCGAGCTCCTCTGGGGTGAGAAGAGTTTGTGTGGCTGAATCCCACTTGCAGGCGGATGCCTCATGGATGAGTTGTGGGTCTACGAACTTGGTGAGGAAGTCTTGGATGAATGCTGGGTCCACTTTAAGGTCCGTCAGGTGTCCTTTAGAAAAAGCCGCTATTTGTTTGGCAAGGCCAGTGATTAATATCTCTCCCTCTGGGGTGTTTGGGTATACCAGGGACACCGAGCCCAGAGGGACTTGTTGGTGGACTTCGCGATTAGAGGGGAAGAATCTTTGAACTTATACAAGAAGGTGAGGCATTCCCTGCCAGTGAAGGAACGGATAACTGTCCCGTCCGGCTTGCGAGCTTGGATAGATTCATTAAGGTCGAGGAATCCGAAGACGCCTATGCTCGTCATGCTGGCGTTATAGTTTGTAGTTTTCACTGCAAACTTGGCGGCTCGCCTGATATCACCTGGCGGAGATTGCCAATCGACACCTTCTGTCGGGTGTGCATGGGAGCCCCACCATTGATTGTAGATGCCTTTCTTTTTCGCAAACTTAACCAGGTGAGAAACGAGTTCTAGTTCTTGCTTGTCGACCTCGAGGTGTAGCACTCGTCTACAAGTTTGGATATTGGACGGCAACCGTGCCATATTGGAGGGCTCTGAGTGCTTCGGGATACGCGGGACGTTAATGCGTAGACTGCATAAAGGAATTGGGCGGTATCCCCAGTTCATTGGAAGGTCCCTTTCAAGGAAGTAGTCTTCCTTATGCATTTGTTCCTGAGCTTGCTTGAGGATCTCTCTGTGTTCGTCAATTAGAGTTTGCCGGTGGGAGAGTGCATAGACAAAATAGATGGAGAATGGAGTAATGGTTTCGACTGCTTGCAATTCTTTGATTCTCAATTGATTTCCAAATCTAGCCCATTCGTATGAGATTTGGGTGACCAAGAGGTCTGGATCTTTGTCACAGGATATTGCAATGACTCCGTATGCAAGGGCGGAGGAGCGGCGTGTGCTGGCTTGTTCTGTGTCCTGGGCTTCTTGGCTCACTCTACCGTTGGTTTGGAAGGCTCTCGGGTTGAGTCCTTTGATATAATTACTGAGGGCTGTCATGTTCGTTGGGACAGGGATGTTGTTGGTACCTCCTAAAGGTGGGTCTTCGGAGGTGGTGTCGGTAGGGTTGATGACTGCTGTTTTATCGGCTATCTTGAGGTTGGCAATTAGCTGTTGGACTGCGAAGGCCATCTTTTTTCCATTGTCTCCTTCGAATTGAGAAAGACTGTCCTTGCTGAAGTCGATTGAGATTTCAACGAGTACTTGGCGGTGTTTGTGGACATGGGGAATGGGAGGAGGCTGAGACTCTTTTGGTTTGCTTGAGCCCTGTGAATATTTACTCGGTTTTAGAGCAGAAGCTGGCGACGTGGTTGATGAGCGTTTCTTAGATCGCTTTTTCTGGGATTGAGAGGGGTATTTGTCAGCCTTCTGTTGTTCGGGGGAAGAGGGTTTGGCTTTCTTTTTTGCCGGGGAGTTGGAGGGAGAACTGTCTGCAGTGTCGGGATTTGGTTCTTTATCCGTGAGGAGGCTAGGATTGTTGATCTCGTTTATAATGTCGTTGAGGTCGGTGAAGTCGTCTTGGGAGAGAAGTGGGGGGTCGGTTGGAGAGGTGTCCCTTGGGGCCGTGGAATCGGTTGGTTGAGGATTGACGAGAGTGTGGAGTTCCTCGTCTGGTGGAGGCGGCAATGGTGGAGGGGTGTGGTTTGTGGGCGCACTTGGTTGGGTATTTTGTTTAGCAGAGTTTGAACGGGTTACCGGGAGGATAGATTTTGACCGGGAGGAGGGTGGCATGGCTGTTGTGGACGTTGGAATTTCACGGAGTTTTGGGTTGTGATCGAGCCAAAGTGGGAGGCTCCTAAGTGCAGAGATTGGATGAATTGCGTGGAGGAGATTGGTCTTTCGTGGGCGAGGATGTTTGATTATGATGTTTGGTTTGGGTGGAGGCCTTGACGAGAGTCCTGTGTGGTAAGGTGAGGTGGTGGAGCTGGTGGGTCTCGGTGATGGCAAGAAATGGGAGGGCGTGAGATAACTCGTCCGGACTTCGTGTGGCTGATATACTGGAGGTCTGCGTGTCGTGGTGTCATGGTGGGAGGAATTGCTATTGTCTGTTCCCGGAGTTAGTAATGAGGTATGTCGTCTTGGGCCATGGGAGTGTTGGGTCGGTCGCGGAGGTGCCATGGTGGGATTTGCGATTTCTGCGGTTCGCGGAGGAATCAAAATGAAACCGGGGTGAATATCCAGCATATAATGGGGATAAAAATGGTGACGAGCGATATCGGAATAGGGTGGAGGGAAGACATGTTTATTAGGTGGATTCGGCGGCGGAAATGGTGGAATCAATTGAATTCCTACGCGTGGTAGTATGGGTTTTTGTATGTATGTAGGGTGTACCATTTATTATTGACTAGTCTAATCAAAGAAAGTAAATAGAAGACGATCGTCAATCGCGTTCGCCTTCGTAATGGTAGGTATTGTACCATAGCCAGCTGGTTGCCTTGTCTCCTCATACTCTTTCTCCATTGAAACTCCACTGTAAGTACTGTGATTTGACAGTGTCGCGTTGCTGGATGCAGCGCACGGATTGGGCGTGAATAAGAGTTGATCTTGGCGCTGGTGGGATGCTTGCAAATTCGAACGAGAAGGCTGTCTGACGGACGCGTTAATTGTTACGATGCCGGATCCGTGGATGAATTGTACCAGGTTTCACGTTTTGAATTGGTTGGGTTTGGTTTTAGCCGTCACTATGCATATTGAAAACCTTGGCCTCTGTCAGTCACTGTCTATCTTGCCTGTGCGTGCTTTGCATGGCTTGAATATCGCCACTAATGCATCTTATACCATGTTATCCGGCGTCACAAAATTTGTTTTTGATCAGGTAGACTCTGCCATGTGCTTGCTAACGGTGGATTCCAGGGAACGAGTGGAAACTAATGAGCTGGTTTTGATTCGCTAGTTATCAAGCAACTGGCATAAATTATTGATTCGTCCAATGGAGATGATAAAGGAATATTTTCTACTTGTCGAAAACTATGTGTGCTGCGATTGTCAAAATTGGTCTATTAGTTTATGCATTTTCAAAAAAGCCGGTGAGTTATTTTCAAAAATGACGGTAGGGGGGTTCCAGTTAATTTTGACTATGGTGTCAAGATTAGAGTCTAACGGTTGGGAAGCACGCCCATCTTGAGCAGTCATTTTCAAAAATAAAACAACCTATGTTTTCGGAAATATCACGGAATTGTCGAAAATGGCGATTGTCAAATTTAGCTGTAATAGATTGATGATTTCTTCTTTGTTGCGCAAGTTGTTTCTGCCTTTGTTGACAAAATTGAGTTTATCTTGGTACTTGAGATTTTTGGGGATGACAAGTTTCACCATTTCATGAATGGAAAAATTGTCAATATTGTTGCTGAGAAGTTCGAGGTCCTCATTGATTTTGAATAGTTGTTCTGAGACTTTCTCTTAGTCTTGTTTGTTGCATCGGAGTTCTCTGTGTAGCATTGTGGTTTTCTGGTTGTCTGCGGCGTCCTTTCCAAAGTTTTGACGTTCACTTTCTTGATGAGTTTTTTAAATTTTGCCTGTTGCATTGTTGTTCCTTCAATGATGTTACTCCAGTAGCATGCGATGCGACCTTTCAGCGCTTGTCCGCCGATTTGGATGAGAAGTTTCCAACATCCATCTTGAAAAAGATTGTAATGAGATCCAAATTTGAGTAGTTCCTTTTCAAACTCGAGAAGAATATCTGAATGTAGCCTTGATTTGACAATCATTTTCGTCGACTTGCTTGATCTTGAGGATCGCTTTTGTGTGAGCACACGGGGCTCCGGAAAAGTTCGATTGATGCGTCTAGCCATTCGATCCCTGGCATCTTGTGTTGTTTTGTCCTTCGTCATTGTTCCTGTCCTTGTCATTCTAGTCGCTAGACTTCGTTATTATGATCAAAATGTCCTGATGCCATTAGACATAGAATGTAGTATCGAGTGCTGGTGATAACTTTAATAAAATTATGATTAGTTCTACTGATCATTTGATTGTCATTGGTATTTGAAAATAACTAAGACTTTCCAGAAGTAGAAAAAAAGGCAGTAAAGCTGAATAGGATAGGTACATTTTGCTTGGGAAGGAATTGTCTTCCCACAACGTGTATATTCAGCCCAGTCACTCCACCACGACTCCCAACTCTTGATGAAGCCATCACCGACCCTACGTCTTGCCCTTGTCAATATCAATCCCCACAAACTGGTAAATGCAAATGGACAAGGAGCTCCCTGTATAAGCCTACTGCTTCAAAGTCATCATCCAAACACGACGACAATAATTCCATCTAAAAGACTTGAATATCATCGGTGTTAGCGTTGATCCCACTGGGGGGGACTGAGATAATTTTTACATGCTATCTACTTTAAAGTACAACAGCAGATGTACTCCTACTTTCTGTGAATCTACATACATCGTCAATTGGTCTCCAACAATGTGTTGGATCGAATAAAAAGATGTCTTCAATTGATTGACCCCCCCACTTTGAATTCCAATGTTTGACTCCAGTGTCTCTCCAATGCAAATTCTAGCAATGTTAGCCACAGGGGCAACATTAAGATATGGCATGACTCTGACCGTGTTTTTGTATCATGGGGGTACACCGAGGTATAGATATCCCCACTTAACACATCCACATCCATGATAAAAACTGCTTCCTCCTCCCTGGCACCCATCTGAACCACCCAAACAT
This sequence comes from Cyclotella cryptica, assembly GCA_013187285.1. NCBI lineage: Eukaryota > Bacillariophyta > Thalassiosirophyceae > Thalassiosirales > Thalassiosiraceae > Cyclotella > Cyclotella cryptica. The sequence goes on from JABMIG010000035.1 coordinate 52,442, forward strand.
GATCGCTCGACACCCCCAAACCTTACAAATGTGACAGGGCCTCAAGAACGCACTGTGCAATTTTTCTTCTTCAAATATGTCCCTGAGACAAATTATCACATTATTTGGCTGAATTCACCACTTTCTCCTCCCTGGCACCCATCTGAACCACCCAAATATGATCGCCCGCCACCCCCAAACCTTACAAATGCATCTGGGCAACAGAAACTTGCTGCACGATTTTTGTTTTCATGAAAAGTGTCCCTCAGATGTATTCCAAATTCAAGTTGTTCGGCATTACTACTTATTGTGGGCCACCATTCTTGTTTCACGTACCCTGCAGCCCTCACGTGTCCGTGCCAAAAGCATTGTGGATATGTGGAGATAACATGATGTGCAAACACTGGTGAGAAAATTGGAAGAACTGGTTCTTGTTGTGTGTTATGAATCAATAAATTTTGTATTTTTCAATGAGAGTCTAACAAATTTCCCCAGCATGCTCTTGTTTATGTACAGGAGACATAACAAGCAATCTGTTAAAATCGCAAAGTGGAAATGAGTGAAAGGTTGACTGATGTAGGAGCACAGTTTTGGGCAGCGAACACTTGGCAAAGTAGGGATGCACAAAACACAACAAGGCTACAATCATGGATATTAGTGGCACAGAGTCCATGGAAATGTAGCAATACATCTCAACTTGAGAGGATGCATGAGGGTGTGGAGGATTAAACTTTTCACCATTTAGCATGATTACAAAAAAGAACATGAGAATAAACAAAAAAATGACATGATATCAATTGTGATAAATGTATAAATTTAAGTGTTGATTGCAGTATTTGTGACTGCGATCACCCTGATCAAAATGAAAGGATCAGGTGTGGTTTGGGGACACAAAGAAGTAGGTATGTACATCAAATGAAATTAATTTATCTGCTTGTGGTATTGCTATATATCCTACCAACTGGTCCATGTCAAATTCAAATTTGGTAGCCATTTCACTGACATGTCCAATTATTTATGAGCAACATGTGCTCACATTTGTGTTACATTGGTACTGATTCAAATTATTTCAATTCACGGTACTCAACTTTTGCATTGAATTTCATAAAAAGTTTGTGTTATATTTATATGTGTGTAGTCTTTCCTTGATGGGTCATGACAATGAACAAGCTAAGAGCTTTACATCATGACGTATTGATGAATACATGCAATGTTGTGCAAGAAATCTATTTTGTCACACTGTAACCATTAGTGACACTTCATGTTAGTTAGTGTGGAAGTTTGGAACCAAACATGACAACATAAGTTAAAAGCAAAGGAGATGTTCATTATGGCATCAATTTTGTAACCAATTCATCTTTTCACTGTGGGGTTTTGACAGCAAGCTTCCAGGGATATATTTCAAAAAAGTTACAAATTAGGATAGGTAAACAATGATTATAACAGAATTATTTGGTCCAGTCATTGCCTTAATCAAATTTGCTTTTTCAGTGATGGATGTCTACGAGGTGGAATTTTATATTTTTGACAGGGACATACATTTAACAACCAGATATAAATTTGACAAAAAAACATATTTTTGATTGATTTCTGACTATTACATATCAAATTTTAGTTCAGTACAGGGCTAACTGCCACATCTATCGTTTTATACAATCATTCAACCTATTTGTTATTACGTATAACTAGCTACAGATGTTTTGATAAAATGTTATGAATTAATCTACACTCATTGAGTTGCTACATAATTTTGAAGTCTGCATGCAGTGTGATACGTTACCATCAAATAGAATTACACTTGATGTGTCTCTTCTTAACCAATTTCCCTTTCAAAAAGAAGGTACACAGTTCAGTCATTGAGAATGCATCAGAATGATCCATCTCCAAGCTGTTTATTGTGATACAAGAAGGATCAATACAGCCAATACGTGTAGTGGGTCAACGCTTTCCTGCAAATGTCAAAAATGCCCACATGTTATACAACGACTGTTAAAACCTGTTGATAAAGATCTGTGAAATTCATTCATCAGAATTGGAGAAGTGTTATCAATGATCCTTCTCCTATATGTTGGAGTTGTCAGGGAGGCTGAACAACACAAAATGTCATATTTGAGGCTAATTACTTTCTCCAGCTGCTTCACATAGGACATGACATGGCATACTGGTAACAGGAAGGTTGGCCTCCTTCAATATTTCCATTATGAATTAGTTAAGAATGACATTATATCAATCAAGCTTCTACGCCTACATAACCAACAGACCGAAATCAAAAGGGGAAAGGGTAAACCCCTTCCTAATAGCATCAGTCTTACAGCAAAGGGGCACGCCGAGCTTGTGGATGCCTTGGAACTTCTCGCCTCGGGTTTGATTCAAGCTGTCTCAGGTTTAAAAGACAATTCTTTTTCCATGAGTGATATTGACATGAGTTGCAAATCGATCAATGATACAAAGCAGTATGTGACAAAACGTAAGAGGCAGAATGGGAGGAGAGATACATTTGACTTGTCGAGGAAGCGTGGGTTGCTTGTGGGCCCAAGCCCATTCGAATTTTTGTATGATTTGGACATTGCCATCACCAACACTGTTTCAAAGGATGACGTGGAACCTTCCATTGCTGCAAACAGTGCAAACAAAGGTGAGGATACAAGCGCACCTACTGCAAAATATGAACCAGTTAAGATGGATATGATTGTAGGTGACACATTGAGAGCATTTCTAGATGATCTTCAGTCTTGCCAAATGCCATTGAGTGTTTCTCCGGAACTTAGCTGCGGGATGAACACGTTATCATCTATTGATATTGAAGAAGAGATGAAGCTGATATTTCCAGAGTATAAGGTTTACAATTACGTGAGTTTCATCTTTTTCTATATATATTGTGAATTCAATTTTTGCTCGTCACATCTCACCATCATCAATAACCTTGTGTATCTTCACAAATCTTTGCGGCAATGAGACATGAGACTCGTCTCCCATGAGAAAGAGATGTTTGATCCTATACTCCCTTTACTTCAGTCATTAGTCAACACAGAGATTGTCTCCCTTTCAAACAAAAAGGGAAGCAATGACATCTACTTCATCAACAAGAAGGTTTGCTTTAGTGGCTTCGATTACTCCTCAACAATGCCAACGGCAGATAGTATTTCAGAGTCGCATGTAGACTTGGATTCCAGCATCAAAGCGTAAAAGACTGTCTTGGTGGGGGCACATGCCATTCCAGATGCTGCATATGTTTTGGAATTGGCATCTCTTCAATGCCTCAACAGTATGAGATCATGTAGTAGGGTCAGCGATTTGTGCGCAAAGGTAAACATATACCACATTCACTTCTTTAGAACAAGCTGTTTTTGCTTAAACTGACATAACATCATCTTCCTTCCTGGTTCCAATTATTTCTTTCTAGACACTTGTTGGCTACTATCCCAGTTCTTGTTTTGAAAAAGCAATAGCGCATTATTCGTGAGAGTTACGAGATATCAGTCACTACCTTACATCCCAAACCATTTCTCCATCTGAAGATCACGTGGATGTCAGATTTTGCCTCACAGACTTTATCAGAAGGTCCATCCATTTTCATTTGAGGAAGCTATGAAACTCAATCCCTTTGTCACTGTCAACTTCTTTGGCGATGGCTGCAAAGAACTTTGGGGAAGAGCGGTCGCCAATAGGTCAATTTCTTCCATATTGAATTACTCATTAAATGTGGTCAATCAGTTTATGGATGCAAACAAAAATTTGTTTTCCAACCATGATCAACTCCTGGAATTCTTCGCAAGGAACGGGTCGGTACTGGCTCTCTCCTCTGGCCTTGCGCAGACTCGAAAAGAACTCAAAAAGATGGAGCAATGTAAACTTTCTGATATTGTCTCCGACATGGAAGATGCATGATCATTCCTCCTTGGTGCACTTACTTGCAAGCTTCTTTGGGAATTACTCAAATGGCCTGGAGTAGGACAGTATATTCATTCTGAGGGGGTGCCATCGAATCCATTCTAAAGAATTCTACGACCTGCAACTATTTATGGATTATGAACACAATCATTTTACTCTACTTCATGTTGTTGAAAGCTTTACACAACTGTTAAAAAGAGCCGTCAAAAAGTTTGAAGACACTATTGATTCATGCAAATCTGCCGTTTGTTGACTTCAAGGAATTGTGGTTGCACGTGAGTAAAAGGCCTGCACTTTTGTAAAGAAGACAACCCTTCTTGATTGCTTGGTCAGATGTCATGCTCACTGTCACACGCTTCAACAGGACTAAGGCATCATTCGAAAGGATGTCTTACTGTTCTTCTCACAGAACCTAACTGACATGACTTGATAAAAGGAAACATATCCCGTAACAAAAAATAATGTGGCCATGTACACGACTTGATAATGACCACACAACATTTGCAAGACTTCCTTGCTTGACTTTGACTTGACTTTGACTTTGACTTGACTTTGACTTCTTTCCAATTCTTCTTCCTTAGCAACATTAACAATCATCAACCTTCTGAACACTCAATAACTAGAGATAACTTCACTGTCATGCAGTTTCACTGTTGCCTTGACTTCGCAATGCAATCATAACTTGACTTGACTTGACTTCAATTGACTTCAATAACTGCTTCTTGAAGGGAATGATACTCGACTTTGTTAACAATTCACGAAATAAGGTACACTTGCAGTCAACTTTGTTGTCACCAGATTACTCTTTGAGCGCACTTGACTTTCGACCGCTCAACAAGATTAACAGGTACATTGACACATGAAAACTCAACTTCAATCAAGAGTTCCCAGCTATCTCGCGCGTCAAGTATGTCGGAAGGCTTGAAACTCCGTGTTTGACTCAACTGTTAACTAACAGACTTTTACTGACTTTACTTTTGTCAAGAGAGAAGTGAGATTATTCTCAGGACTACTGTACATCACGGTCTTTAGGATCCCACAGATGATAAGATATGTTTTGACGATTTTGTTGACATTTGTATTTTTCAGCTAATAAAACTACACCGGACGTTCTAAACCCTTTATGGTTAGACTCACCTTTCTGACAGCAATACGCCCATGTGGTTTGCTCCCTATGATTCCACATAGTTGCAGAGAAACTTCTGATGTCAGAGAAAGTCATCACACATCTCGGGCACATTGTGGAGGGATGGACAGCACTGCAAAGCAAGAGAAGTAAAATTGCAATAAGGTACAATAAGGCTACTTCAAAGTAAATAGGAAAGATACTATTAGGCACCACTAGCTTTGCAAAGATTTTAAGATATTTTTTATAGTATCTTTTGACACTGACATTTTGGGGATCTTAAAGACCATGATATGCAGTATGAACTAAGAACGAGTCTTGTGGAGTGTCTTCTTTTCTCCACAAGACTACAAACATGAAAAACAGTTTTGAGAGTGCAAGAGCAAAAACACACTCTAACAATTTTAAGTCAGAACGGTTAAAACAAACTTATCAAAGTTATGAATTGTGAAGGCCAATGCTTATGGTAACAAGAACACAAAAACAAACCTTGTCTTTTTCCATGATTCAATGTGATTTACAAAGAACACAAACACAAACACAAAAATTGACAAAAAATGTCCCCATAGTTCAGAGAATGAGTTACGAGGTGGTATTTTCTCCCCAAACTGTAGCTCAGAGTTTGGAACTCTCCGAACTCTATAGCATTATCACTTTCTGAATCATACACCATAGAAATAACATTGGGTCCTCCTGTCTTAGGACGAACCTTTTTTATGCAGCATCATATGCACGACTGATGTATTACGATACATAAAAATCATTTATGCTACGTTCCAAGAAAACTTACCGTGAATATTTTGTGGAGGTTCGTGTTGGAAGACAAACAATCACAAGGTTCAGTATTTACGGAACACACTACTGAACATAAATATCATCTACTTTGTGTTTATGCTCTTGTTACCATAACCCCACCCCCAGCTACAGTGCAATAATTGCACAATACACTTTGATCAAATTCCAGATTTTCTTATGGTGCAATAATTGCACTATAAGCATTATATATGCCTAACATTCACGTGTTATCATTTAAAAATGGCCTATGTAACTTCCCTCCAAATATTGATGCCAACCCTCCATTACCTTTTGGGGGCAAATGATGTTTTTCCATTTCTACGCAAGTTACATGGGAATCGTCCTTCTTATGGTGCATTTATTGCACTATAAGTATTAAGATGGAGAAAGCTAGTTATGGTGCAATTATTGCATCGTACGAAAAGGATGGGGATAAGCATTAGCCTGAAGACAAAAATTATTTCCTAACTCAAAGAGCCACAGATGTGTACATAGAGGGGCACATATAAGGACACTTAACAGGACATCACTCATCCACTTTGGATATAGTATAACGTTCATCGAGAAAGCATCGAGAGCGATCCACAATCCACAAGTCTGTGGACACGATGTGGTTGAGAGAGGATACATCGCCATTCGGTGAGTAGAGACTGATACATCCTACACAAAATGTCACCTTTCAGTTCGGTGGAATGAGAGTGACGAAGATTGTGTCAAAGTCATTCAAATGGGGCTCATCATCTTGTGAGAAACATGACAAAACTACGCCCATATCAGCAGAGTGTGCAACAGTGTGTGCAACCGGGTTATATTCACGTGTGCGAGCTTTTGCTCTTGCTGTAAGACAAAATAGAATCAAGTTATTGGGCGACCTATAAATGTTGAATGCAACCATATATTTTACATCATATAATTCAGTTCAATATTTATAGGTCGTAATGATCACAATACAATAAAGATTTTTATTACCCATAAAAAATTGATGTCTCATAATGTCACGCTGTCATACTTTATAACTAATGGCACTAAAAATCACTAAGAGTAAAAACTTATTTCACAACATTTCAGTGCAGACAACTTTAGTACATTATTACTTATCACTCTCTCCGAAACAAATGGTAATAATGAATGAATTGAGAGCCCCCAGCCATGCTCCTAATTGTCTCACTCATGCCCAGGTTCTAGCAAACTGAACAAGTAAACTGCAATTTATTGACTTTGTCGCATCCTTAATCTTAATACATCATCAGCTACCATTGTAAACCAATCAGCCCCTGACCATACATGGGAAAAATCCAGTAAAGTGCAGTGTCAGATGAATCATGATTCAGGTCAAGAATAATCAAATAATCAGTGGTGGCTCTCTCATGAAAGGTGAAATACTTGGCTGGTTTTATCACTTGTCTCACACTGTATACAGTCATTTGGATTCATAGACAGCTTGATAACATGATCAGTCCCACTTGTTAATTAAAGAGATTGAGTGCCTTTGGTCAAGTACCATGTAATGTAGGTGCCAATGAATATCCTCAAGCCTCTTGCATCTGAAAACAGGGAGAAGATCAGCAAGACAGGCAACTGTGCCATGTGGAAGTTTTTGGCAAGCCAAACTGACAACAAGTGACGACTTTGGTATTTCTTAATTCATGTGACTACCTTTCATGACCATCTGACAACCCTGATGACTGCATGTGATGACACTTTGATGACCTGATGACTTTTGGTGAAGACCTTGTGACAACCCTGACGACTTGTGGTGATGACCTTTTGACGACTCTTGTTATGACTCATGACTATCTTGTGACGACCCCTTATGACGACACTGATGTGACCCACTTGACGACTTGACAACCTTCCACAAATAACTACTCATCCCGTGAGTGAGAGCAAGTGATGAAAGTCGACTCCGTGATGACCATGACGACTGATGACCCTAAGTGATTACCCATCAGATCTTCTGTGACGACCCATGTGACTCCATGTGATGACACCGTTATCACACTTATATAAAAACTTACAGATATCAACTTCAATGAACATATCAAACTCTAAGTAACTTCTTGCTATATCCATGTATGCATTCGTGCGTGCATGACTAATTACACACACTTTGTTAGTCAACAAACAACACATACGTACACTCACAACATTGTTAAGTCATTGTTTTTAAACATGATGACACTTACAAAATTAGTTTTTACTACTAATGATAAGTTCTTTACATTGTAGCTTTGAAATCTGGCCAGATTATTCTTCATCAAATCCACTTCTAATGCACGGCCCTCCAGTTTCATTAAATTGGATTGTATGCCGATGGAGCTTCTGTTCTCTTTGCCAAGCTACATCCCCCCCAAAGTATTGCTCTTGCCAAAATCTGGGGTATCTGCAATATTGTTCGAAAGCTACTTTGATACACAGGCAGTACATTAATGTGCAAAAACAAATGTGTTGCAATTGTACTTATAGGTGGGTAACTATTACATACCTTCACTATAGTAAATAACTTGTGTGTGGTATTGCGATAAATAGAGTGTGACCGTTTTTTGTTCCTTGATTTTTTGCAACAGTGCTACACGATGTTCTTAGGTTGCACGCGATAAAATCGTGCAACAGGTTTGCGAACCTATGTCACAGAAATACTACATTAAATATTGAAGTAAGTTATTTTACATGAAAAGGAAGTAATATTAGAACTCGTAGTTAACAAGATCCATTCAGTGGTCAGTCGGTCGTGTGAATGAGACATCACGTCTCAACTGAGAAAGATTAAAAATGGAGGGGAATTCCCACAAGGAATTTACAACATCGGTTGCAAACTTCCAATAATACTTAACGCCAATAAGACGACTAGGCCAGATCTGGCCAAGACATAACAACTAGACCAGATCTGGCCTAGTCATAACTTTTTGCAGATCATAGAAGATGACGTTGTACAGCCAAGCGGACATCACCGTTGGATTCCTTGTGAAAAATTTCCCCTAGAGACATATCACCACCCCATATGTTTGTCATACACCACAAGGGCCAGTCACGGCCAAAAATTACTACAGTGCATTGTGTTATGTTGCTGTCCCATGCAGATGCGAGGAAAATTCTGATGGATTGGTGGATCTTGAAAACCGGGAACATGTGGATACACAACTTCAACATGAAGAATTAACGGAAATCCCCGTCCTTATCAGTTATGACCACTAGTTTAACAGTAGTACTGTTGCGTTACATCAGCTGCAGTAAAGAACATACCAGATTCTTTGTACCAAAAAACAATAAAATCACGTCACCACTTTTCTACACCATGACGATTTCCGCTGCCACTGCGGCAACACCTCGATCATGGCAAATACCGTTACAACACCCGGTCCGCCATGATTGCCCTCACCGCAACATCACCCACGACCATCCTGCCACTTGGTTTGGTCAGATTCGGCATATTTTAGGGGAAATTGCACCATTTTTACAGGACCAATTTTGTTACGCGGCTACCATCATGCCCAAGAGGGGGAAAGATGGGATTTTGGTGAAGGTAAGTTCATCTTTTAATCAAATCCCCTGCCAATATTCCCTGTAAATCATTAACTTAGTTTCCGTATTGCTCTTTCTGTTGTGGCCGCCTCGGTGGGCTAGGTTGCCTGCCTATTGCTTTCATGGTGATACTTCACCATGCACATGCAAGACTCAACAATCAACTGCAATACTGTAGAAGTTGAATGGGTCGAGTCGGCATGGGAGGTTCTTGCTGCTGGAAATGATTTTGTGGTTGCACTAAGATGGGTATTAGAATTGATATCTGCCATTTGTTGAGGAAATGAGAGTAGGAGAGTGGATACGGGTGTAGCTGGACGACGGGACAAAACTGTTTCACGCTACCAGACAATGAGTCTTTTTCATTACAAATATGAATCAATAGAAGAGCAGCAATTAACATAATATATTTCAACAAAAGAATCAATTGAAATTATAGCCTTAAACATATTATTTTCACTGCTTAAAGTAGAATTTATGTGAGCATCTGCATACAGCAGCAGTTTTGAGCTGTCACAGCATTACCACATGAAAGTGGTCTGTTCAACTTCTGCTTTGGCCTTGATGGCCCTGTTCGAGCTCTTCCTCACTCCCATTTATGTCTGGAGTGAGGTGAAACTATGTTGTCGCGATTATTTTTGTTAATTGAAAAGTTATTGCCAGTGTAACAGGACAACATGAAAAGATTGTCGTGATTTTTTCGTGAAGCATGACAATTAACCATAATTTTGAGGAAGAAGCATTAGTGCCAGACCCCCCCGACCCATACACCGTTGGAAAGCTGGCGAAAAGAGGAATTTGTAGTATTTCCTGCAAATCGCGCTCTGAGCGCTGCAAAAAAAGTTGTTGTCAATAAAAAAATTTACGAGAATCATTTTTTTACAAAACGGGGTGTGTCAACTACTGCTTAAACTGGGAGTCCAATGACATGCACCCTCAAATATGACTAGGCCAAATGTGCTCATGTCATGTTCTTAAAAATTTCTCTTGTTCTTATTGGCGTTAAGTATTTACCCGTCATCTCGTTTCGAAAGAAAATTATAATTCTGTATTGATTTCATTTTCGATATCAGAAGAGATTCCATACTAAGGCTGTGACTTGGTTGGGCCGATAGAGAATAGAGAATAGCTTTTTTGGCGAATAAAAAAATTAATTTCTATTAGACGAGTGTCATGACAAGGTTCGTTCGCTCAAACTGCGAATAGCCCAATAGAGCAATAGGACTTTAGTCTACCTTTAGACATCCATAGATTTACAATTGTATGTAATAAAATTTAGATGTAGAAGAAAGGTCTCAGCGTTAAGCGCATGAAAATTAGCAAGCTAGAAAAGTAACATCATACAGCTATGAAGGCGGAGGTGGAAAAGTTACGAGAAGTTGTGGCGGAGATGAATAAGGCGGCGAGGATTGCATTGGGGGAGGAAAAGAGTGGGGGTGGCGGAAGAGCGGGGGGGTATATACACCCCACCATCCCCGCTCGTTGACGCCGCATCCGTTATCGCAGATCACCCTCGTTGAGGGCGGCGCCAGTCAAGATGACGATGCCTCTGGCTTCACTCGGTTTCAAGAGATAGTCCAAAGGAGCACAAGGTCAATTTGACAATCAACCAAATGGGAGTCGATCTGAAAAAATAACTGCCTGTGCCCATTCCTGTTGCCGATTGCTATGTTCCTCCCTCAACACAAACTACAAATCACTCCATCAGCAGTATTGTTTTGAATGTATTGTTTGATACGATGTGGGGATTGTTTGAATTCAACAATGAACAAGGGAGATAGAGTGAGCAGAGATGTCTGTTTAGGTGTGCAATTTGGTTTTGCACACCATGTTGTCTCCATTGGTTTCAATGGTGTGCAATTTATTAAAAACATTCCACACAGAATACACATCTCTTCCCACTCAATCTCCACTGCATAACTCTGCTTAATTGTTGAATTCAAACTATCCACAAATCGTACAAATCGATATGGTCAAAGTTGCAATCACCCTCCATTTGATTGTAGTATTGCCGCCATCATCAAATTGATTGTTGTGTTCTTGTCCAGCATCCATCTTCGTCACTCATGATACTCAGTCAATGTTTCGTACCGGGGACGAGTCGGAAAATTCGGCTTGGAGGAGGACGAGTTGGTGTCCATTGTCGTCGTTGTTGTGTCTTAATTTAGAGCTGATTTATATTGATTGGCGTGAGGTGTGCAACGTGTCAATGCAGTGATTGCGTGAGAGATGCCACGATCGTCACCGTAAATTGATGGTGATGGGTGATAAAAAAGAGCTATTGGCATATTCTCGAATGGCTATTCAACACACCGAATAGAGCCCTCTATTGGTCTATTCGAATTCGCCGAAAACGAATAGAGAATAGAACAAAGTCATAAATTTTTGGCCCGAATGGGCCAATAGACGATTTTAGCGATAAAAAACCTATTCTCTATCCGCCCAACCGAGTCACAGCCTAAATAAAACAAAAACACATTTATGTACTAAATAAGGGATATCATAATATTATATCCAACTTCAAGCACCTTCAAAAAGAAAACCGCAAGAGTGATCGAAAATGTACCACTTTACTCTTTGAATTGAAAACCAATACTGAAGAGAGACGATATACGATCATCATTTAATATTGACGACCCATGTCCATTCTTGAACAAGCTGTATTCATAATGAAGCAATTTTACCCATGCGCAAAATCTGTAACTTTCTTCATCCTGTTCACCAGCTGAAGGTCGAGGCACATCGAAACTCCCGTTTGTTACTCCAAAAGAAACCTTCCGTAGATGTGCAAAGAAATGAATTAGAGAAAAGGAGTAATCAAATAAGAATGGGTGAAATAATCATAGCATACCAACTGTTGAAAGCCATCATCCCAATTTATTTCCTTTGCAGATCGCAAACCAGTAGGATCCCAATCAAATCCTATCGCATCCAACTTTGCAAACCTTTCTTTCATGAAAAGCTTGTCCTTCTTGGAGAACATGTTTCGCTGATGATGCGTCCACTGTCCAAGACTTCCCGACTTTTTATGATTAGGCCAGCGACCTTGAGTTTGATAATATTCAATCAGTTCATGAAATCTGGTATCCCAGGATACGTCGGGCGTTTTCTTCAGACACCATTCAAATCCTATTGAATTCAAGCGGTCCAAACGATCTTGGGTTAAAGTCAATTGGGTGATTTTTCCTCTCTTGATTGTTTCAAAGTCATTCCCTGACTTCACTAGCTCCCTCTTCTTCTCCCTCAGCTTGCTTACCCAAATTCCCAGTCTTGTATTATCCTTATAGCGCGCTGGAACATTACAGTTTCCTTTTTGTCTTTTATAATCCACGAGCATGTCGAACATATGATCAAAATCGTGCTTTTGGGGATAGTTAGATTGAGAGGACTCAGATAAGCCCAACCTCTCGTCGGCTCGAATCCCAAGTTCGCATTCCAACGCTTGCTCTAACAATGGGAACTTATCTGTTTCAAGCATTGTCCCGATTTCCGACATGGTGGAATCATATGTGATCGCTACGAATGCAGACTGAAATGCCTCCACTATCGTTTGAACCTTCGCTACCTTTAGACCGGACTCACGGATCACAACCCTACCATGAGCAGTCGATTTTAGGTCGTTCAATTGATGGAGAAACCAACGGAAATATTTATAGATCTGAATGTGCAGTTCATCCCGAGTATCGTTTGTAAGAACTGCCTGTTTCCACAATCGGCGACCCCTACGTCTTGGTTTCTTCTTCTCGCTACTTGGCGAAGAATCAAATGCGAAATCAACGATTTGCCCTTCGTCGTCGCATTCCAAAGATGGAACAGCATAAGGATAAGACTTGACCCAATTGGACTTGGACGTAAATGGAATAAGCACGAGATCATCAGCATCGTAGCCTTGCGTCGTGAAATAATTCACCGCGCACTCCATCGCGTTGGCATCGGCAACCCACATGAATACATGATGTTTTTCTTCTTCAACAGCGTCAGGTCGATGGGCGTGAAGAACTCCCGAAGGATGAGTTTTGGCGGCAGTGTTGGGGATGTCTGTTTGGATGGTGAAGGTGGAGATCATTGCATGGCGGACCATGGTTGTGCTTTATTTGCCCAGAGAAAATAATCCTGGAAGGTGAGACACTCTCTCAAGTGGTTGACACCGCAACGCTCTGGCCTAAGGATGTCTGCGGTGTCACTCATTGGTGCTCTAGACCAGCTCTAGACCCATAAAATGAAGATTTTTTCTCTAATTTTCCGCACTGAGCATGGTAAAGTTTTCACCACGAAAAGACGTATATATGTAAAAAAGTACCACATTTTTTCTCTAAACTAGAGCTTCTGTCGACATTGCATGCAATCTTGGAGTCCCGTGTCGCTCTGTGTTCGGCCTTGTTGCGTAGAACACGTTCCTCATCTTGTCGAACTTTTTAACGGTTCACGTTACCATACCTGTTCCTTGTCATAATGCCAGAGTCCAAGAGACGCAGCAGGAGTTGGCGGTGATCATAGGTATTCCTATGTAAAAATATGCGAAAATTGGCGTGGGAGGGCTTATGCGCACCATCACCTACTGTGCTTCGTGCGTTTTACTGTTATACTACACTTATAATGCCGTAGTCAGCTGTTGGACACACAACGTGATCATACATGTTTTCATTAGCCCCATGATGTGACATGAGCCTTCAAATCTCGGTGCACTATACAATACTCTCGAGGGATGAGATGCAAGATCTGACAAGACGTGTTATGGGGTGTTGACGTGGCAAGGAAGATTCTCTTTATGTCGCCTACAAACGTCCCGAGAACAAGACAGTGGCTTCGGCAAGAAGTTGATGAGTTAGATTATCTCGATAAGTTCACAAAACGCACTTTGTCATCGCCTTCAATTCCATCCTTTGAAGTTCTCTACTACCTCTGCTTGATCTCAATCCAAAACAACAAATACAATGAAAAGTGGGCGAGCAGTCTCACTCCTTATCACATTGAAGGAACTAAACAATGCCGCGGCCCGCTGTCTACACGTCAATGCAGCTGGTCCTGCACTTGAGGAGGCTAATGAACTAGCTGTACCTCGTTTGGCTGACTTCGAAAAGGCTTACCCTGCAGATGTGGTTGGTCGGACCTACAGTCCTGGTGTGAAGAATCCTGATGAAATCTTCTGTGATGGAAGTGATGAAAACAAGTTTTGCAACAAGGTAAGTTGTCACTCTACATCTCTGTGAAACAGTAGTCTATAATGAAATGTATTTCTCACCAAAGTGAATGCAGATTGCAGGTGAATGGGGTGACAGCGTTCCCCGAACCGGAGAATACTGCATTTGGGCGCTCCTCGAGTTTCAAGACCCTCCAGACTTTGAATACGGTATTGATCAGGGAAACACCGATGCCTTTAATGCTATTTTCCAAACAAATTTGCAGTATTGGATGACTCTACCAGATGCATCTGATCATGTTTTAGCAGTTGGTTATACAGGGATCGGTGCTTCTGCTCCGTGGCCAGTCTCATCTATTATTTTCAAGAATGGAAACAGCTTCGCAAAGCATTGGATTACTGACTTTCATCGTCCTGGCTCTCAAATTACGGGATACGGCTGGGGATGGACATTTCGCGGTCACTACAAGGCAGTGAAATGTGATGACATTTCATTGGACAGTCCTATCGTGAATGGACTCCATGTCATTGATGGGGAAAATGTTGGCAGTGAAGGTGACTTTCAGACCTATTGGAATCAGTTTCGTTCTCTGAAAGATCTAAGCCCAACTTTTCTTCCAGGAGATGAAGATGAATGCGTCTTGGATTGCCCAGTTGGCCCCTGTCCGGGACCTGACACAATTACTAGTGATGGAGAGACTAAAGGGAGCAGAAGTGAAAGTATGAAGACTGGTTTGAGGTTGTCAATTGATTGAGGGTGGGCAAAGAAACCAGTAAAAGTTAGCATACAGAACAATAGGTTGTATAACATACTATATATGAATATTCTTGTGAAAGTTATGAGTTATATTTCAATCTTGAGATTACATGATTGTTGCTGTTGCTGAGGTTGAATTAGAACTAGCAGCTTACATATTTATATTGTTGAGGACGAAGAAAATATATTAATATCCTTCACATTGTTGAGTGTTGTGATTAATCATTACACATTCAATTATGAGATACTATCACCCACTTCATGGCGGTTACATACAATATTATGATTACATGAATACATGATAACGGTAAAAGCAGAAATCATTCAATCTATCATATTCTAGCTTATAGCTTAGATTGACGTTTCTATTTCTTCTTCTTTGCGGGCAATCTAGTGTTTTCCCTGATGCCTTCTCTCCAACCCTGGCATATTCCGTACCTCTTTTTTGTCGGTTTGACCATGGAATCGCACTTATCACAACCCCATTTGCTTTGATCCGTACTGTGTTTGCGTTTTTTGCTTGAAGTCTTTCTCAGTGCTTGGGTAGCTTTCATCGAGGCTGCTCTCTGTACGTCAGTTTTGTTGTCGGATTCTTCTTCGTTGTCACTTTCGTCACTTGAGTTGGTTTGAACCTTCATGGGCTTGTACGCAAACTTTTTATCACCTCCCTTAGATAGCATTCATAAATGATGAATAAATAAATCATCAGGGATGCTATTTATTTATGTTGATGTAGAAAATTGCCAATACTTACTTTTGCTTCATGATCTGACTCGTCCCCAAACATGGCCTCATTTAGTTTACGGTAATCAACCTTCACTCTGTTTCGTTTTCCGCTGACACTGCAAATAAGATATGAACATGAAACACAATCTGATGAGTTAAGTTGTTGGACAAATATACAGAATGACATTTGTGGAATCCTCACATGTTGGCAGTGTCTAAAGTTCCCACGTCTGGCTTGTCATCCTCGTCATCACTAGTCAAATTGCCACGGGCTTGCTGCGCTGATCTTCTAGTCTTTCTCAAACTTTGCCGATCTTGTGTATTTCCATCACTCTGACTGGTATCATCATCATTGACTTCCTTTGATCCCACTGATAGCGCATCTAACTCATCTTTGTTGATTTTCTTGCCAAGAAGCCTCTTTTCTTCTATGAGACTATCTTTCGTCATCAGAATCATCTGCATCTTTTGCATCCTCCTTGACATCACAAGCAGAATCAAAGTCTTCATCGTCTGACTCATCTTCGTCATCATCTAGATATTCCATAGATTCATTGTTCATTGTAGACAAAGCAATCGAGCTAATACCAAGTGCACCCGACAGGAATCCATTCACTTCACAGTCACGGATGCCATCCTTCAGTTTTATCGCTACTGAGATATCTGATTCGGCCTCTGGAAAGATGTCACTAGCGTTTTCCCATTCTTTAGATGGCAAGTTGTTGTGATCTTCATCACCCAAGTATTGTTCCTGAGCAAAATGAATGAGTTCCCATTGTGCCCTGCAAAGTGGACAAAACCAGTGCTCATTCTCATTTCTCATCTGCTACTTCATCGGGTGTCACAATCGGTTCAAGGCAATTCTGTTTGTGTTGGTGAGGAATGATAGTATGAGACACAAGCAAGAATGTGAATGCATGTTTAGATATCAACAAACAGAATGAGTCTAACCATATGAAAAGCGCGAAAGCATCCTACACCATCACACATGAACAAATCATTCTTGTCACTGGCATGGCCTTTCAAACAACAAGCACACCTCAAATTATCAAGAGAAACTCCCAAAGAATTGGATGCGCGACCAAACGTCCTATTTGATCCGG
This sequence comes from Cyclotella cryptica, assembly GCA_013187285.1. Classification (NCBI taxonomy): domain Eukaryota; phylum Bacillariophyta; class Thalassiosirophyceae; order Thalassiosirales; family Thalassiosiraceae; genus Cyclotella; species Cyclotella cryptica. The sequence continues at coordinate 69,481 of JABMIG010000035.1, forward strand.
GAAACAAATAATCTTCAGCAATCTGATCCTTTTCTTTCATATACCAAAGCATCAAATCTGATTCAGGGTCAATACCTTCCTCTGACAATACCGAAAGCTCATGGTGCTGTCGGGTCTTAATGGCACTCTCTACTCCTCGGATTAAATCCTTGATATGCAACTTTGATTGAGATATGCGAGTAAAGCACTGGATCAATTCCTGGGGTAACCCCATCTTTTCAATTCGTCCGATCAATACCGTCCTAGCTTTTGAAGTCTCTCTGAATGCATGGATGGAATGCTCCGCCGTATGGATGGTAGATAAACTAGTATTGATGAGAGACTTGACTCTATTCATCAGTTTGGTATTGACAATTTAGCCTTTCAGAGGCGCTGACAGCACTTCAAATAATTGCTCGGCCGCTGCAATATTAGAGGATTGGGTCCCTTCTCTATCAACTTGAAAGATGACACCAAGCTCTTCCTCAGAAAGATGTGGTGCCATCTTACTGTCTTCACCATTAATACTCTTCATCTTTACTTCCTTTGCCTTGGAGCCCCGTCTCTTCAAATACTCATCATCGCAATATCGGCGAATGAGGCAATGCCAAGATCCTCGTGGCACATTGAACACGGGTATAAAGTGACATAATTGATGATAGGCTTGATCACATTTGTACGGTTGATTCTTTTTAGTACGGGGGGCATCCTCTGGTCCATCGCAGAGTATTAGACTATTTCCCAGATTGTAGAATTGATGCGGTAGCTGAAAGGGGGTTTGGAATCCTCCGAGGCATCGTCATCTTCTTCACCGTTGAACGTAATTGGCTTTTGTGAAGGAACGGGTGATGGTTTTGTTCATCTATAAAGTCTATTGGTTGTTCCTCCATGTCAATATCTGTTTCCACACCATTCAGCGGTGCACAGTCCTTGGCAGAGGTACCATTTGACAAAATCTCTGCCGTCAGAATGATATCCGCCACACCCACATTGTCATCCTCTTTCGGATGAATCACAGTTTGGGAGAGGCACCGGGTTTCTCTTCTTTGCATCGTTCTTCTTTGCTTGTTGCGGATGCTCCTCCTTTGGTGATGGAACAATAGGAGGAAACAATTGCCGATGATGATGCATTGCAATCCTCCTTATTGACATTGACTGATTTGGTTGTTAGACCGTTGGTAAATTTCATTGCTGGGGGTATAGCCACCACTGATTGACACAATAATGGTGTTTTCTCTCCAATAGTCATGGAATTAGTAATCGTATTCTGCTCCACACCAATACTACCACCGCCACCATCCTCTACTTTGGGCATGAAGAAAAATTCAGCACCAAAGTCCACGGCACACTTCCATTAACAGCATGCGACATCATCTAAATCGTATTCCTCCTGCATTATTGCCATGTTAGCATTGCTTTTTGTCGTCATTGTTGTTAGGATTGGCGCATCACTACCTTCTGTTGTTATTGTGAGTGGTTGTTTCTCTTTGGATGATGCTGTTTTGACTTTTTCTCCTCCTCCATTGCTCTTGTTTGCTACACCATTCTTTTTCGCAGCCTTGAGGGAATGCATCGATTCCTACCACCTTGCTGCTGTTGCTGCTGCTTCTCCACCTGGGAATGGTAATGCCCTTTTCACGCGATCCCCCCTTCCACAATTCACATTTCCCGCATCGTTTTTTATGTGGTAATACCCTGGTTTGACATTTGGTGCATGTCCAATATTCGGTTGTTGGCGGTGTGGATGGTGCTGTTGTTGTTTCATTGTTGTTACTGTTGGGTGGTGATTTGATTGTTTTCCAACTGCTGGGTGATTTTCTCTTGGCAGTGGTAGCCACTACTGCCATGGATGCACTATGACTTATAGCATTATCATTGGAAGACACAGTATGACTCTTGACAAGCAGCATGCTACCCCTCTTCATTTTACTACTGTTGTTACAAATATCCAACCGTTCTCCCCCCTTCCAACTCTTGCACACCTTGCATCGTTTACGAATGTATTTGTTGACATTTGTTGAATTTCCAGTCAGTATTGGATTTGTTTTTATTATTATTAGTGGTGGTGGTGGTAGACTTTGACTTGGGTGACTTTTTAGCAGCAGCAGCAGGTACTGATACAGCCATACTATTGTTGTTGTTGTTGACGTTGGTATTGGATTGAGCACACATCTTTTCAGTGGGTTTCAATTGTCTCGGTCTGTAAATAATAAACAGTAATAAGTTGCATCATTCAAGATGTAGCAATGAAATAATGAGAATATAAATGAAAAGGAATTCAATGAACATACGAATACAAATTACACAATAAACATGTTCACTGCAACAACAGAACATATGAATCCAATGATTACACACTAAACTTCAATAAAACTGTCAAGCAATATTCAAATATGACAGAAGGTGTAACTACAATTGCATTGAATTTGATGTAAAAAAACAAAACAGTGTTGTGTATTATAACAACAATAACGTACCGTCGTGATCTGGCACTACCATCACCATTAATCGTCTTCTTCCGGCTACGGCTACGGCTATTTCTAGAAGAAGATAAATCGTCATCATTTATTAATGCCAAATTGCCCTCGTAACAACCAACACCCTGCAGAGATGGCCTCGCTACAATTTTTTCGGGAGGATGGTGAGAACGTTTTGATAATCATTTATTATCGTTTGATTCTTCCTCCTGCATTTGGGGCGATTTACTGGCTTGCGATGATGATGATAGGTGGTTGATACTGGCAAGCGGCGATGGATCATGATTGGAAGTGGCGGGCGGTTTGGGACCTACCGGCGTGTTCCCCAGGTAGCCCTGTCGGTTTAGGGCGCTGGGGTGCATCCCCCCTTGTACCACCATACCCAAAAGCAAGACAAATAAGAATAGGGGCCGGGGGCGCCGCCCCCTTGCAGCAAACGTTTTGCACCCTAAACCAATAGGGCTACCTGTAGGTAACCAGAAGTTGAAATAAACAAAATGCATTGGTCTTAGCGTACAGTTTTGATCTTGATGGGATATCAAGATGAAGGCTTTGATAAGATTGCCTTTTTATTGGGAAAGGGCAAATGTTGGCAATGGCAAGACATCCTGCATCTGCATGCACACCGTGAAACAAACTATATCAAAAAATATGCATTCAAAAAATCTTGCACTGTCTTGAAAAACTTATAACAAACATTGTCATCATTACATAATACACATAAAAAATGAAGCTCGTTACTGCCATTCTTTTCATTGCTCCAACCTTCGAAGCTATTATCTATCTTGCATAATGTCTATCAAAAATACACAATATGCTGTCTGTCCCTGGAAAATAAAATGTCTTTGAATGGGGTTGACACAGATGTCATTGAATGCTTGACATAATGATGTTGACATTAACGCTAGAGTACTCAAGGAGGCCAGAGGTCAGGACTTCAGACCACAGCCTCTATGCTAACAAGCAAAATCACAAAGACAATGAGGTTGTCGTACATATATTATTACTCAAGAAAGCAAGGAAGAATCTATGGGGGTTAATGATGAGCAAACTGAAGATTATACTGTTGTAGAGATCATTTTGCCAGCACCACTTACTTTAGAGTTTTAGAGAACTATGGATCCAACAGTGCAATTACTATTATGTACTACAGTCTTTGAAGCTACTGCTTTCTGTGTTGAGCTCCAAGCCCAAGCGCTAATGAAAAAAACGACCAAGTAGCAAGGTATCAATAAAATTACAGTTAGAGTATGTATTCATATTGATTGGCATTACTAGTGTACCTTTAAACTGGCCGATTCAATTTTCTACAAGAATCTGAAAATTCTTAATAGATAATTTGCGTGCAAGAACTAATGCTCATGCACATGCATATACTTTTGCAACAATAGTGGCAAGTCCATCCACCCTGAATTCCTTGTATCAAGACAATGATTCAGCAGCCTAAAAATTTCCATTATTACTCTCAGGACAACCACAAGGTCATGTTCTTTTGCTGGTGATGGGTTTGAAAAGAGTCATCAGGGTTAAAAATAAGTAAAAGGGGTGTAAGTAATTCTTATAAGTATAAGCAAAACCATTTTGGCTTACTTATACTTACCCTTAATCCTCAGAAAACTGCAATTTGCTTACTTATACTTATAAGTATATTTCTTATGATTAGGTATCATATTACTTCAGTTTACTTATGTTTTTAGATCACATTACTTAAGGTTACTTACACCTTCTTGTGCACTTACTTATAAGTAAGATATCTACCCTACTGAGATCCATCACGGAAGCCACACGAATGAGCAAGCACCAAAATTGGCCATCATCATGAGCTCTGAAGCACCCGCAGCAGCCACAATATTCATACTAGTGGCCCTCCAATGCCAGCCAGAGAGTAGCGATATCATCACAACATATTTGGCGGTGGCCAGCTGCAATCCGATGCCAATCTGAGCTCTTTTACTACTTTGATTCATCACTTTTCATTGATTTTGAGTTGCAAAGATCATCGCACTCACGTCAACACAGCATCATCACTCTACCAACCTATCTCTCCAAGTAACCATCCCAAAAGGACACCATCCCTCTCGCAACAGCTCCAAGGATTTTGAGAGCAGCAGAAGGAGGAGTACTTGCAGCAGAATCTAACATATAATCTTGCTGTACTAGCAGAGATGGAAGCTGAGCAAGAGGATTATGAATGTGCAACTTTTTGGGTTGAGATGTCGAAAAAGTTACTAATGTGATTAGGGTTAGTATGTCTGTTCCCAGGAGTACTTCAAAGTTCCATTTTTAAGGTATCATTTCCACATACAGTGAAGCTGTATGTACCAATCAGTATTGAAAAAAACAATACTGATTCCTTCATATAATCGACCCTTTCGGACAATTCAACAAAACACATATCGACGCACATCCACTTTGCACCCCAGCCTCCTCAGCATTTATTCTGGTTAATTGTTGATTCCAACCAATCACCAAATAATTGTGATTGACAACATAGCTTATTGCAAGCAACCAATTTGAACAAATAACCAAAAGACATTTTTTGGCGCTCATTCAATTAACCATTTTCAAATGACATATTTCGACGCAGGTATCCTTTGCACCTTATAATTTACACAATTTTTAAGTAAAAAATTCTTTGGATATCAGGAGTCTTTGTATTTGCTTGGACAAATAACCAAATGATATATTTTGGCGCCCGTCCAATGTACCGTTTTCAAATGACATATTTTGCCGCCCGTATACTCTGTATATCACTAGCTCTTACCATTGGTTCTACAAATTACCAAATGACACATTTCCGCACACGTCCAATAGACTATTTTCAAATGAAATACTTCGACACTAGTCCGCTTTGCACCTAATGTACCTAATTTTTAAGCAAAAGGGAGTCGCTGGATTTCAATAGCCTCTCACCTATGGTTTGATAAATCACCAAATGACATATTTTGGCGCCCGCCAATTGACCAGATTCAAACGACATAGTTCGACGCCCATATATTTTGCACCTAATTTACCTAATTTTTAAGAAAAGGGAATGCCCTGGATATCAGTAGCTTTTACCTTCGCTTAGACAAATTCCCAAATCTAGTATTTCGGCTCCCATCCAATTGACCATTTTCAAATCGCATATTCCTACGCCCGTGCTACTATTATTTGATGTGTTGCATACATGTGCACATAATTGTCCAAAACACTGAGAAGAATGTAAAGAACTGACAACGATACCAATGCAAAGGACACATTTTGACGTCCAAAAAGGTGTCCCGATAAATTTTGACCTCAACCAAAAACGTCATATTGGAAATCACATGTGTCCTCTATACAGACAGTGATGTTACTGACGGGATTTTGCACTCATGGCAATACATCATACCTAGTCGACTTCCCAAATGACATTTTTGACGCCCGTCCAATTGACATGGCCTAGCATCATACATAGTAGACTTCCCAAATGACATTTTTCAACGCCTGTCCAATTGACCTTTTCTATACGAGATCTTTGATACCAAACAATTGACATTGCTCCCTTTACAGATTTCTTTCGAAACTCTTTCCAATTGACATTGAATCAATGCATCTAATGTTGTTATTAATCTCACCTTCCCACAATTTTGCAGCCATACATTGTTCACTCCTCTTAGAATATCATAAATCAATCTCAGACCGAATGATGTCTGGCCCTGCCTGACCAGGTTAGGCAAAAGGATTTTGCTGGATTTCAATAGCCTCTTAACTATGTTTGGACAAATCACCAAATGACATATTTCGGCTCCCATCCAATGGACCATATTCGAACGATATATTTTGATGCCCGTGTACTTTTCACCTAATTTTCCTAGTTTTTAACGCAAAGGGAATGCCCTGGATATCAGTAGCTTTTACCTTTGCTTAGACCAATTCCCAAATGATGTATTTCAGCTCACATTGGAATGACCATTTTCAAATCACATATTTCGACGCCCGCGTTACTATTATTTGATGTGTGGCATAAATGTGCCATCTACACACGGTGATTGGCCTTACATCATACCTAGTAGACTTCCCAAATGACATTTTTGGACGCCCGTCCAATTGACCTTTTCTATATGAGATCTTTGATACTAAACAATTGACATTGCTCCCTTTACAGATTTCTTTCGAAACTCTTTCCAGCTGACATCGAATCAATGCATCTAATGTTGTTATTAATCTCACCTTCCCACAATTTTGCAGCCATACATTGTTCACTCCTCTTAGAATATTATTCATCAATCTCATACCAAATGATGTCTGGCCCTGTCCAACCAGGTTAGGCAAAAGGATGTCGCTGGATTTCAATAGCCTCTTAACTATTTTTGGACAAATCACCAAATCAAATATTTCGGTGCCCGTCCAATCGACCATATTCGAACGACATATTTCGACGCTTGTATACTTTACACCTAATTTAATGGAAAAGGGAATGACATGGAAATCAGTTGCTTTTACCTTTGCTTAGACCAATTCCCAAATGAAGTATTTCGGCTCCCGTCCAATTGACCATTTTCAAATCACATATTTCGACGCCCGTGCTACTATTTGATGTGTGGCATACATGTGCCCATAATTGTCCAAAACACCAAGAAGAATGTAACGAACTGACAACTATACCAATGCAAAGGACATATTTTGATGCCCGACAAGTTGTCCTGATCTATTTTGACCTTAACCAAAAATGTCATATTCGAAATCACATTTGTCCTCCTTACAGACAGTCATGTTACTGACGGCATTTTGCACTCATGGCAATACATCATACCAAGTTGACTTCCCAAATGACATTTTTCGATGCCCGACAAATTGACAGGGCCTAACATCATACTTAGTTGACTTCCCAAATGACATTTTTCGTCGCCCATCAAATTGACCTTTTCTCCCCGAGATCTTTGATGCCAAACAATTTACATTGCTCCGTTTATAGAGTGCTTTCGAAACTCTTTCCAATTGACATTGAATCAATATTCATGTAATGTTATTATAAATCTCACCTTCCCATAATTTTTTTGCCATGAATTGTTCACTCCTCCTAGAATATCATAAATCAATCCCAGACTGAATCATGTCTGCTTCCCATAATATTTTCAGCCCTAAATTGTTCACTCCTCTTAAAACATCATTTATCAATCTCAGACTGCTTATACTTACCCTTAATCCTAAGTAAACTGATTCCGCTGGTCAATCAATGCAAATCAAGCAATCACCCTTCTCCACAGTCCAGTTCAAACAAACAAACAAAGAGAAGAAGGGAGGAACAATTTTGAATCTTCATTCAAGAGAGGAAGATGAAACAACGATGGAGAGGCGGGAGTTGGAAATGGTGGATGGAGACAAAAAAGAGAATCAAGAGAGAGAGGAAAGGAGGCGACAATTTTGAAATGAAAGATATCAGAGCACAGAAATCGATCTCGTTTAAGAGAGTCAATACGAGAAGGACAAGGGTACCACAAATGACGCGACCACGATCACATTCATACAAATCAATCAATGCAAAATCAAAACATCACCTTCTCCCGATTCCAGTTCAAACAACAAACAAGAGAGAAGGAGGCAATTTGAATCTTCATTCAAGAGAGAAGAGGCAAAGATGGAGGGGGCAGGAGTTGGAAATAGTGGATGGAGACAAAAGAAGGAATCAAGAGAGAGGGGCGACAATTTTGAAATGAAAAGATATCAGAGCACAAAATCAGATCGATTTAGCAAGTCAGTCTTACGAAGGACGGAATTACCAAAATAGGCGCGACCGATCACATTCCATACAAATCAATCAATGCAAAATCAAACAATACCCCTTCTCCCCAGTCCAGTTCAAACAACAAACAAGAGAGGGAAGAAGGAGACAATTTGATCTTCATTTCAAGAGAGGAAGATCAGGCGCGATGGAGGCAGGAGTTGGAAATGGTGGATGGAGACAAAGAGGAATCAAAGAGAGGCGACAATTTTGAAATGAAAGATATCAGAGCACAGAATCAGATCGTTTAGCCAGAGAGTCAATGCCCACGAGGACAAGGGTACCACAAATGGCGACCACGATCATTATACCGTCATGAAATCAATCAAGGCATCACGCTACTCAGATCCGGTTCAGCAAAAACAAGAGAGAAAAGAAGAGGAGAACAATTTGAATCTTCATTCAGAGGAAGAGGGAGAGCGATGGAGGAGGCAGGAGTTGGAAATGGTGGATGGGGTAAAGAATCAGAGAGAGAGGGCGTGGTGAAATGAAAGTATCAACACAGAAATCAGATCTGGTGCATAAAGAGAGTCAAAAGAAATACCGAGAAGGACAAAGGGTACCACAAAATGGCGACCACGATCACATTCAATACAAATCAATCAATGTAAATCAAAACATCACCCTTCCCAGTCAGTTCAAACAACAAACAAGAGAGGAAGAAGGAGGAGACAATTTTGAATCTTCATTCAAGAGAGGAAAGAGGGAGACAGCGATGGAAAGAGACAGAGTTGGAAATGGTGGATGGAGACAAAGAGGAATCAAGAGAGGAAGGAAGGGACAATTAAACATATCTCATTTCATCTCACCTTGCTCGGGGACTTGATGACAGAGAAATGTTGGCTGGTGATGAATGGAGGGGCATGGTCTAAATATCTGTGTGCAAAGTTTTCCATTGTTGAGTTGGGAGATTTGCAGAACAGAAATTCAATTAAAAACTGGCGAGTTAAAGCTGAAACATCATCAAGAGATGATGATTTCTTACCGTTCTTTTGTGCTGCCACTCTGCTGATTGAGCAGCGGCGACTGGGTGGCGGCAATGGTGGCACAAAAGGCGGTCTGTGGGCTTTTACCACAGTTATCAGTTAATAAAGCAGTAATTGAATAATTGGTGAGTAAAAATTGTAACATCATCAACGATCTTTTCTCACTGTTCTTTTAGTGGAAGTGAGTGGGTGGCAATGGTGGCTCAAAAGATGGTCTGTGGGCTTCAATACCACAGATTGTCGTGGGTTAAAAGCAACAATTTAGTGAAAAATGGTGAGTAAACAAACTGTAACACCTTTTTGCTTTGCCCTCTTCTGAAATGAGCATGATCCGTGGCAGCAAACATTGGAGCAAAAGATGTTGTGGGCTTCAATACCCATTAGCCATCCACAGAATTGACAATTAAATTTTTAATTGGTTCCTCCTGAGTTGGGATGAAAAATTATTATATCATCATTACCACAGGCCGAATTGAAATGTGTAAGTAATAGGGTGTTGGGATTAGGGTTAGTTTAAGGGACCAAACAATGTATCAGAAAATTGGATGAAGACTTACCATAGTAGTTAGATTGATGGGTGTGCATAAAAGGACTGCGTCAAAGTCTATCATCACTTCACAGCCAGGTAAAACAACAATCAACAAAATGTACAAACATACAAAACAAACAGTCGAGACACAATTAACCCCTTTAATTTAATTTGCAACCTTCAAACTAATCCACAGATTTGACAATTTATTTTTAATTGGTTCCTCCTGAGAGTTGGGATGAAAAAATTGTTAGATCATCGATACAGGATTTGAAAGAACCAAGCTGGACACGGGCTTACATTACATTCTCAAGAGCAAATTAATTTCAACCCCACCCTACATATTTTATCAATCAGACCGCCCTGCAAAGTCAATGCATGATTTAAAACTCCTGTCCCTCTCTCTCTCACACACAAGTTGTTGATAATTCAATTGTCTCAACTAATATTTAAAATTAATAGTCTCAAAACAGATCAATTTCTCAGAAAATCACATAAAAACACAATATCCAAATGTGCTGGATTAATAAAGGGTTGGGTGGGATTAGGGTTAGTTTAGGGACAAAACAATGTATCAGAAAATCGGATAAAGACTTACCATAGTAGTTAGACTGATGGGTGTGCAAAGACAACAGTACAAATTCCACAGATCGCGCATAGAATAAAAAGCAGCATTTTAATTGAAAAAATGGTGAGTAAAAACTGCTACATCATCAAAGATGATCTTTTCTCACCATTCTTTTTGCTTTGCGCTCTGGTTGAATGATCGCGAGTGGGCGGCGGCAACAGCTGTTAAAGACGGTCTGTGGGCTTCAATTCCAGATCGCGTAAGAATAAAAAGCAGCATTTTAATTGAAAAATGGTGAGTAAAAAACTGCTACATCATCAAAGATGATCCTCACCGTTCTTTTGCATTGCGCTCTGGTTGAATGATCGCGAGTGGGCGACGGTGGCGGCTGTGCAAAAACGGTCTGGGCTTCAATTCCACAGATCGCCGTGAATAAAAGCAGCAATTTAATTGAAAAATGGTGAGTAAAAACTGTTAAATCATCAAAACTAGATCTTTTCTCACCGTTCTTTTGCATTGCCGCTCTGCTGTTATGAACGCGAGCAGGGTGGCAACAGGCGAACAAAAGACAGTCTGTGGGCTTCAAAACCACAGATGTCTGAGTATTAAAGGCGATTTAATTGAAAAAATGGTGAGTAAAAACTGTAAAATCATCAAAACTAGATCTTTTCTCACCGTTCTTTTTGCATTGCCGCTCTGCTGTTATTGTGGCGGCGGGCAAAGACTGTCTCCAAAACAGGCGTCAAAACCACAAATCCAGCGTCACGAATTAAAAGGGAGATTTAATGAAAAATGGTTGTAAAAAACTTTAAAATCATCAAAACTAGATCTTTTCTCACCGTTCTTTTTGCATTGCCGCTCTGCTGTTATGAGCATGGCCGGTGCTTACAACAGTGGAGCAAAAAGACGGTCTGTGGGCGTCAAAACCACAGATCGCGTACGAATAAAAGGGCGTTTTAATTGAAAAAATGGTGAGTAAAAAACTGTAAAATCATCAAAACTAGATCTTTTCTCACCGTTCTTTTGCATTGCCGCTCTGCTGTTATGAGCATGGCCAGGTGGCAACTTAACAGTGGAGCAAAAGACGGTCTGTGGGCGTCAAAACTACAGATCAGCGTCTGAATTAAGGCGATTTAATTGAAAAAATGGTGTGTAAAAACTGTAAAATCATCAAGACTAGATGTTTTCTCACCGTTCTTTTGCTTTGCGCTCTGCTGGAATGAGCGAGCAGGTGGCAGCAACAGAGAACAAATGGCGGTCTGTGGGCTTCAGTGTGATTGACTGCAATGGATCCAAAATTTAACAATTTAATTGAAAAAGTTGAGCATATGTTGTGTATTGTAAGCATTTGCAATAAAGTCAAGAATGTCATGGGTATTTCCGCCCATTTTTATTGTGTGAAGTCGCGAAGTGCCTGATTGCCGTTGAGGGCAGACTATATAGGGTGGGGAACTCCACAAATGTTAGCCTGCTCAAAATTCTGCCTCTAGGTGTCCATATTATTTAGATGAAAGAATCTTGTTTTAGTACCTCATGTTAGTAAAATTGTAATTGGGCAAGCGAGATAAATTTTGCTAACATGTAAGTAAAAATGAGAAAGAATCACCTACCCTCCCAAGGGTGATTGAGTGCTGTTAGCTAATCTGTAAATAAATTTTTTGCTAACCATGTAGCTAACAGAAACTTGCATCTTGCTAACAATTCGTTTGCAGTGTACAGGCCGACCAGTGAGGCATCGGTCGGCTCGGCGAAGCGGCGAAACCACCATTGACCATGCGGGCGGGCCTCGTCACGCCAGACCCCAGCGCCCGCCGCGGGAAAAGCGGGGACTCCGCCCATCCCCTGACAACCTCTCTGGCACTCTGTTGACACGGGTCAGACATGATGCCGACCCGTCAGCGAGGCTACTCCCTCTCTCTCGCCTCGCCAGCCCGTCACGCCGTCGGCCGCAGCTGCCGCGCGCCTCCTGCATGATGATCCATGAGCTGGACATCTCCAAGTGGCGGACTCGACCTTGGCTAAGTGGTCGCCCTTATCGACAAGACGCCGGCCCTCGACTGGAACCGTAAGGTGGTCGAACCCGCCAAGGTCTCCGCCCGCATCGCGAAACTTTCAGCGTCCACTCTCTCCAGCGCTACCGCTGGAAAATCTTCAAAATCGTAAGCCTAACTATAATAGCTAGTCTTTAACCTGCCCCTACATCGACTTCATTAGGTTTTACCAATGACATAACCCACTCTATCTCTTCTGCCGCCAACAGATACCCTCGCGGCGACCAGCGCCGACCGGCCTCTAGCTCCTCCGGCTCCAATCCACCAGTCCAAGCCAACACCCCAGGTCCCCACCAACCGCGGGCACCTAAGCGCTCCTTCCGCCATCAGTCGCGGCCCGCATCTAAGCGCTCCTTCCGCCATCAGTCACGACCCGCATCTCGTCCACCACAGACATGCACCACCTCGAGGCATTCCACAAGAAATACCTCGGGCACCAGCACTTCGATCCCACCGCCGCCTCCCTCGGTAAGTCGTTCTCGACCGCTACCTCTCGATTTCTGCCGTCGGCAATGACACCAGCACCAATGATGCACCGTCACAACGACCCCCGGTGCCAAGCACGCTGCTTCGGTCATCCTTCGGACGCCCTAGCACCAACCACTCCTTCAACCAAGCCGCTTGCTTCGAAACTACATATGTTCTCGTCCTCAAGTCCGGCTACTTCGAACCTACGGACATCCTCGCTCTCCACCGGTGCCACCCACTACTCTCCCATCTACTGTGCGCCTGCGTGCACCTACACAACTACGACTTTCTCTGGCTATCCAAGTACAACTTGGACTGGGCAACGCAAGAATCCCTCGGAACCCACAAGGCCTATGCTTTTCTCGCCTGCCTCCTCCACTACAATCTGAGCGTCGCCCACGTGATACGGTTCCTCGGTCACAACTACACGGGGGCATACCGCAACCTTGCCGAGATAGTCGCTTCCCTGCGCACCCACGGCATCGCCGAGACACTCATCGCAGACTACTCCCGCGTCATGACTGTGGGTTGCCCGAACCACTTCAATGCGAGCACGACCCGCGACAACGCGCTACTTTACTGGCGTGGGGAACCACCCCTCCATCCGCGCAAAAACTTCGGCCAGGTCATGGCCACCATGAACAAGGAGGAACGTAACAACTACGTTGTTCACGTCCCACACTGGCTTTGGCAGTTCGTCCCCCACTGCTTCATCACCCCACAACACATCCTCGAGAAACCCGGAAAGAAGGATCGCCAGATCTTCAACGCATCCCGCAAGTACGCCTGAGACTCGATCCCGATCAACGCAATGACGTCCACCCCTCACGGCTCGGAACTCAGCTGCGACTTTGGGACGGTGCGCGAAGACATCCTGGTCCGCGCATACAACCTCCGGCTAACATACCCCACTGACGACATCGTCGTTCACGCCAATGACGTCAAGTCCTGCTTCCGCCAAATTAAGCATCATCCCGACGTGGCGGGCGCGTTCTAGTACATCCTTGCCGACTACCTGTTCTTCCAGATCGGGCTAGCGTTCGGCGCCAACTTCAGCCCCGCCAATTGGGAAGCAGTGCGACGCGCCCAGTCAGCCCTCGCCGAACGGCTCTTCTTCGATACCTCTCTCGTGCACAAACACAGGGCAGTACTCGACAAGATCAAGTGGTGCCGCTCATTGCGCGGCACGAAGCGCACGCGATTCACACAAGCATCCCGCGACGCCATCAACCAAGGCGTCTGCGACGCGTCAGGAACCCCCAGGCCTATGCCACACGGCGTCTACGTCGACGACGATGTCTACCTCGACGTCGCCGACAATCGCCGGTTCGAATAGGCCATCGCGTCCAGCATCGAGGCCATCTTCCTCCTGCTGGGCGACTCTGACGTCGCGCGCCGACAGGACCCTATTTCATGGGATAAGCTGCACGAACTCCACGTGGCCCCGGTCAACATGATTCTGGGGATCACCCTAAACCTCCGGAAACTAACGGCCGGCACTCCGCCGGACTTTGTTTCCCCCACCATTTCCCTGCTACGTACGGCTTGGGGTCCCCACCGCCGCTCCTTCAAAGCAAAGGAGGCCGAGGAGCTCACAGGGAAGCTCAATCACATCGCATTCAGCGCGCCGTGGTTAAAATTCCTCCTCGGGACCATATACGTTTCCATCGCGAGCGCTCTCCGCCTCAACAACTCTCACCTCGTCCGCACCAGTCAGCGGTTCCGCAAGCCACTCCGAATCATCCGCACTGCCGCAGTCTCACCCTCGGGAGTCGCCAAGCGGGCATTCCACACTAGCGCGACGGCCCGCTCGGTACACGGCTGCCCACTCCTCCACCACATCAGGGCTGACCTCCGCAGGGACCTGCGACTAATCGAGAGGGCCCTGTCCTCTCCCGGGTGCCCTACCTCATGCCCCATCGCATACCTTATCCCACGAATCCCCTTCGGGATCGCACGCAGTGACTCAAGCCTGTCCGCTGCAGGGGGTCATTGCCCCGAGGCCAAGTTCTGGTGGTATCTCGAGTGGCCCGCCGACGTCCGCGCACGTACCCTCAAGTACATCACAACTCGGGACAACCCAGCCCTGATCAGCATCAACTCGCTCGAGTATGCGGCACAACCAATCACAATGATGGGTTGTCACTTGCACCACCTCGAGACACGCGCCACTCGCGGCGACCCCCACCCTCTCTACCGCCTCGAGTGCGACAACACTGCCGGGGAATCGTGGCTCACGAAAGGCTGCACCTCCAGCGCCACCGGCCGCGAGCTCGCCCGACTTCAGGCTGCCCTGCTCCTCGATCAAGGCGCCGGCTACCGCTTCGGGCGGGTCGACACCAAAACAAATGACATTGCCGACGGCATCTCAACGATACTGTGCGAAACGTCTCTCACTCACGAATTCCCTCTCCTTCTCGCACAGGCCCCCAGCTTGCTTGGTTGTCGGCGCTTCCTCCCCAATGCCGACCTCATCTCCTCGATTGTGGACGTCCTATTGCGGACTGATTGCTTGGATCCTCTCACTGCAAGCAAGCAGTAACTGATCGATCCCGGAAGATTCACTTCCTCTCTTGGTGCCACGACGTAGGCTTACCCGACCCCTGCACGCCGGAGCTACCCCTTCAGGGCCGCAATTGGGTACTCGCTTGCTACGCCGTCTCGCTCATACGCGGCCGCACCATCACTGGCGTGCGAATTCGGCACGCGACGCTGCTCGGGTACATCAAGCAGGCCTGCACTCTGCACACTGACCGCGGGCTACCCTGCCCTCACCAGGCCGACGTTAACTACGTAAAAATAATGACCAATGCGATTAAAAAGTATGAAGTAGTTCCTAAACGTCAGGAGATGATCTCCGATAGCATGTTTCACTACATCGCTAACCTCGCCTCCCGCGCCTCTGCGGACTCACTCGTCCGCGCGATTGCAGACTGGATTGCACTCGGCTCCTACACCGGCTTCTGGAAATCGGAGTGGTGCAATGACCACCACGCATCCTTCGTCACCATCGATGATCCTTATTGGGGCGATCGCCAGCCCGCCCTACCCGTCATCGCGGAAGATTTCAGTTTCTCCACATCCACAGGACGCCGCGTCCACGATGTCGCCACCACACCCGACGCCGACATAACCTTCACGACCCTCTGTTTCCGCAAGAAAAAAACAATGACAATGGCCAATCCCTCACCTACCGGCGCAGGACGGACTCCAACTGGATGTGCCCGACACAAGCCAGCCTCGACATCGTCCGGCGTGCTCAACGCCTCGGCACTCCCAGCGGCTGCCCCGCCACAGTCTACCTCGACCCAACCACAGGGACCCGGCGACAGATCACAGCTGCCCAGTTCGCCAGCTTCCTGCGACACGTCGCCCACAAAGTGTTCTACATCCCCGCCGGCCACAAGGATCTCCTCGCCTGGTCCTGCCACTCACTTCGCGTCACGGCGGCCAACCTCCTCCACCAAGCCCGGTTCTCCGACTCTTACATCAAAAACCGCCTCCGTTGGCGCAGCGACACATTCCTCATGTATCTCCGCAACACATTCTACACGGCCGACCAGCACACGAAGGCCATCACCCTCGGGCTCGATCCCCCCACACGGGATCACGCCCGATCCCTTGAGCCGCACGAGGAACTCCTCTGCGCCAGCGCAGCCTAACGGGAACCACGCCAACGCCGGCCCACAGCTTCTTGACAACCTGCGTATACGTACTAGTCCTTAACAACTAATCTTTGTGTTATTCAACTCAATTTCCGTAACACCAGTTAATGATCAATACATTCACTTTTACTATTAACTTAACAAGTCTCTCTACTCTTTAACTACAACACTATCCACTTTGCCGCCACCCTCCTCCTCTCCCCGCGTCAGTCCGAGTGCACAACCTCGCGAACATACCCGGTGCCGACAAGACGTGGCTCGGTAGCGACTCCGCCGGGCGCAACTGGCTCCGGCGGTACTTCGCCGCCTCGTATTCCTCCTCCGTCATCTCGGCGTCCCCGCTGTCCCACTCGATCTCCAGCTGCTCGTTGGCCGACTCGCGGTAACTGTCAGCTCGCCCGACAGCGACGGATTCAAGCACCACGGGACTCACCGGGACAGAACTCCACCGTGTACCGCCCTCCGTACAGCCCTAGGGCCCCGGGCGTGCGGTTAGGCCCATACGCCACACCGTCGACGACGGCCCGGAACCGATCGTTCGGGTTCCCCTTGAAACTGCCCTTGGCAGGATGGCGCGCGAACAACTCTGCCAGGGTCTCCTCCACCCCCCACCAAAGCACCTGCGGCGAACAACCAGCGCGTCAGCACCTTACATCTCACCACTCCTCCTTCGCGTCAGGACTCACCTGGGTCTCGTACCACCCACCAAGCTCCTAAGGGATCACGCACTTCACCCGCACGTGGAGCAACCCAAGCGCCGCCAGCACCCGGTCGGCCTTGTCCGGGGGCAACCCATGCGTCGACCAGTCGACTGCCTCCCCTCGGAGGACGCGTTCCAGGAACACGGCGCCGGCGGTCCCGGCCCCCAACCGCCCCGGCACGAAGTCTACGCCCGCCATCCGCTGCTCCACGTGCGAGCGTCGATCGCTCGCCCCCGCCAACTTGTGAAACGCTAGCGGCCACACCGGCCGGCCCCCGAGCACCTTCAAGTGCACCCCGGTCATTCCCATCCCGGGATCACCCGATCCCCATCCACTCGCGGTCGTGCTCAGGCTACCGCCTGAACCAGCAGACATCTCTTCCGCAGACATCGTCTCTGATATTTTTGCCCTCCCCACGCGCGTCGTGGCTTCATCCCCCACGATACTTCTACTCCACCCGGTACGCACCAGATGCATTCCGGTCCCATTTGTCACGTAAAGATTTCTTTCTTTTTCTTTTTCCTTTTCCCGCTCCTGCCTACATATGGCCATCTGCTAGATGCCTTCACCTCTTCGCACTTTGTGTCACCTCGGTGGCACGCATATCATGTCTCTACGACTACGACAACGGACTCTTCTTCAACATGCCACACTCCACCGCGCCTCCACTCCAGGAGCGCACGCGAGGGGCCGCATACTTGTCTAGTATTAGTCCATAAGCCCGTTACTTTAGGGACTTTGTTACATCCCTATACACTATGTCCCACTACCTACTACCTAGAGTCATCTCTCACCCACTATAGCAATCTAGCAGACAGCCGCATGCAGCCTAGGACCAAGGCGCCGCGTGTTTATTCTGCTTGCAGAATATCCTTGATAGACTCGGGCCAGCTGCTAAGACAGCTGCCTAGTTGCACACGCGTCGTATCGCCCTACCTGTAGCCAGCTAAGGACTACACTAGACGGACGTAGCACGTAGGACCCCCATACCCTTACGTACAACGTTATCCTACTCAGTACAGACTGTCTTCTCACTTGCCTGTAAGACGACGAAATGAGCGGGAGCACCACACACACCGCCATCTTACAATGCACATCATTGCGTGGACACTCACGTCCTCACAAATCCTCTCCTTCGATTGCTCGACCGACCCGACAAATCGAAACGCTAGCTTCCTCCAGGCTAACCCCCTCCGAAAAAGTTTACCCGCCAGCCGTCCCCTCGCCGCCGTCGCGACGAGCTTCAGCCAAAGCGTCACAAGTGCGCGAGGGGCGCGATACTTGTCTAGTATTAGTCCATAAGCCCGTTACTTTAGGGACTTTGTTACATCCCTATACACTATGTCCCACTACCTACTACCTAGAGTCATCTCTCACCCACTATAGCAATCTAGCAGACAGCAGCATGCAGCCTAGGACCAAGGCGCTGCGTGGTTATTCTGCTTGCAGAATAAGACTTTTTTGATAGCGTCGGCTTTCCCTGATATCAATGCGCCTTTTACCAATGCATTGGGTTCATGACCTTTGCATTCCGAAATTGTTCCTGCAGTAGAACCCATCATCTTTTCCCACATAAGAGAAAGATCTGCCAACTTTTGTGGGGCATCAGTCTCCAAGTCACCCTTGACTTTCTTCCAAGATCCTCTCGACTCATTAAATGATCTGTCTTCATTCATTTTCGTAAAAACATTTTTACGCGCTAGTTTGTGCGCTTCCGCAAGGGATCGAGATGTTCCCATCTGTACCATCAAGAAAATATTTCTGCACAGTAGGTCCCCCATTATCTTCAAAAGCGAAGCTGAAGGTTCTTTGTTGAGAACTGCCTTGCCATCCTTTGTCTTGACAAGTTCACCGTCATTGTCCACTTCCCATACTGATGTGTAGACCTTCAAACTGTCCTTTCTTTCTATTTCGTCCAAAAAATCAACGGGGTGCCCTTCAACTTCCAAATAGTAAATATTACTTATAACGTTGTCATATGCATTGATGAGTTCCCTCGTCCAATAATCCACAGATCGTAAAAAACAAATTTCTCGATGCACAGCATCGAATGCGTCACGATGTGATCCTTCTTCCACTAATTTCGCAGCCTCTTTCCGCATCTTTGGGAAAATTTCCATTAACAAAGCCTCCTGCTTGTCAGAGAGCACTATGTCAGTGACATCATCATTTCTCTCAGACGGGGTGTTCGACAATTCCCCAATCTTGGATGAAGTCAAAACATCAGCACTGCTACCGAAAATATAGCTGTGGTTATAATTGCAGAAGAGGCCAACTATAGGTGCCTGTATGTAGGCTCAGGTATGTCTAAAAAATGATTCCAATTTATATGTATTTAATTCCTATGTGAACTTGTTTTTGCTAGTTGATCATCGTGCGAAATATTTTTGCAACTATAACTCTTATCTTCGATATGCAGTTTTTACTATAGGCCAACTATAAGTCCTTATAGTTAGGCCCCTAACTATAGATTCTAACTATAAGTCAACTATAGATTGCGTTCGAACTGAAAAAGCAACTCCGACCAGTGGTAGGAGTAACATTTTGAGAACTTCTTTGCTCCAGCACAAACTATTTTATACATTAGCCATTTGTTCAAATTATGCACAAAATCCGGCTTGGTGTGATCCAACATAATTCAATCTTATAATTTACTGCAGACTATATTATGAAAACATGAGTCTGGCATGAATCACATCACAAATCGATCGACAATAAAGCTAGAAGCTAGACACTTTGCTGTCAAATAAACAAAGTATCCTGCACTACTACCTGCATGCAATCTATATTTCCCTGTTAACTCATCCAGCCGTTAAGGTCCATTAACCAATCCTAAGTTTGTCGTGTCTAACGGGATTCCTTGATTTTTGTCAAAAGAACGGAAATTAATACCAGGTATTTTATATGAGCAGCAAAAAACAAAAAGACTCTCACACGGAAGGTGTCACCTTTTCATGTGTTGCATTTTTAGTGCACAAATGATTAGTGTGGGTTGCAAATGTTTTAGGAAGAAATCAAATTTTGGTCAGAAATAAAATCAGTTTGTCAAGAGATGGTAGATATGACAACTTTTCAACGCACCACAGTGTTCACCAAAACACCGGAATCGATAGGATCTGCCTATGCCCCCTGCAAATGGTTCATGCAAAAAGTCAATAACTCTGCAGGAAAAAAAGCAAAGAATTAGAACATACAACTTACACTGTTTTTTTGTGCTAACAACATATTCGTTGGCCCCCCATCATCATCTGAACATAAAACGAATGGCAATATAAAGAAAAGAAAATAAGCTACAATATGTTGAGAATGCCAATGAAATCAAAATTTCCCCTTACCCAACACCGCATTCCCCTTACATTCCCTTCTCTCTAATGAAACTGATGAATGATACCTGAAACAACCAAATACTTGATCGTAGAAAATTTCCAAATACAAAGAAATTGCACCTACCTCATACATGACATTCCCCACTCTACAATGCCTTTTGTCCCTCTGCTCCCCATGGGCTGCACTGCCCACATCTATCCTGCTGGTCCCCGCGAGTTGCCGCTGCTCCCAATGAGTTGCCGCTGCTCCCAATGAGTTGCCGCTGCTCCCAATGAGTTGCCGCTGCTCCCAATGAGTTGCCGCTGCTCCCCGCTAGTTGCCGCTGCTCCCCGCTAGTTGCCGCTGCTCCCCGCTAGTTGCCGCTGCTCCCCGCTAGTTGCCGCTGCTCCCCGCTAGTTGCCGCTGCTCCCCGCTAGTTGCCGCTGCTCCCAACGAGTTGCCGCCACAAGCCCTCCAGATGCTCGTCTTATCCTCACAAGCCTCCCTGCCACTCCTCTGCCCCCACAGCTCCTCCGTCTCCACAGCTCCTGTGTCCACGCCCGCCGTCACACGCGACCGCTCTCCTCTGCTGGTATATCGCAACAACACAGGAGGCCACATAACTGAAACACCAATAATACACCAAGCCAAAGGGCCACAAGAGCCATTGACACCGAAATCAAGTATCTCATTCTCGCCGTTCTGTTTCCCATTCCCCCATCAATGTACATGGAATATGTGCCTCATGATGTTGGTGATTGATGTAACTTAAAAAAATGACAGCCAATGGTGTAACGGAAAACAAATAATACCTTTAGTATGTATTTCTGATAAATATAAAATTTCCTTCAATACAACATGTATCTCGTCAAACACATTAGATACAAAAAGGTCGACATAAAAGACCAGGTACAGTATAGGTACAGTACATAATATATAATGTTTTGTCTTGACACGTGGAATTCTCAATCCCCAAACAGGATTGAGCCCCACCAACACCACATATCATCTTGTCATCCTCTGAGCCTTCATCTTGCCATCGTTTGAACCCTTCTTGCACCATCATTTCAGCCATCATTGTGCCATCGTTCGAGCCATCCTTGCTCGTTCAAGCCATCATCGCTCTCCCAAATTTGAGCCGGCCTTGCTGTCGCTTGTTCGAGCCAGCATCGCCGTCACGTGTTCGAGCCCACATCGATCTCTCAAAGTAGAGCCCACATCCCTGTCGCAAATTCGAGCCGGCATCGCTGTCGCAAATTCGAGCCGGCATCGCTGTCGCAAATTCGAGCCGGCATTGCAAATTCGAGCCGGCATCGCTGTCGCAAATTCGAGCCGGCATCGCTGTCGCAAATTTGAGCCGGCATCGATTTCGCAAATTACTTCGAGCCGGCATCGCTCTCTCTTGTTCGAGCCGGCATCGATGTCGCAAGTTCGAGCCGGAATCGATGTCGCAAATTCCAGCCGGCATCGATGTCGCAAATTTGAGCGGGCATCGCTGTCCCAAATTTGAGCCTGCATCGCTCTCGCACATTGCAGCCGGCATCGCTCTTGCAAATTCAAGCCACATCGCTCTTGCAAATTGGAGCCGCATCGCTCTTGCAAATTGGCATCGCTCTTGCAAATTGGCATCGCTCTTCGTTTGTTTGAGACGTCATCATTTTTGCTCGTTCGAGCCTGCATTGCTCTCGCAAATTCGAGCAGTCATCGTGCCATCGATTGAGCTGTCATCGCTCATCAATCAAGCCATCTTTGTGCCATCAATTGAGCCATCTTTCTGCCAACAAGTGAGCCATCTTTGCGTCATCCATCGTTCGTGTCAATCGAGCCGCGACAATCAACCAACCCCAGGTGGGTTTGTTTTGCCCTGAGGCCATCAAGTCAACAAGACCTGTGGTTCATTCCTTGAAGTCAGCATTTTGACTGTGTTCACGAGTCTTAATACCATCGAACCAGTCATAATGTGGTCATGCATATAGTCAGGAGTGTACTATTGCAACAGACCATGTCTTCAAGTGGTATGAGCTCTTGTCTGTGTTGTGTTTCAGAAGCTTCACGCCGATGTGCAGCTCCAAGTTTCTACTGAATTGCTGTCGTCGCCCAAGGTCAAGGCTAAGGCTAATACTTCCATGGCCAGATCAGTCATAATTGTTCGTTCATGCCATTATGGTGGTCTTCAAGTTGTATAAACTCTTATCTGGCCATTGTTGTTTGTTCCTTGTTTGAGACAACTTTGTCCTTAACTAATAGTACTAGAAATTGCTTTGACTACAGATTCTGGGTTGATTCTGCAGTCAAACATACATGTCCCTTACCCAATTTTATTTGGGTTATGAGCTCAAAACAAATAGGTAATACCTGACTGGTATCAGGATGCTTAGTAATTTCCTTATGCTGCTCAATGTTACTTGTTCTTCCAGCATTTAATTGGGTTATAAGCCCAAGACAAAGTAGTACCTAACTCAAATAAGGATGCTAAGTAATTTCCTAAGGCTGTGCATGTTACACATTGTTACTTGTTCTTTTAGCATTAGTATCTCTTTATCATAAAATATTGTCAAAGATTCATTACAATGTGCATAACGCTAAAGAGAGCCTACATCAAGCAAGTCATCATTGGTCCTAACCATTGCAAAGATAAATCCAATTCAAATCAAAGGTAAATTCAAACAATCCATGAAAGGAAACTTATTTCTAAGACCACGATAAGATTCCACCAAAGAACAACAAATAAAAGCCAACACACTGTGTGAGTTGCAGTGATCATAGCATCCACCAGGAGCTTGGTGTCCAACCAAGTCACAAGCCTGGCATCCAACCAAGTCTGGAGTGTGGCGTCCATCCAAGCCACGAAGACAAAGTTGCATGGCCGGTTCAAGCAATCCTGCAACACTACCACCAACACAATTACACTAGTAAATTGCAACCCCTCCTCATCCAAACACATGAGACATCAACACAATTCATGTCCTTTCTCAGTTTTGAGGTGCTGTACGTATCACTACATATGCTTGAGTGATCATGGCCAGAGTTCATGGCCAGAGTTCACATCCTACAGGAGCAAGAAGATGCTGTCCCCTGTATGTCTTCTTAGTAATGCATGAGTGATCATGGCGCAGATTTCACATCGCTAAGGACACCAACACAACTGCTTTATTGTAAATTGCAACAGTCGCAGCATTCCGAGACAAACCAATGAGACACTACCACAGAACATGTCCTTTCTAATTTGTGAACAAAACATGTCCTTTCAAATTTGTGAGGTGCAGCTTTGAGAAAATACTTTCCGCCGGTATGTTTTACAAGTGAACCTGAGTGATCGGGGCAAGAGTTCGAGTCCAGAAGGAGCGCAGAGTCTAACCAAGCCACAAAGACAAAGTTGAATGACTGGTTCAAGCAAATGCAACACTAACACCGACACATATGTCCTTGTAAATTGCTACCCTCACCCTCAACAAAGAGGTACAGCTTGGTACAATAGTAGCACAGCATCCAACCAAGCCGCCAACGTTGCTTAAGTAATATCAAACAAAAAGACAAGATACCATACCCTATTATTGATTGTTGCATCCAACTGTAACATGTCATCAGGGATTCACAATTTCCAACAAAAAATCAAACCAACAATGTGCTGATTGTGATTGAAAATTACTTTGCACCCCCAACAATGAGATACAGCTTGGTACCGTAGTAGCACAGCAGCCAAGCTTGGTACCGTAGTAGCACAGCATCCTATGAAGGGGCCGCCAACGTTGCTTGGGGTTTATGACAGACATTGCCCCACTCGCGATTGAAAATAAAGTCCCTCCAAGACACCCAAGACAAAACACCACCCTCAGTTACCGTCATCCCCCCGGTAATGCAATGCAGCTTTGAGGAGAAAACTGTCCCCCCTGTACGTCTTACTGACAATGCCTGAGTGGTCAGGGCCAGAGATCGTGTCGGTAAGGAGCACGACGTCCAACCAAGCGACAAAGACAAAGGTGCATGACAGGGTTCAAGTAATCCCTCAAAACAAACACAGACACTTCCCCACCCACTATTGAATTGAAAATAAAGTCCCTCCAAGACACCCAAGACAAAATGCCACCTTCAGTTACCGTCATCCCCCCCGTTCCATGTAGCTTTGAGGAGAAAACTATCCCCCCTGTACATCTTACTGACAATGCCTGAGTGGTCAGGGCCAGAGATCGTGTCGGTAAGGAGCACGACGTCCAACCAAGCGACAAAGACAAAGGTGCGTGGCAGGGTTCAAGTAATCCCTCAAAACAAACACAGACACTTCCCCACCCACTATTGAATTGAAAATAAAGTCCCTCCAAGACACCCAAGACAAAATGCCACCTTCAGTTACCATCGTCCCCCCCGGTCGTGCCATGCAGCTTTGAAGAGAAAACTATCCACCCTGTACGTCTTACTGACAATGCCTGAGTGGTCAGGGCCAGAGATCTTGTCGGTAAGGAGCACGACGTCCAACCAAGCGACAAAGACAAAGGTGCGTGACAGGGTTCAGGTAATCCTGCAAAACAAACACAGACACTGCTCTGCCCACTATCAAAAATAATGTCCCTCTGAGACACCCAAGACAAAATGTCACCTTCAGCTACCTTTTCCCCCTACTGGTGTCATTGCACTGGAGCCTGAAAAATTAGCAGTGGAGTCTGTAAATTACTTCTAAAAGCGCCTGGACAAAAACTCACTGCAAAAAGAGCATTGGAACTAACAGCTAACGCCCAGCGTGCCTGTTGCAGCAAATGAGCCTGTGAAAAACTGGCAGTCAGAAGAGCCCGAGAAAAATTCACAAGGGACAGTATCTAAACCTCACACAGGAGCATATTGAAAACTCAGAGCAGATCATATTAAAACCCGCAGGGGAACATAGCGGAACATATTGAAAACTCACTTGAGCCTGTGAAAAACTCACAGCAGAGCCTGTGAAAATCTCACAGCAGAGCCTGTGAAAATCTCACAGCAGAGCCTGTGAAAAACACATAGCAGACATTGTGAAAAACATGCAGCCCACACTGTTAAAAACTTGCAGCCAGCACTGTTAAAAACTTGCAGCCAACACTGTTAAAAACTTGCAGCAGAGCATATTGAAAACTCACCTGAGCATCACTGCTACCGAAAATATAGGTGTGGTTATAGTTGCAAGAGCTCAACTATAACTCTCCCTACAGGTGCCTATAGTTGACTTATAGGATAGAAATCACAACTATAGGTCCCTCAACTATAACTACAACTATAAGATGAGATCTCTCTCTTTCCAACGAATGGTATATTTATTGATTCCAAAGTATATACACAAGCATTTTCTGTAATAGAAGAAACACTCACAACACTTTTATTTGAATAAATGTTTTTCGGGCTTATTAAATGCATGTCTGACCCAAAAAGAAAGAACCTAGTTCACCATAGAGTAACATAGAGTCTTGTTTTGCTTCCATTAACACAATTGGGGCCGCCCCCAGCAAAGTCCATTTACCCAAGCTTAAACTGGATCTTCATTTTTTCCAACCCGCGCCAAATAAAATGGATTGCATCAATTGGGATATGGCAACGGTCTAACCATTGAAAAGAGAACACCCCAAAACAATGTTGTTTGCCTGGCAACCTAGCTGTGGTTCTGAATTGACGAACAGTTTGGCAAGGTCAGATAAGAAACAGTGGCTGGGCGCCAGGTAAGTAATGGAAAGCCTCAATGTGCATTATCATCTCCCCGTCGGGTACGGCTTTGAAGCCGTCTTTCGTAATACCTTGACTACCCTCCCTTTTGCCTCTTGCATTATTCATCCCCCCCGGTGGTTCTCCTGCTCATTTCCTTGCTATTCAAAGGGGATAACAAATCACGGCGGCAGGTAAGCATGAGAATGCATTGATGTGCGTAACCCTCTGCTCGTAGGCTGTTTCCCTGATATCTTGAATACGCTCCTTCTTACCTCTTTTACCCATCGTTTCCCCCAATGGTTCACCTTTCCATTTTCCTTAGGGGCCCGTCACAAGGTATTAGACTCCTCGATTGTTCTGGTCTTACAATCCTTACTCTATGCGAAATCTTTCTTCGCCTCCTCTCCATTTCTTTTTCTTTTTTTCTTTTGCTCCTCTCTAATGGGCACTTCCGCCGGGTTCTACCTACCCCGTCGCAGTTGTGGCATAGTGCCACTCTCGCCATGCTCACACATGACTCTCCCACTCTCTCCCACAGCGGAGCACTCATGGGCACTAGAGATGAGCTAGGCTAGGGTATAGTAGGTTATGGCTGGGTACCCTTCGTAAGGCCCTAGTACTCATAACCCAGTTTTTTAGGGACATTGTTCCACTACCAGCGTATCCCTCTATTACTAGAGTATTATACTAGCTGTTAGTTGTCTAGTCTCTACCTACCTACTCACCCCTACCCACACAGGAACGTACCCATTAGCGAGGACCAAGGCGCCGCGTGGTTATTCTGCTTGCAAAATATCCTTGATAGATGCAGGGAGGAGTGGCACGGTACGTGCATGTGCCACACTCACCATGTCATTTGCGGGGCATCGCCCTAAACGACCCAGTTACGGGTTCCTTGACCCTACGAAGTATCTACAGAGGTCAGCCCTCGTCTGGCCTTCTCTCGCACCACATGGTGACAGAGGTGTCACTTCTCACCTCACGAATCTCGTGAGGTTCCCTCATCCTGCAGAATATTATCCACGGGATGACCCATCACAATCTCCCTCAGTGATCAACCTTGCAATTGATCCCCTCCCGTCGGTTTTAACCTCCAACAAATTTTTCCCACCCACCGTCCCCTCTATGCCGCCTCTATCGACGAGCTAGGCTAGGGTATAGTAGGTTATGGCTGGGTACCCTTCGTAAGGCCCTAGTACTCATAACCCAGTTTTTTAGGGACATTGTTCCACTACCAGCGTATCCCTCTATTACTAGAGTATTATACTAGCTGTTAGTGATGATACCACACTATGGTATCCACCTAAGTACTGTAGTACTATGCCCGAATCTCCGGAACCACCGAAATTCCAAGCCATCCAAATGCATGTGTGCAAGCACACAATCATACTCATAAAATTAGATATCCGATTTGCTTATGACTATCATGTTGATTTGTCTAGCTTCCGCAGATATCTAATTTTTCTCGAAAACCAGCCCAAACATGGCTGATGCGTGCTTCACAGCACGAGCCACCACTCACGAGCATGTTGCCGCGAGCATCAAAAAACTGACCCTCCCAACGACAGACAATGGGCAGTACGACCACGACGCCGCCACGACATTCATCGCCGGCATCCACCGAAGTCCTCCGCGAGACCTACAACCCGGAGACCCCGGCAACGGGATGTTCAAACTCTGCGCCGCCGCCAACGAAATCGCTTCGATAAAAGCGACCTCCGTCGCCACGGCGAAGTCTGTTCTCAACGACGCCAAAGCCATCGCAGCCGCCGCTTCCACAAGCAGCTCCATCGTGCCTCCCGCCATCGATAGCCGCGCGGACGCACAAGACGAAGCCGACTGAATCAACCTTATCAACCAGGCCGTCATCGGGGCCAAAGAGGGCGCCGCCGAAGCCATCACCGCCAAAGTTGGTTCGGATGTCACCGATGCAGTACTCAAAACTGCCGACGGATCCGACCTCCGAGCATCGACGACTGGCTCCTCGAAGAAGTCCTTGCAGCCGCCGCCCAAGGCGCCGATCGCCCGAACTCCAGCGACGCCCTCGCCCAACTCCTCCATGTCATCCAATTCGAATTTAACTTCCGAAAAAAGTCTCCGCCAACATGGAGCTCCTTCGCGCCAAAGCAGGCAGGATGACTGCCTCACGGCATCACCGCCGACGACTCCCAACTCGCCCTCGTCCTCCTCGCCAACATCGACATCGCCAGCAGTCACGACTGGGGCCGCGAATTCGCCCAACCCTCCAAACCATCCGGCGCAAATACAACTACAACCACGCCCATAACGCCACCACCGTAGCAGCAATGCTCAAAGAACTCGCCGGCGCCGACGGCGTACGCAAGCTCAACGATGCCCCGCTCCAACTGGCACCGCCAACGCCGTCTCCAATCAAGTCTCCCTGCTCACCCAACTCCTCCAACAACAACACGACGCCTCCGACACAGAGCACACCGAGGCAGCCTCCGCAGTGCAAACCGACAGCGACTCCTCCACCAAACACAACAATCGCCATCGTGACCGTGGACGTGACAACGAACGCAACAATCGACGTGGAGGCAGACGCGGTGGACAGCGGGGTACCCAACGCAGCAACTCTCGGCATCCGCCCAACCCTTGCCCGCATTGCAAGAAATTTGCACGCCGCAAGCCGCACCCCAAAACTCCAGAAGACCGCTGTTTCTGGAACAAGCGATACAAGGGATACCGTGGGAAGTGGATTTGCGACGAGATGGAAATCGCGTATGTGCCCAGGCACAAATTTGCTGCCGACATGGGTGGGTACCCTAGTGAGAGCGGACGGTGACTGACGGTGTGGGCGGCAAGCGGGGATACTCCATGGATTCAGAAAGGAAAACTAGAAAATTTTAACATTATACCTAACAACAAATCTTCTTTCTACACTTCTGTCTCCAACTATTATAGTACTCTCCCACATTATGCTGCAGACCCACCACACACTTCAACCATACCCAGCAAGCAACAATTCTCCCTAGCACCCAAACTACCCCAACCAACACCCATACCCAGCAGCTTCAAACACAAAGCCCAACGCAAAGCTCTGGAACGCCAAGCACGCCGCCTTCGCCTCCTCAACGAAGCTACTCTCTTGGACCGCCACATCTCTTGGGCAGATGACGAGAGAACCACCAAGGCCAAAGCCGACACCACATCCACGCAACGACGAGCTATCGACACGGCCCACACGATGCATCCCAGGAAACAACACCAACTCTCTCATGGACAGGCGATGGCAACAACGATACGCCGCGCCTTGAACAACCTATCCACTACCAGACATGTCCGCTTTGCCGCCCACCCACAAATCCCGCACTTCGACTCAAAAGCCACCACCCTGCTCATCACCTTTGATTCCGTCGCCGACAGCCACTACCTATCCGAAACAGACCGCCTCGCTGCAGGGCTCCCTATTCTGCGGGCCTCCACCTGACGGGTTGGCGTCGCCAACGGTAGCACCAGCACGGCGACATACGTCAGCCAACTGCCCTTTCCTCAACTCTCACCAAATGCTGTGCGCGCCGATTCATTTGCCGATTTCCCACAGTCCCTCATGAGCGTAGGTAAAACCTGCGACGATGGGACCATCGCGATCTTCACCCAGTCCGGCGTCACTGTGCACAAAGACACTGACGTACTCATCACCTGCCAAGGCGAACCCCTCCTCATTGGCGCCCGTGACGCACAAGGTCGTTACCGCATCCCACTCACCCAACACAAAGGACGGTGGCAACCACGGCGCCCCTCCAAGAAGGCACGACAAACACTCCGACACGCCAACAGCGTATACGACCTCCCATCCACCGAACAAGCCATCAGATGGATGCATGCAGTGTGTGGATACCCCGTCAAGTCCACCTGGCTCAAGGCCGTCCAAGCCGGCAATTTCATCGGATGGCCACTGCTCACCTCCCGCAACGTGCAGAAATACTTCCCAGAGACAGTGGAAACTCCAAAGGGCACCTCAACCAATGCCGCAAGAACGCCAGGTCTACCAAACCGAAACCGATTCCCCTCGAAACCTTCCAGTCTCCCCAACTCGTCGGCCGCAAACTACGCGACGTGTAAACACACGTCTATGATACACGCGGCACCATCTTCTCAGACCAAACAGGACAATTCCCTCACCGCTCTTCCTCAGGCAACCATTACCTCATGGTCATGGTCGACATCGACTCAAGTGCTATCCTAGTCGAGCCAATCAAGAATCGAACTGACATTGAACTCACCCGCGCCTATTCCACACTCATCACCAGGCTTCATCGAGCAGGCGTTGTTCCCCGCAAACACGTTCTCGACAATGAAATCTCCACCGCCATGAAAACACTCATCACCGACACCTACAAAATGACCTACGAATTAGTGCCACCGGGCTGCCACCGCAGGAATGCAGCAGAGGTAGCTATACGCAATTTCAAATCTCACTTCCTGAGTATCCTCGCAGGCGTCGCCGACGACTTCCCAATGAAACTATGGGACAAACTCCTTCCACAAGCTGAGATTACCATCAACCTACTCCGACAGTCCAACGCCACACCAACGGTTTCCGCCTACGCGCATTTGAATGGACCATTCGATTACAACAAGATGCCACTTGCACCCATGGGCTGTAGTGTCCAGGTGCATGAAAAGTCCGACGCGCGCGGCACATGGGCATTCCATTCCATCGACGGCTGGTACCTCAGCACATCACCTGAGCATTATCGCACACACCGATGCCACATCAAGTCCACCAACAGTGAACGCCTCAGCGACACAGTGGTCTTCCAACACAAGTCCATCACTCACCCTTCCCTCACCCCCACTGACAAACTCATGCAGGCCGTTTCGGCATGTGCTGCTGCACTCAAAGGCATCACAGCCCGACCAAGGACATCACCGACCTCAAGGCACTACTCGACATCACCGCATCCACCTCAAACACCTCCGACTGTGTTCCAAGGGTGCGAACGACCAGCACCGCCGCCAGACCTCCAAGGGTGCTGCCAACTACTGACACGGCCACGCCCGCGCCACACGCTCCATGACCAACCAGCCCAACCTGACATCAACCACACCAGTTGCCATCCCGCGCCTCGCCCCACTCCCAAAACCAAACGCCGCAAACTCCCGGGCACGCAACTGTCCCGGACTCAGCTCCTGCTTGCAACACCCGATCACACACTGCAGCCAAAGCCAAACTCCTTGCCGCCCCAGCAACAAACACCCGCGCAACGCGTGTCTCCCGCATTCCCAAACCCATTCCAATCTTATCCAAGCGCATGAAGCGGGTCGACAAAGAAGTCCACCGGGCCCTAGCGGTCATGGACCAAGACACTGGCACGCTCCTCAATTACGCGCTCCTCCGACACCCAGCATACCACGACAGCTGGACCAAATCCTCTGCCAACGAATTTGGCCGCTTGGCTAACGGTGTCGGCGGCAGGATAAAGGGCACCAACACCATACGCTTCATCCGAAAACGGGACATACCCAAAAACCGGCTCAAAGACATCACGTACGGTCAATTCGTATGCACCATACGACCTGAAAAGAAAGAACCCAATCGCACACGCCTAGTTGTGGGAGGGGACCGGATCAACTACCCAGGCGAGGTTGCCACACCCACCGCCGACATGCTCGCTGCCAAGATTCTATTCAACAGTGTAATTTCCACCGCCAAAGCACGCTTCATGACCATGGACATTTCCAACTTCTACCTCAACACTCCACTTAAACGCCCAGAGTACATCAGGATGAAACTCTCCGACATCCCAGAAGAAATCATCACCGAATACAAGCTCCGTGATCTCGTGGAACCCGACGACTGCGTGTACATCATTATCGTCCTTGGTATGTACGGACTCCCACATGCCGGACTCATAGCCAACGAACTACTCGAGAAGCCTTAACCAACACGGCTACCATCAAAGCAAGCTTGTGCCAGGACTGTGGTCACACAAATGGCGACCGATATGGTTCACTTTGGTCGTCGACGACTTTGGGGTCAAGTATGTTGGTAAGGAACACGCCTTACACCTAAAATCTGTGCTTGAATCTTACTACCCCTCAGCACCGATTGGACTGGTAACCGCTACATTGGAATACGATTGGACTGGGACTACAACAACCGCAAAGTCCACCTATCAATGCCAGGTTACAAAGCCAAGGCGCTCAAACAATTCCACCACAAGCCACCAAGCGAACCACAACACTCTCCTTTCCCTACCAAACCCATCAAATACGGCGCAAAGAAACAATACGCCGCACCACCTTCCACTGCACCGCTGCTGGACAAGAAGGGCAAAAAATTCATCTAACAAGTCTGTGGGAAACTACTCTTTCTCGGACGCACCGTCCACTCTCCCCTCCTGTGCCCAATCAGTGCCATTGCCTCCCAGTCTGCAGCCCCCACACAAGATACCATGACACAAACGCTACAACTCCTCGACTACCTGGCCACGCGAGAAGAAGCGGTTCTCACCTACCATGCTAGCGATATGGTTCTTGCCGCACAAAGTGACGCCAGCTACCTCAGTGAACCACAGGCCCGCAGTCGTGCAGGCGGCCACTTCTTCCTTTCCTCCAATGCAGATATACCTCCCAACAACGGGGCGATCCTCAACATTGCCCACATCATTAAACACATCATGGCGTCCGCCACTGAAGCCTAACTGGCCGCTTTGTTCATTACCGCCCGTGAAGCTGTCTACATACGCATCATAATCATGGATTTGGCCACAAGCAACCCGCCACACCACTCCAAACCGACAATGCCATGGCCGAAGCAGTCACCAATGGGAAAGTACAACCCAAGCGCACCAAGGCCATGGACATGCGCTTCCACTGGTTACGCGATCGCGAATGCCAAGAACAATTTCGAATTTACTGGCGCCCTGGCCACAGCAATTATGCTGATTACTGGACCAAACATCACTCGGCCAAACATCATCAGAACATACGCCACGAATTCATTACACCGCTAGTCGTACTCGAGATGCTCCGCCAAGACTGCCACTCCCCATGACCAGCGGCCGCGGCCGCATAATCTCCCATTCTTTCTCCACTCCTTTCCATTTCGAGCTCCCGCAAGGGTGTGATGATACCACACTATGGTATCCACCTAAGTACTGTAGTACTAGGCCCGAATCTCCGGAACCACCGAAATTCCAAGCCATCCAAATGCATGTGTGCAAGCACACAATCATACTCATAAAATTAGATATCCGATTTGCTTATGACTATCATGTTGATTTGTCTAGCTTCCGCAGTTAGTTGTCTAGTCTCTACCTACCTACTCACCCCTACCCACACAGGAACGTACCCACTAGCGAGGACCAAGGCGCCGCGTGGTTATTCTGCTTGCAGAATAGGGTGAAACGCGTAAGTTTTTGCTAGCTAGGGTCTGAAAGTGCTCTACCGTATAACCCGGATCTAAGGTGCACACAAATGTACAAAAGATACGTTTCGGTGGAACTTATAATCCAGCGCAAGTTAGCGTTTTTAACACGGTGGGTATCCGCAACACATTATTATTTTTACTTTATTGTACGGTAAGGTACGGTTTCCCGCCAGATGTGACAAACCAACAAGAACGATGCGATTAGTCGGGCCGAGATGTGTTGTGTTTTTTTGTTGTAATCGTGAAGCATGTGAGTTTTTCGGGTTTCGGACGTAACTCGGCAACCAGCAAGACAGGCAACTCGCTAAAAATATCTTCATTTTAGCAAAAAAATCTAGTCTAGAGTCGTCACTTCAGTCGCGACGTGTTGTCAGTTGTCGTCAGATGGGTCGTCCGAGTCGTCAGTTACTTCTTTAATGGACAACAAACGGTGGTCCAATGGTCGTAACTGACGACTTTGGCTGTCGTAACATGGTCGTCACGGACGACTTTTGTTGTCGTAACATGGTCGTACCGGACAACTTTTGTTGTCGTAACATGGTCGTACCGGACGACTTTTGGTGTAGTAACATGGTCGTCAGTGACAACTTTGAAGGTAGTACCATGGTCGTAACTTACGACTTGTGTGGTAGTAACTTGGTCATGGTCGTAACTTGTCGTAACATGTTCGTGAACACACAGTAAACAAGATGGATGGCCACAACAGATCGAGCTCACGCCACGCCCATTATTTTCGTGGCAAGATGGGATTTCCCATCGTCCCCACAACCCCCCTAGTACCTCCGCGATTTTGTGGACTTTTGAGCTGCTTGTTGGCACATCTTCTCGCCCTAACTCTTGGCAAAAGAGCGTCCTTATTCAATATGGCAAAAAGGTAGGTTGGTTGTTGTGTTTTGCAATGTTTCTTTCGGCGAAACTATTAAATTGGAAATTCTGCCCCTGTCGTGCCATCTTCTGCCACTACCCCTCCATGACGTTCACGCTGCACTCTTACCGCGTCTTTAATCTAACAACGAGGAAAAGAAGCAGGACAATTGACCATGTGAGTGCTGAGATTTGTGTGTTTTTAATTGGTTAATTATTTAATTTGAATTTGTCGACCTGTTTCACCATCGTCTGCGACGGCCCTCCTCTATGATGTAAGAACCCCACGTCTCACGACGTGCGCTCCCGCGGCTTCAATTCAGAACCACCAAAAAGAAGCACAACAATTGACCGTGCTACTGGTGAGTTTTTTACTGGTGCAACTACAAACACACAACAATCAACAAGAAAAAGTGATGAAAATCAAGACAGATGAGATTGAAATGGATGATGGTAAGGGAGAATTTGATTTGCTTGCATGGGTGACAAACACACAATAATCAACTAGAAAATGAGAGGAAATCATAGTGCATTGAGTTGAAATGGATAAAGGTGAGGGAGGGCTTGATGTGGCTGCTTAAATGAAGGCTTGGAGGGTAGAGAAAAACTTAATGTTGGATAGTTGCTTTAAATATTTCCCCGGAAAAAATGGCTGACAACAAAGGAGGAGCGTAATGTTTTGTACACTATAAAGAGGACCAATGAATCTGATTGTATAAATCAATGTGTTTATGAATGCGACAACTAACCAGCAAACTAGTTGAATTTGTTATTTTGATTTCATAATACAAGTTATACTTAATAATAATTAACATTTACGACACAATACCAACACTACTCAAGGCATCAAAAATATTGTGGTAGATTTGTTTATGTTTCAAGGTGGCAATCACTTCATGAATATCATTATTGTTGTACAATTTTTTACAACTGTAATTCAAAATATTTTGAATGTTTTGCAGATGTGGGCAAGTTTTGTTTGCTCTCTTGCATTAGTCGTTTATTGTTTTCATATTGAGGCATCCTACATGAGAATGCATTTATCTTTGCTGCTGTAGGAACTTGAGTATTTTATATTTTGTGTTCCAACCCTAGCGTGAATATTTTTCAATTTGAACCTGATTGATTGTTTTTTACTGCTCCATTTGGTTGTTGTATTCATAAATTGTAGAGATATTCTTTAAGCAAATTGAATTCGTAGAATTATTTTGAAGCCACCTGTGCAACAAAATGAGTGTATCCGTTGTTTCATATCAAGACATCTTACTACTGGAAAAAACTTCCAACATCTACACATGCAATACTGCTTTGTTAAGCTTTTTTGGGTGCTGCTACTACATAAATAATCATACTTCATGATATAATGTCTGTTAGATGTCAAATTTTTGACATCGCGTCTAAACAGATTTGGGATCTGTTTTCATCTTACATCAAACCTTGTGTTAGCTTAGCACATGTCATACCATGTGGTTCTTTGGGTACCCATATTTATCAGACATTCTGTTCTTAGTACATTTTGTTCATGGAAGAGATTGAATGGGGTTTGAATGATTAATTGCCATACATTTATTTGCATTGTATGGAGTTTTTAGTCTGTCTGAATCATTACTTGAGTGTTGTAGTTCTCTAGTTTTTGGCACAATCACTGTGAACAAATATAAATGGTACACAAATAATTACAATGAACTCATGTTGTTCAAAAAATCATAGATTTTTGCAAACAATTAGAAGGCTTTTGGGCATTCTTTCACTCACTGCACAATTTTTGTATGGGTACATACAATGACCTATATGCCAAATTTATGTACGATTCTTCTATATTAGCTTTGATTGCAAAAATGAAAACAATAAGTTTGTTATTATTCTCTTTAATATTCCAGTAGGAAAACTTGAATGACAATGCCTTTTCATGTTTGCCACACAAATCATGTTCGTCTTGGATAAAGATCCTGTTTTTGAAATCATGTTAACCAGTCACACAACAATCAATCAGTCAATATTTCTAAATAAGACTGTCAAGCATTTGTAGGTAATTGCAAATACTAACGATCAGATAAAACGAATGTACAGTACACTCTATCACTATCTTGTCATGAAACATTTGCACGTAGTTAGTAAAATTTGGGCATTGTCCTGTCTCTATATTAATATGAGGTTTTTACCGAATTATGCAACAAAATGACATTATAAGTGGGGATCCTACTACAAAGTATTTACAATGCTAAGATATGGTGATCTCTTTACATACCTGCAAGAGGGGGTTGTCTGTGTCGGTATAGACACTTGAATTATCTCCTGGTGGCAGTTTTGTGGTCAACTTCAATATAAGGTTAAAGGTATTAACATTAATGTGCTGACATTTGGCAGTCACTAGTAAAGTCATTAGTCCATAGCATTTATTGAAAGTGAATTGCAAAAATTGGGTTTTGGTAAAAAATTGATTGTGGTTTCCCATGTCAACACCTTTCCAAAATTTCATGACAATTGAGTAAAGGACTGTGCGAATTTCTGTACACCTCTTACCTCTAGACAATGCTGCCTATAACTCTGGTTGCTTCAACCCAAAACCACATATCCTAGAGTGAATGCCTACACACTACTCATATCATTCTCTCAGCTGTGACCTGATTTCATTTCATTTTGCTACACAACTAACACAGCAAAAGCATTGGCAGATGCAGAAATGGGCTGAGTTACTCCAGTAATGGATATGAAACAAAGGTTTGGCATTGATGAAGATGATTGCTGTTGCATCTGTAATGTAGTCAGCATGTAAAGCCTAACTCTACGTTAGTCTGCATATCTTGACAATACCAAAGAATTGGTGGCCCTCGATGGATTTAGACTGGCCTACTTGTACAGTATTAGTCATGGAACCAACATGGCCTACTCACTCCATATGGGATCTCAGGCTTGGCAAACTGTTGCCCCTCAATCTTTCTTCAGTACTATTTTGGACGCATTAGACAACACTATGCATTTGCAGTACTCTTCCATCATCTAGAGTGGCACAAAAAATGCAAGTTATGAAATTGTTCTCCTTTCAACCATTCTGTGTATAAGAAGCCTTCCATTCATATTTACCCAGTATATTTGTCCACACTGCATATTAAACAGATGCTTAGCATGGCATAGAGGGGGCGTATGCGATGACTGGATGCTGCTTTACAAGTAAAACAACCGATCACTTATGTTTCCTCCACTATTTTGTTGTTTGACAATAAACCCTTTTTGCTCAGCTCCTGATTCATTGCAAACAGTTCGGTGTGGACGCATTCAACGTCTTCGATCAATACTTCTTCACGATCACTTGCTTTTTTTATCTTACTCTTCGCTTCTTTGAGAAGTCTTAGCTTTCTTTTGTTTTCTTTCTGGCAATAAGCATACTTTATTCTCAATTCTTGAAGCTCTTGTTCAATTCGGTGGGATCGATATCACTATCAATTTGAGCAAGAGCATGATCACATTGTAAATCAAGGAGACTTTGTGCTTGCAAAGTATGAAGCTCGTGCAAGCTAGATTTTGCCAAGTCACACCCGCAAGTTTTCAGATGTAATTCTGCAGTCATTT
This sequence comes from Cyclotella cryptica, assembly GCA_013187285.1. Classification (NCBI taxonomy): domain Eukaryota; phylum Bacillariophyta; class Thalassiosirophyceae; order Thalassiosirales; family Thalassiosiraceae; genus Cyclotella; species Cyclotella cryptica. The sequence goes on from JABMIG010000035.1 coordinate 107,454, forward strand.
CAGATTTCGATAACTTAGAATCTGCTTTTAGTTGACATCAATCAGAGCTGGTAGGACTATCAGATGACTTCTCCTTTTTCTGCAAAGAGCTGCAAAGGCTGCAAACCTCGAGTACGAGTTTAAGTGTAGTCTTGACGCACCCCATTTTGTAACAAAAAAATAACAATTCTCGCTGATTATCTTTAACAAACCATAACGTTTTCCACGTCGCCCGCACACCATTTTTGTGAAAAATACTTTAATTCCTCACCTTCTGCAGATTATTTTGATATACAGTCGCAACACTGCTATATGTGCACTTCAGTATATGTGCACTACAGCTATATGTGCAAGATTTGAGAGCCAAAGAATTCTGGCGGGAAATCTAATTTTGGCGCCAAAACTTGATGGCCCACGGATCGAGTGAAAGAACACATACAAAACACTTTCTGTTCTCTACGATATCATACCATACTTATTGCATCATGATATATTATGTAAATCCCAACATTGCTCAACTAACTACCCATACTGTAGACCACACAGATCATGCAAATGAATGGCAGACTTTCATTTCATCACTGCTACCGAAAATATAGTTGTGGTTATAGTTGCAAGAGCTCAACTATAACTCTCCCTACAGGTGCCTATAGTTGACTTATAGGATAGAAATCACAACTATAGGTCCCTCAACTATAACTACAACTATAAGCTGAGAACTCTCTCTCTCCAACGAATGGTATATTTATTGATTCCAAAGTTAATATCCAAGCATTTTCTGTCATTGAAGAAATGCTCACAATACTTTTATTATAATAAATGCTTGTGGGGCTTATTTATTTTATATAACTGGCAAAATAGAGAAAGAACTAGACCCTGAAAAAGTAACCTCTAGAGTCTTGTGTCCATCATTTGTTGTCAATTGGGCGGGAAAATTCTGCAGGCAGCCTGAAATTTCACCCACATTATTTTTTGTCTGCAACAGGGACCAATTCACTTGCAACATGGATATAATGTTGCAAATGAGGGGAGAAGGGTTTGCTGACAGGAGGAGTGAAGCTTGCACTGGGAACAAATAATACGGTTGGGGGATAGTCAATTTGCTCTCCGCTGTGTGATGTTTTGCAGGATCCGGTGTGAGTATTTTACAGGCTCTGCTGTGTGAATTTTTGCAGGCTCTGCTGCGGGTTTTTAATAGTGTCAGCTGCGAGTTTTTAACAGTGTCAGCTGCGAGTTTTTAACAGTCTCCGCTGCGTGTCTTTGACAGTCTCCGCTGCGTGTCTTTGACAGTCTCCGCTGCGTGTTTTTGACAGTCTCCGCTGCGTGTTTTTGACAGTCTCCGCTGTGAGTTTTTAACAGTGTCGGCTGCGAGTTTTTAACAGTGTCCGCTGCTAGTTTTTAACCGTCTCAGCTGCGAGTTTTTAACAGTCTCCGCTGCGAGTTTTTAACAGTCTCCGCTCTCCGCTGTGAGTTTTTCACCTGCTCAGGTGAGTTTTTAACATTGTCCACTGCAAGTTTTTAACAGTGTCTGCTGCATGTTTTTCACAGGCTCCTCTGCTGTGGGTTTTTAACAGTGTCCGCTGTGTGTTTTTCACAGTGTTGGCTGCAAGTTTTTAACAGTGTTGGCTGCAAGTTTTTAACAGTGTTGGCTGCAAGTTTGTAACAGTGTCTGCTGTGTGTTTTTCAGAGGCTCCTCCTCTGTGAGATTTTCACATGCTCAGGTGAGTTTTCAATATGCTCTGCTGCAAGTTTTTAACAGTGTCAGCTGCGAGTTTTTAACAGTGCTGGCTGCGTGTTTTTAACAATGTTGGCTGCATGTCTTTAACAGTGTCTGCTGCGTGTTTTTCACAGGCTCTGCTGCAAGTTTTTCACAGGCTCTGCTGTGGTTTTTTCACAGGCTCTGCTGTGAGTTTTTCACAGGCTCAGGTGAGTTTTCAATATGTTCCGCTATGTCCTGCCGCGGTTTTAATATGATCTGCTCTGAGTTTTCAATATGTTCCTGTGTGAGGTTTAGATACTGTCCGTTGTGAGTTTTTCTCGGGCTCCACTGACTGCCAGTTTTTCACAGGCTCCTCCGCTGAAACAGGCACGCTGGGCGTTAGCTGTTAGTTCCAATGCTCTTTTTGCGGTGAGGTTTTGTCCAGGCATTGTTAGAAGTATTTTGCAGACTCCATTGCTAGTTTTTCAGGCTCCAGTGCAATGACAAGAGCCGGGAGGGGAAACGTAGCTGAAGGTGACATTTTGTCCTGTGTGTCTCGGAGGGACATTATTTTTGATAGTAGGCAGAGCAGTGTCTGTGTTTGTTTTGCAGGATTACTTGAACCCCGTCACGCAACTTTGTCTTTGTCGCTTGGTTGGACGTCATGCTCCTTACCGACATGATCTCTGGCCCTGACCACTCAGGCATTGTCAGTAAGACGTACAAGGGGGATAGTTTTCTCCTCAAAGCTGCATGGCACGACCGGGGGTATGACGGTAATTGAGGGTGGCATTTTGTCTTGGGTGTCTTGGAGGGACTTTATTTTCAATTCAATAGCGGGTGTGGAAGTGTCTGTGTTTGTTTTGAGGGATTACTTGAACCCTGCCACGCAACTTTGTCTTTGTCGCTTGGTTGGACGTCATGCTCCTTACCGACATGATCTCTGACCCTGACCACTCAGGCATTGTCAGTAAGACGTACAGAGGGGATAGTTTTCTCCTCAAAGCTGCATGGCACCACCGGGGGGATGACGGTAATTGAGGGTAGCATTTTGTCTTAGGTGTCTTGGAGGGACTGTATTTCCAATTCAATAGCGGGTGTGGAAGTGTCTGTGTTTGTTTTGAGGGATTACTTGAACCCTGCCACGCAACTTTGTCTTTGTCGCTTGGTTGGACGTCATGCTCCTTACCGACATGATCTCTGGCCCTGACCACTCAGGCATTGTCAGTAAGACGTACAGGGGGGATAGTTTTCTCCTCAAAGCTGCATGGCACGACCAGGGGGATGACGGTAACTGAGGGTGACATTTTGTCTTGGGTGTCTTGGAGGGACTTTATTTTCAATAGCCAGTGGGGAAGTGTCTGTGTTTGTTTTGAGGGATTACTTGAACCCTGCCACGCAACTTTGTCTTTGTCGCTTGGTTGGACGTCATGCTCCTTACCGACATGATCTCTGGCCCTGACCACTCAGGCATTGTCAGTAAGACGTACAGGGGGGATAGTTTTCTCCTCAAAGCTGCATGGCACGACTGGGGGGATGACGGTAATTGAGGGTGGCATTTTGTCTTGGGTGTCTTGGAGGGACTTTATTTTCAATTCAATAGCGGGGGGGAAGTGTCTGTGTTTGTTTTGAGGGATTACTTGAACCCTGCCCGTCCAACCACTTACCAACACGATCTCTGGCCCTGACTACTCAGGCATTGTGAGTAAGACGTACAGGGGGGATAGTTTTCTTCTCAAAGCTGCATTGACCGACCGGGGGGATGGACGGTAATTGAGGGTGGCATTTTGTCTTAGGTGTCTTGGAGGGACTTTATTTTCAATTCAATAGCGGGTGTGGAAGTGTCTGTGTTTGTTTTGAGGGATTACTTGAACCCTGCCACGCAACTTTGTCTTTGTCGCTTGGTTGGACGTCATGCTCCTTACCGACACAATCTCTGGCCCTGACCACTCAGGCATTGTCAGTAAGACGTACAGGGGGGATAGTTTTCTCCTAGAAGCAACACAACACGAACCGGGGGGAGAAAGGTAGCTGAGGGTGACATTATCTTGGGTGTCTTGGAGGGATGTTATTTTCTATAGCTAGCAGAGCAGTGTCTGTGTTTATTTTGCAGGATTACTTGAACCCTGCCACGCAACTTTGTCTTTGTTGCTTGGTTGGACGTTGCGCTCCTAATCGACACTATCTCTGGCCCTGACCACTCAGGCACTGTCAGTAAGACGTAAAGGGGGGACAGTTTTTTCCTAGAGTAGCTGAGGGTGACATTATCTTGGGTGTCTTGGAGGGATGTTATTTTCTATAGCTAGCGGATCAGTGTATTTGTTTGTTTTGCAGGATTACTTGAACCCTGCCACGCAACTTTGTCTTTCCTTACCAACGCTATATCTGGCCCTAACCACTCAGACATTGTCAGTTGGATGCAACAATCAACATTAAGGTATGGTATATTGCCTATTTGTTTGATATTACTTAAGCAATGTTGGCTGCTTGGTTGGATGCTGTACTACTGTTGTACCAAGCTGTACCTCTTTGTTGAGGATGGGATAGCAATTTACAAGTATATATGTGTCGGTGTTTGTGTTGCATTTGCTTCAACCGTCTTTGTGGCTTTGTTGGACTCTGCGGTCCTTCCAGACATGAACTCTTGCCCTGATCACTCAGGTTCACTAGTAAAACGTACAGGGGGACAGTATTTCTAAAAGCTGCACCTCACAAATTTGAAAGGACATGTTTTGTTCACAAATTAGAAAGAACATGTTCTGTGGTGGTGTCTCATTGGATTTTGTCTCTGAATGCTGAGATGGTTGCAATTTACAATAAAGCAGTTGTGTTGAAAATGTACCGGGGACAGTATTTCTAAAAGCTGAATCTCACTAATTTGAAAGGACATGTTTTGTTCACAAATTAGAAAGAACATGTTCTGTGGTGGTATCTCATTGGATTTTGTCTCTGAATGCTGAGATGGTTGCAATTTACAATAAAGCAGTTGTGTTGGTGTCCTTAGCGACGTGAACTCTGCTCCTGATCACTCATGCATTACTAGTAAGACATACAGGAGGACAAAAACCTTTCTATGATTTGTGATATTTCTGTTTGTGTGTATGTAGCAATACTCCTCTTTTATTTGTATATTAGTTCATATGCATTTGATGCATATTCTTTCAAATTAATTTAATATAAATTACTGGTTGAATGTTTTAAATGCTTTGTTTTCAATAAAAGTTCCAGATATGATAATTCAATTCATCTGACTTATTCTACCAGTACCTTGATCGAAGTGTATCTGTCCTTGTCCATATTCATTAAAACGATGTGCCCAATCACCTCCCCTGCTGCCTCCATGTACAAAGAAATACTCCAGTGATTGTCTGGAACCTGTCACACTAGGCGGTCCAATACCCATATCATTTGCATGATTTACATAAAAGCTTCTGACAGACCTAGACTGATATTGCCAGTCAAGCAAGGCAAAAACATATTCAGTTTTTGGGAATGACCCTCCTCTACCAGGTAATGTTTCCAACGATGGCAATACAAACAAAATTTTATTCTCTATTGATTCCCCCTTTTTGTTGAATTGGTCATTGTGCTGACCAACTGACCAGGTTACTAATGACATAGAGTTGCACGAGAGATATGCTCTTACCATAGCTGCATACGATCCACTTGTTTCAAAGACCCTACGTGAATATTCTATGGACATTAGCTCAGAATTGATAGCACCAACAGCAAACTTTGAATGAATAATCTCAAGAAAGCTGTTGTTCAATTTTTGAAACAACAATGTTGCAATCATTTTTGCATAGCAAAATTCACCAATGATTGGGAAATGGTCAATTATTGTGCCCTGCAACAGTACTGATCCACCTCTGTTAGGAGGTGAATATTTGTGGACTGCAACAGATTGTGTACCTGGTTTCACACTGTGTTTTGTGTATAAAATCCAATACCACTTAGGAGCTTGAAGAACTAGGCATGCTCCAGCTTTGTTAGGCAAGAGATATTGGTTCCGATGCAGTGCAGAAAACAGGTCTTTTGTTGTTTGATCCGAAGTGTAACCATTTGAACCACTTAGTCTTGTCATTTCATAACCTTTCTTGCCACAGAAGGGAAGTATGTTGGTGTACAAGCTTTTAACATCGCTGTTTGATATTGCTGAGTTTACAAGATTTTGCATTCTGCAGCAAAGCAGTTTTTCCCTCCACCATCTAAATCTAAATCTCCAGCAATAATGACAAACTCAGCCATCCTCCTATAACGTCTCCAAGAGAAGATTTGACAGGAAAGTAGCTCATCTATTGGGACATTTGTTCTCCCATTTTCCTTTGAAATCTGTTTGACAGGAACTTTTTGTTGGATGGCAACATATTCCACCATCCAATCCCTTGTTATGGAAGGGCTTTCAGGCATGGGAACATCAGACACCTTGATTGTTTGGTAGCTAGTTTTTGAAATATAAGGCACTTCCACTTGATTTTGCAGGTAATATTGTTCCAATGCAATAGCGTCTGATCTGGACAGTACCATGTGTGGAATAGCTGGTGTGCCATCATAATCTGATCTGGCCAAAGCATGAAAATCAACATATAGATGTTTATTGTTTGCATAGCTGCAAATGATGAGCTTGTGTGATGGAACATAAAAGGCCCCATCAAAATGAGGGCTCATTTGTCCTTTGTGTCTGTTTGCAATATAGTAGTAGTTAGGAGGCAGCAATTGCCGAACAGAGTATTGAGAGAGATATGCCATGACATCAAATGATGTAGACTCTCTGCCTGAGCAGATCTTCTTTCTCTTAGGAGCAATTTCAAGGTGTTCAGAGTCATTAGTGACATCTTCACATAACTCTTCTTCGTTTGAAGCAATTGCAATAGAGGGAAGTGGATCTATGGCAAGATTCTTGTGTAAAGAGGAGCTCATGCCACTTGGTAGATCAGATGAATTTGTACATGACATGCAAAAAGGGATATGCATGTCTTGCACTGGATGCTTTTCTATGTCATCAAAAATTGGCATCATCAGTTGCGTCCATTTGTTGGACTTGATAACATGGTCCGGGATCCTAGCTTGTCTGATGCTTTCACAGAAGTTTTTCACACATCTGAAAGACTGCTTTTTAGACACGACTTGTTGGAGCAGCAAACCCAAACATCTCCATCAGTAGAAACTTGGAGTGGCACAGTTTTGCTTCTGCGCTGTGACGCTACAGATGCACAACACAGACAAGAGTTCATATCACTTGAAGACATGGTCTGTTGCAATAGTACACTCCTGACTATATGCATGACCACATTATGACTGGTTCGATGGTATTAAGACTCGTGAACACAGTCAAAATGCTGACTTCAAGCAATGAACCACAGGTCTTGTTGACTTGATGGCCTCAGGGCAAAACAAACACACCGGGGTTGGTTGATTGTTGCAGCTCAATTGACACAAACGATGACGCAAAGAAGGCTCAATTGTTGGCAGAAAGATGGCTCAATTGATGGCACAAAGATGGCTTGATTGATGAGCAATGACAGCTCAATATGGCACGGTGACCGCTCGAATTTGCAAGAGCGATGCCGACTCCAATTTGCGAGAGCAATGCAGGCTCGAACGAGCAAAAATGATGACGTCTCAAACAAGCGGAGCGATGCAGGCTCCAATTTGCAAGAGCGATGTGGCTCCAATTTGCAAGAGCGATGCCGGCTCCAATGTGTGAGAGCGATGCTGCTCGAATTTGGGAGATCGATGCCGGCTCGAATTTGCAAGATCGGTGCCGGCTCGAATTTGCGAGATCGGTGCCTGCTTCGAATTTGCGAGATCGGTGCCGGCTCGAATTTGCGAGATCGGTGCCGGCTCGAATTTGCGAGATCGGTGCCGGCTCGAATTTGCGAGATCGGTGCCTGCTCGAATTTGCGAGATCGGTGCCTGCTCGAATTTGCGAGATCGGTGCCGGCTCGAATTTGCGAGATCGGTGCCGGCTCGAATTTGCGAGATCGGTGCCTGCTCGAATTTGCGAGATCGATGCGGGCTCGAATTTGCGAGATCGATGCGGGCTCGAATTTGTGAGATCGATGCGGGCTCGAATTTGCGAGATTGGTGCCTGCTCGAATTTGCGAGATCGATGCTGGCTCGAACAGGTGACGGCGATTCTGGCTCGAACAAGTGACAGCGATGCCGGCTCGAATTTGGGAGAGCGATGATGGCTTGAACGAGCAAGGATGGCTAGAAGGGTGGCATGACGATGGCTGAAATGATGGTAGGATGACAAGATGACGTGTGGTGTTGGTGGGGCACAATCCTGTTTGGGGATTGAGAATTCCACGTGTCAAGACAAAATATTATATAATATTATGTACTGTACCTAGTCTTTTATGTTGACCTTTTGTATCTAATGTGTTTGAGGAGATACATGTTGTATTGAAGGAAATTTTATATTAGTCAGAAATACATGCTAAAGGTAATATTTGTTTTCCGTTACACCATTGGTTGTCATTTTTTTAAGTTATATCAATCACCAACATCATGAGGCACATATTCCATGTACATTGATGGGGGAATGCGAAACAGAACGGTGAGAATGAGATACTTGATTTCGGTGTCAATGGCTCATGTGGCCCTTTGGCTTGGTGTATTATAGGTGTTTCAGTTATGTGGCCTCCTGTGTTGTTGCGATATACCGGCAGAGGAGAGGGGTAGCGTGTGTCGGGGGCGGCGTGGGCACAGGAGCTGTGGGGGCAGAGGAGCGGCAGGGAGGCTTGTGGGGATAAGACGAGCAGCTGGAGGGCTTGTGGCGGCGGCTTGGGGGGAGCAGGGGCAACTCGCGGGGAGCAGGGGCAACTCGCGGGGAGCAGGGGCAACTCGCGGGGAGCAGGGGCAACTCGCGGGGAGCAGGGGCAAATCGCGGGGAGCAGGGGCAACTCGCGGGGAGCAGGGGCAACTCGTGGGGAGCAGCGGGATAGATGTGGGCAGTGCAGCCCATGGGAAGCAGAGGGACAAAAGGCATTGTAGAGTGGGGAATGTCATGTATGAGGTAGGTGCAATTTCTTTGTATTTGGAAATTTTCTACGATCAAGTATTTGGTTGTTTCAGGTGTCATTCATCAGTTTCATTAGAGAGGGGGGGATGTAAGGGGAATGCGGTGTTGGGTAAGGGGAAATTTTGATTGCATTGGCATTCTCAACAGATTGTCCCTTATTTTCTTTTCTTTATATTGCCATTCGTTTTATGTTCAGATGATGATGGGGGCCAATGAATATGTTGTTAGCACAAAAACAGTGTAAGTTGTATGCGTTCTAATTCTTTGCTTCTTTTTCTTGCAGAGTTATTGACTTTTTCCATGAACCATTTGCAGGGGGCATAGGCAGATCCTATCAATTCCGGTGTTTTGGTGAACACTGTGGTGCGTTGAAAAGTTGTCATATCTACCATCTCTTGACGAACTGATTTTATTTCTGACCAAAATTTGATTTCTTCCTAACACATTTGCAACCCACACTAATCATTTGTGCACTAAAAATGCAACACATGAAAAGGTGACACCTTCCGTGTGAGAGTCTCTTTTGCTTTTTTGCTGCTCATATAAAATGCCTGGTATTAATTTCCGTTCTTTTGACTAAAATCAAGGATTCCCGTTAGACATGACAAACTTACGATTGGTTAATGGACCTTAGCGGCTGGATGAGTTAACGGGGAACCATAGATTGCATGCAGGTAGTAATGCAGGATACTTTGTTTATTTGACAGCACAGTGTCTAGCTTCTAGCTTTATTGTTGACCGATTTGTGATGCCGATTCATGCCACACTCATGTGTCCATAGTATAGTCTGCAGTAAATTATAAGATTGAATTATGTTGGATCACACCAAGCCAGATTTTGTGCATAATTTGAACAAATGGCTAATGTATAAAGTAGTTTTTGCTGGAGCAAAGAAGTACTCAAAATGTTACTCCTACCACTGGTCGGAGTTGCTTTTCAGTTCCAAACGCAATCTATAGTTGACTTATAGTTAGAATCTATAGTTAGGGGCCTAACCATAAGGACTTATAGTTGGCCTATAGTAAAAAATGCATATCGAAGATAAGAGTTATAGTTGCAAAAATAATTCGCACGATGATCAACTAGCAAAAACAAGTCCACATAGGAATTACATACATATAAATTGGAATCATTTTTTAGACATACCTGAGCCTACATACAGGCACCTATAGTTGGCCTCTTCTGCAACTATAACCACAACTATATTTTCGGTAGCAGTGATAGCAAATTGATTGCGTGAACACATTTGCATGATGCAAAACAATGTTGCATGCCAGCACATCATTTGCATCGCATGAACAAATTTGTGTAAGCAAACACATTTTCAGAACACCAACACATTATCATCGTACAAACCAATTTTCCATGGAACTTGGCGCCTGCGCTGCTCAACAACTCTGTGGCATACCTGGCATCCCAATTCCCGTCAAGCTCCTAAAAGACAAGACCGACCCATCACCCAGCACTCCAGATGAGCCCAAACACATCTGGGAACACTGTTGTCAATAACAGCATTCGTCAATAAATAATCTAATGTGATTTAGAAGCGTTTAAATGTTTTTACTGTTTTATTTCTACACTCTTGTGTAACTCCATGTACCCATACTTTGCAGTTGGATGCCCAAGTCACTTTTACTAGGTGCAAAGCATGTGGAGAAGGCTATATGTGCACTACAGCGATATGTGCATCAAAAAGCCAACACACACCATGCACATATAGCCGTGTTGCCACTGTATGACATCATGGGTCTGTGACATCATCTTCCCCTTCAAAATTCTGACCGAAGTTGTATGGTCGTGCAAAAAAACACCTCTGGCACACCAAGACCTCATGTTACATCGACTGTAACTTCGTCCGGAGCTGTTAAAACCAGCGTCAACAATATATGGGCTCACTCCTAACATGTTGATGGATAGGTGGTGCTGCAGGCCATGGCCAAAAAGTGCATCGGCAGTATTACAGCCATTGCAATGAGCCTGCAGTGGAGTTATGTGCAAAAAGCAAAAAGCTAAAATGACCTTGTTATAACAGAAGAGGTTTCCTGTTAGGAAAAGAACAAGCAGGAATACTCCATATAGAAGAATTAATGATTAATTAAATACTTTGTGTAGAATTTGTCGTTATTGTAATATTTACTCAAGCTGGTGCACTACAAACAACAATAAGTTAGCCACTGCAATAGTATGACTCTCTCCTCCCGCACCTCTGCCTTGTCTCCTCTGACCAGCCATGAATCCCGCAATCATTCCTTTTGTCGTTTCCTTTTGAAAACCCACTCCTGCTGCCATCCTTCAGCTCAGCGCTAGCCCAGCTCACTCATTGGCAGCGATAAATGCATGTTGTTCCCCTCCCCCCAGCCCTCTCTGTCAGCCTGTCAGACTCTCAAACTTCCTGCTGTCCTTGATCAACAGCTTCCTGCTCTGTAAATAAAGGAATGAAACCAAACACAACAATGTAAGACACTGCTTTAGCAAGGCATCATTAAAATGTGTGGTGGGAATTATCACGCAAAGTAAGAGGAGGCAGACAACTCACCGAATGATGTGGATATGGTGTCTATTTTACAACCTCCCCAAGTTCGTGAGACGCGGCACAACTTGGAGGGTCCAGAAGGAGGAGAGTACTGCAATATGCCCGAGGCGTCAATGTAGATGAATAAACTTAGCGATTCGTGTCATTAAAATAACTTACTAGCAGCAAATCGGTGGAATTTCCATCACGCCATGCCATGACAAAAAATGTAACAAAAGAAGCATGGTGGTGGCGGGGTTCGTTCTTGCAAAATAGGATGAATCAGGGTGATCGCGCTGGGGGTATTGTTGTCCTGGTTGTGGACTTGAAACGTGCGGCGTCGGAAGTTCCGTATCTGCGATGGTTTTTGTGCGGTGACTTGATTTCGGACGGTGTGGCAGAGACCGTCATGGTGGGTGAGTGTTGACGCAGTCATGTGATGTTTTTGCATGGTGCGCGCATGTAAAAAATGTCACGCGTCAAGACTACACTTAAACTCTTAGAGGTACTAGTTTAATTGTAGTACTGACGCACCCCCTTTTGTAACAAAAAAATAACGATTCTCGTCAATTTTTGTAGATCGGCTATAACTTTTTCCACAGCCCTCGCAGGAAGATTTGCGGAAAATAGTACAGATTCTTCTTTTCACGAGCTTTCGATTGGCGGTCGGGGGGTCTGGGACTGATACTTCCCCTTCAAAATCACGGTTGATTGTCATTCTTGACGTAAAAAATCACGACCATCATTTTATGTTGTCATGTTACACTGGAAATAACTCCTCCATTAACCAAAATAATCGCGACAACATAGTTTCACCTCACTCCAGACATAATTGGGAGTGAGGAGGAGCTTGAACAGGGCCGCCAAGGCCAAAGCCGAAGTTCAACATACCACTATCATGTGGTGTATGCTGCGACAGATTGCAACTGCTGCCATAAGCAGATTCTCTTTTAATTCTACTTTAACCAGTGAAAATTAGGTTCAAAGCTATAATTTCAATAGACTCTTTTATTAAAATTCATTATTTTAATTGCTGCTCTTCTACTGATTCAGATTCTGAAAGATAAAGACTCATTGTCGTTTATTCTGAAGCATTTTTGTCCCGTCTGCCAACCACCACCTCCACTCTCCTTTCCTCGACAAACGACAGATATCATGCCTAATTCCCTTCTAACTCCCATCTTAGTGCAACCACAAAACATTTCCAGCAGCAAGAACCTCCAATGCCATCCAACCCATTCAAAGTCTACGGCATTGCAGTTGATTGTTGAGTCTTGGGGAGGGTGAAATATCACCATGAAAGCAATAGGCAGGAAACCTAGCCAACCTAGGTGACCACAACAGAAAGAGCAATGACAAAACAAGGTCAATGATTTATGGGGAAAATGGCAGAGGATTTCATTTAAAAATAAACTTACCTGCCCTGAAATCCCATCTTTCCCCCTCCCGGCCATGATGGTCGCCGTGTAACAAAATTCGGCCTGTAGAAATGGTGTGATTCCTCGTAAAATACGGGGAATCTGACCGAACCAAGCGGCAGGATGGTCGTGGGTGATGTTGCGGTGAAGGCGATCGTGGCGGACCTGGTGTTGTGACGGTATTCGCCGAGATCGAGGTGATGGGGTGGCGGTGGCGGAAATTCTCATGGTGTAGGAGAGTAGTGTCGCGATTTTATTTTTTTGCCTTCTGTAGAATCTGGTACATTATGTACGAACGCCAGATGTAACGCGTCACTACTACAATTAAAGTGGTAGTAACTTGTCGTAACTTGTCGTAACTTACTACTCAGTAGGTAGTAACGTGGTCGTCACTGACGACTTTGGCTGTCGTAACATGGTCATCACGGACGACTTTTGGTGTCGTAACATGGTCGTACCGGACGACTTTTGGTGTCGTAACATGGTCGTACCGGACGACTTTTACGACTTTCGAGGAAGTAACATGGTCGTAACTTACGACATTTTGACGACTCAGTGGTCGCGGTTTCGGTCGCAAGTCGCCACTTTCGTTCTCCGAAGTCGTCACAACGTCGTAAGATTCAGTCGCAAGTCGCTAAAGTCGTCACTTAGCAGAATTTTTATCGCCAAAATATCTTTTTTTTTTTCGAATTGCCTGTCTTGCAGCCGGAGTTACTGGGAGCTACAAATATGGGCGTATTGCTCATGAGACGGAGAAACGTTTTATGTGTTCTCCGTGAACTTAGCTAGGGTGGAACACATCGAAACAACAAATGTACATGGAATTAGCCCCGTGTGCACTTATACACCGGGGGCACTTATAATCCGGGTTATACGGTAGGATACTTTCGAGGGTTAAACACACTAACTTGCGCCGGATTGTACGTTCCGCGAAATTGTATCTTTTGTAAATTTGCGTGCACCTACAATCCGGGTTTTACGGTATAAATGGTACATAGTATTCAGAACTATATCGCTAGAGATCGCTAGGTAGATATCATTCCCGATGTCAACGAAGACCGATTCACAGTACATAGTTTTTCAATGATAGAGCTCATAATCCCCGATGCTAAGTCAAAACGCTTGCGACGGAGGCAGAGGGAAGGTTCCGCAAAAAGCTTGCTTCTCTCTTGTATCCCCTACCTCCAAGCTGCCGGCCTCATAGTATTGCTGTGAAGCTTTAGATTCTGCCCCATTTCCCGTCCACAAGACTTGAACCGCAACCTACTCCAACCTACTGCTGCTATCAGCATGTTTCGCAGCGTCGCCGCTGTCGACGGCGACGGCAATGAGGGCGATGATATCTCGGAAAACGATGACCACGAGTCACGCCAAAAACGCTGGGGGGGAATCATCGATAAAATCGAGGTCAACTTCGCCGAAAGCGTTAATGAGGACAAACGGAAAATGGTTCAATTCCAAAAGGCGAGGGCTTCGTCGACAACTGTTGATTACTCTTCTGTTTTGTCCGCTCCTGGAATGGCTTCACATTTTCAGCCCGCTGCTCGGATCGCAGGGTATCGTTCCACTTTCTCGAGGAGAAAACTTACTGAATGGATCCAGCTGCAGAAAATGAATGCATCAGGCGACTTATCAGACACAACGAAGTATTTTGAACGATCAGTTAGAATCATTTATTCTTTAGTGTTAAAGACCATTATCTCCACAGTAAAGGCCGGAAAGACGGAAATAGTGGACACTGTTCACCCCGACCTTATCACATCTGAAAATATCATGGTTCAGCATTCCGCAGAGGACGGTGAAACTGCTCACTTCCTTCAGACCGAAATTGAAGGTGGCTCAAGTCTTGAAGAGCTGTCTAAAAAATATGGCGCAATGAAGGCGTTGGGAATGGTTGCTTACGAGCTTGTAATGAAGGGAGATATGCCTCCTGTCTCTTTTTTTCTGCCCTCTTCTCTCGCTGATATGAGAGGCACAGCTCATTTACCATTGAGTATTCGTGGTAGTGTTGAATGCTTCGAGGCCACTAATCAAGCCAAAGTCAAACTTCCCCGAAAGGCAGTAGACGAAAATGAGGGCAGGATAACTACTGCAATGCTCAATGCAGGAGTGCCTTACCCTTTGTGCCGATTCGTAGTCGATCTGCTAGGTGGGGAATGTAGTGATAGCTTGCTCTTTCGCAGTGACGTGTCCTTTGAATCATTCTCGGATGTTCTCTTGGATCTCAAGCAGATGATAACGAATCCAGAGGCTTTTATTCATCTCTCTGTTAGGGACCAATGGAGGCTTGCTTTTGGCAACAAGATGCATGGTCGTGAGTCTGAAAAAAAGATGATAATGGATGCGGCGTCCCGAACGACCGGAACGACATCCAATGATGCACTCTTTGAAGCTTTGTCACTGCTCCTTCCTCAGAACAAACGACAGATTGTGATGGTTTCTGGAAAACCGGGATCGGGTAAAAGCCGCCTCGTCATGGAGGCAAAGACAGATTTAGAGAATAAAGGGTGGATTTTTCTCTCTTGCAAATTCGACAGGATCGTCCACTCCGAACCGCTTTCTGTTATGGCAAGTGCATTTGATGACTTTTTAGAGCAATGTTTGGGAAGTTCGAGGCAACAGCAGATAAGGACAAACCTCAACACTTTGATGCTGTCTGATGACGTTTTAGTACTCACTCAATATGTACCCTGTCTTATCGAGTATTTTCACGACCCTCCTACTCCTCTAGCTGATTTAGATGTAAGCAAAGAGCACATGCACCAGTTGTTCCACCAGCTTCTTCGTGCGTTGTCTATAGGAGGGCAGCCCATTGCATTTTTTGCTGACGACATTCAGTGGGCCGATGAGGCATCCATAGATTTGTTTATTGATCTAACTCAAGCAAGTGAACCAAACTTTTCAACTTGTTATTGTGACACATACACCAAGTCAAAAATGATGCTAATTGGATCGTATCGCGACAACGAAGTAGACGGCGATCACCCATTGGCGAAGTTGCTTGACCAGATGAAAAGACTCAATAGCTCAGTTGAAGTAACAGACATTGACGTGTGTGGTTTTACGAGAGAAACTCTGAATCAAATTGTGTCTGAGTCTTTATGTCTGCCAGCCAGAAGGACGAAATCGTTGTCTGAAGTCATTCTACAAAAAACAGATGGTATAGCAATCCACATTATGGAGTTTATTGGACGCTTGACAATGGAAAGAATTCTTCGCCATAGTTTTGACAAGGGCTGGGAATGGGAACATGAAGTAATTGAAAGATGTCCCATTTCTGACAGTGTGGCTGAGCTACTAGTATTCAAACTCAACAAGCTCTCCTCGAATGTCCTAAGTGCGTTGCAGATCTGTTCGGTCTTTGGCATTCAGATTGAGCAACGTATAATAAATTTTGTTCAAGATTTCGATGGAGATCAAACTATAGATATAACCGATGGCCTGAAAGTTGCATTGGAGTTGGGACTCATTGAGATGACTCGCACCACTAATGCGTTCAAGTTTGCGCATGATATCATTTCTCAGGTGAGAGTGTTTTCGCGACATAAATTGCTTCGCCTTCATGATTAGATTTCATCGAGTTGTTCGCGAACTCTCGTCCTGAGCAGGCCGTGTTTGATCTGATCCGTGATGAAGAGCGATCAGTGCTTCTTCAAAAACTTTCATCCGCACTCATCAGAAACGCATTAGCTGCAAATGAAATTGATTTTGTCGTATTTGTTGCTGTTGACTTGATAATCGCATCAAGAATGACGTCGTGACATGCCCTGGTGAGCGTATTCTTTACGCCAGCATGAATGAGAAGGCGGGCAAGAAGGCGCTTGCAGTGCCTGATTTTAGCAGCGCCGTAAAGTACTCAGAGTCTGGATTAACATTCCTCGATGATTGTGCCTGGGAAACTCATCACGAGTTAATCATGAGTCTTCACCAGACGTCTGTCGTTGCTCTTTACTCTTGTCCTAATCGTAACAAAGACCTCATCAAAGAACGAGTTGATACAATCTTTCAGCATGCAAGAAGTCTAGAGGAGGAATTCAGAGCTCGTCATGTGTGGATATGCATTCTATCCTCAGAATCCTTAGAGCAAGCATTCAATGAATGTCACGCCTTACTCGAACGGCTTGGAGAACCCATTGATTTATCCAATAACAGTTCAAGTCGTGCTTGTACTGAGCTCCTGAGAGTGAAAACTTTTTTCTTGGGAAAGAAGGGGCACTTCTCGGAATTGTCTCCTATGAGCGACCGCAATAAGCTCTTTGCTATGAAAATCATGACATCTCTAATGGCCTTTTATAACCATCAGAGATGTCATGTCTTGGGTTTGGTTTCCTCAAGGATGGTTGAGATGTCTATGAAATATGGATACTGTGAAGAGAGCGTTTTTGCAGTCGCATCATTTGCTGCGATATTTGTTCGAATTCTAGGAGACGTTGATGTGGGGGCTTCTTGCGCTCGCATGGCCCTAGACCTGTTATCCCAGTTTCGTCACAAGGGCAATGTGCTGTTGCCGGCTGTAGTGAGTTGACTTTGTTATCATGTTGATGCTGGCGCCTGTCACCCCCTTTAACACGTCTTCTAGCATGCTGCAGTGTATGGGTTAGTCCTGATCTGGAACGAGCCTATTCAGGTCAGTCAGGAACAGAACTTGAATGTTGAATTTATGTCACACCGATTATTTGCTTGACTTTTTATTTCTTAACCAAAGGCTACACTCGGCCCGCTTGTTCGTGGATGCAGCTTGGCCTTTCAATACGGTAACATCCAATTTGCGGTAGCCAATGCTGAGGTCAGTAATGATTAATTGGAGTCGCGCCAATTCCCAAAATCACACCTTGTATTAACAAATTTTCATCAATTGATGGCTTCTAGTTGCTCGTCATGCGATCTTTTAACTCCGGAAAGAAAAGTAAGTGAATCCATTTGGAATGTCCTTTCTTCCGAGCTAGCTGTCCAGACTTGTCATCATCATCTATTACTGTTACAACTTTCTTAGTCGATGTTGCTCTACACGAGATAGAAGTGTTGGCTCAAAAATTCGCTCTACATGGTCAGCTTACCCATGTTCAAGGATTTTTGACTCCTTTTTATAATATCTTACGCGATCTGAAAGGATTGAAGGAGCAGGCGTTAGCCCCTCTTGACTGCTTCAAAAGCAATGATGAATTACGATACCATGCCATCGGCAAAAATGACCATCACGTTTATGATACACAGCTTATGATTGATATTTCTCATTCATTCATGATTGGCGAGATGGAGAAAGCTCAGAGCGTGGCTGAAATGTTTAGGGATGTCATTACAAACAAACACCTTGTATTTACTTATGTCATTATAGAATTTTATGCTGGCCTAGCTGCATGCCATTTTGCACGTAAAACGCTTGACAAAGCTTGGATAGTGAAGGCAGAAGCGGTCCGTGACAGCATGGAACGATTTTGTGGTCATTCGAAATGGAATTTCGAGAACAAGCTTTTGCTTCTGCGAGCTGAATGTCATTACACTAACGGAGAAATAAGTGAGGCTGCCAAGTGTTACTGGTCATCGATATCATCTGCCTCAAATCACAAACTTGTTCACGAGGAAGCCTTAACGTGCGAGTTGGCCGGTAACTTTTTCAAAGATCAAGGGGACGAGTTAAAATCAAAGATGATGTTTGAACGAGCGCACAAGGCTTACGTGAGATGGGGAGCAGTTAAAAAGGCCAACACTTTACCTCTGGTGTAGACTCAAGGCAGCAATGGCATTTCAAGATAGCCGACCTTCAAAGACAGTACCGTTGTTGCTGTCATTACGGATCAAGATTCGTTATTGTGGAATATCATGTTTGGCGCCAAAGCAATGCTGAGCCCAACCGCAATCTCAATGGAATGTTGAGTGGAATCCTCAGATTGTATGACTCATGAGGCTTTTGCAATACTTACGAAAATGCCCGTCGTGCCAATGCACAGTTTATGCCCAGGTTGTGTTTTTGATCAAAAAGCTATATTTATTATCTCAGTAGAAACGGCATTTCCGTCTTCAATCGCCCTGGATGAACCCAGTGCCGAAAAATTCAATACCTGTTCTCCCTGCATGCCCCGGCAAAGCCAACAGTGGCTTACGATGTTTCTTGTTATTTCATTGTAATAATTCAATGTTGTACGTAAACTAATGTTCGAGGCGTATGGCCGGTCCGGTCGAACTTTTTCGTCTGATGAAAGCATTGTTGCAGTATGTTGCTGTAAGTCTCTCATCTGTACCCTTCACGCAGAATCTTTACCGCATCGAACCATAATGTCACCCACCAAAACCAATGCCGCCGCGGCACGCAATCGCCCAACTTCCATTGATACGACGTTCCCATCGAGTCCAACCCATCCATCTTGTGGTTGGGAATGAGAGTGGTGTGCATGATGATTATGAACATTGGAATCCTTGGCCGGATAATGATACCAATCGTGGGGATATGGAGAGTTCTCCGAGGGGAAAAATGCATACCATCCTTCCCGGCGGTGATTGTTGTTGTCCGTCCAATATCTCGTCGTAGGAGCAAGCATCCTTCGACAGGCCTCGCGTATCGTGGAATCGAGATCCATCTTTGTCAATTTCCACAATACTTCGGTCTGATGTGCCGAGAGTAGGGCGGTGTATATCTTTTCGTCGGCAAGGTGTTGGAAATGCTCCTCATCCAGTTCGTCCGCTGCCATGTCTCCCTCGTCATCAGAAAACATACATTCTTCGACTGGTTCGTCCGTCTCCTCATCGGACAAGGCTCCAATATTCCAATAGAAATTCTCTTGCATATCCTCGTGGTCGTGACAATGGGTGGTGGCATCCTCGCCGGCCTTACCACCCCTCGTCAATATCATCTTGGCATCTCGTGCTCGATTCTTTCTTTTCCGTTCCCTCGCTTTCTGCAATCTCTTTAATTTCGTTTCCACCATGACCAATTTTCCAGAGGCCAATGCCGCCGAAGTAATGTGTTGAATATCTCTCCATGAATCTCGTACAAAATCGGTGATTTTTTGATGATGCCGAAGGACTGTATATTTCTGACCATTGTCACCATAACGCCCGTTGCCATCACCAAACCCTTCCTCTTCCCCATCATGTGTCTTGCTCGTTTTCATAGTTCTTAAAACACGATACCCCTCCCTCCGATACGCCCTTCCGACACATCGCAATACATGTTTCCCCAATGCACTCTTACTCAATACCACACATTCTTCGTACAAGGTTTGAACGTACGCCTCCTGTGATACGGTACCCTCCACCAAGGGACGGAGTTTTTCCACCATTGTGCCTGTCAAACAATGCAATCGTTCCTGTCGCGAACGAGGATGGTGATGGTGGTGGTGGGAATTATATCCCATGAGTTTCCAAAGATCCCCCGACGGGTCATTTTCCAGGGGGAGGAGTCGTCCCTCCTTCTCCCCCGAAAGGAGTCGCATCGCTCCCTCGATGCCGTCACGAATCCCGTATCGATGATAGAGGAGTCGTGTTGGATCGTTGGAAAGAATTTCGTGGGCGTGTGTGATTTGTTGGAGTTTGGATTGTGCATAGTCGTCTTCCTGTGGGATGGTGGTGGTGGTTGCGGTTGGAAGAGGCGGCGGTGGCGGCGGTGGCGGAGAAGAGTGCGTCGCATCCTCCTTGTGTTCCGCATGCTTCCGTTTTGTGGCAACGTTGCTGCTGCTCTCGTCGTCGACGGTGGAAGGATTGACACGTCCACGACGAACCTTATCGGGATGCCACTTCAAACACAATCGGCGATAACTCTTGGTAATTTCTCCCGCTGTGGCATCGGGACGAACGTGTAGAATGTCGTAGAGGACGGTATCGTGCGGTTTTTGACGATACCATGATTCGATGGGGTTGGGATTGGTGAGATGATTGTGGTTTGGGTGGGGGGAGGCGTGGAGGAGGGGGAGGTTTGTGGTGGTTATTGTTGTTGCGAGGAGAAGGAGGGAGGCGGACGCGGCGGAGGAGGACAATCTCATGTTGTTGGTTTGCAAAAGTCAGCAAATCTGGCTCATGTCACGCTAGTTCGATAAAAAAATACCACACATCCTCATTAATTATTTGTGGTCACAGTGAAGATCGCTGGCACATCAAAGAGCCAGGCAGCTCATTGCTACTGATTCCTATCTATGACATACCGTTTCGCATCTTTTTGATTTTCGTGTTTGTTTTTCAGCGAGTGCTTTGAAATAAGACGT
This sequence comes from Cyclotella cryptica, assembly GCA_013187285.1. Taxonomy (NCBI): domain Eukaryota; phylum Bacillariophyta; class Thalassiosirophyceae; order Thalassiosirales; family Thalassiosiraceae; genus Cyclotella; species Cyclotella cryptica. Next base: position 128,284 of record JABMIG010000035.1, read on the forward strand.
TTCGCTTCCCATCCTTCATCGATCGACGAAAAAGAGGGCGACAATAGGCGACAATGGTCACACATTCCTCACACTGCCGACCCTCTCGCACCATACACACAAAAGAACTCCTCGTCACCCCTCGTCCAACACAACATTGCATCGTACGTACATGCTTCCTCATTGATCCACATCATGCCACTGCGCACCCTCTTTCAAAACAGCAACGTCCAAACCATTGGACAGCTTTTCAAACTCAAACGCAACGACGATGCAACGGCAAAAACACAAACGCAGCGCCGCGATGGACGTCGTCGTCGTCATCGTCATCGCTCTCCAGAAAATGCGTCCGCGCCTCGCATCATTGTCCGTGACGAGGAACCTCGTCCGTCGACGGAACCGGAGGTTGACACGGAAGAGCGACAAACGGTGGACGAACATGTTCCCTCGTCCGATTTGACAAGTCACAATGCCACCAATCTTGCCGTCCACTATGGGGATGCCATGGACGTGGAGTTGCAGTCGCTGCTGCGGGAGGAGAGATGGGTCGATGATGAAATAGTCAAGGATGCATTCGTAGCTGTGGAGGAAACGTCCAGTCCATTTCCCAGAAATCCAAATGAAACTAGACAAGATCCAGTCATTCAACGTCCACTTGTCCGGGACCATCCTAATGTTGCCAATACTGAGGAACGATCTTTGGAACCACCAACAATAGATGACGTGGCATCATTCGTTACTGCCAATGATGACATGGAGAACAGTTCATTGACATCACTCTCCTACAACCAACATCAACAACAACTCGACGCCTCGGAAGAAAACACCGTGTTTGATTCCTTCTCCAATTTCACCAAAGCCGAACTCACGGTGGAACACTTCCACGTGGGTGACGAGGTACGTGTGTGCGGTACGCATCCGACACATCGGAACAAACGTGGGACGGTCATGGGCGAAACGAAATGTTTTGTCAAAGTTCTCTTGGAGGGATCGACATTGGTGAAACCGACCAATATTTCTCCCAAATTTTTGATGGTTGAGGTTCGTTCCGTGTCAGTGGCTACGAATAATAGGCCATCATCAGCATCAACAACAACAACACCAACAACAACAGTGTACGCTGCAGCGGAGAACGTTGTTGAAAAGGAGAAAGTCAACCACTCGATAAAGCCGCGTTCGACCGAAGGCTCGGAGACAAGCAATGTGTTCCACGAAGGTGACGAAATCCAAGTTTTGAGTGTGCACCCGAATCATGGAGACAAATGCGGCGTTGTGATACGGACAACGGACTGCTTTGTAATCTTTGCCGAATCGTTCACCAAGAAGGAAATACGGATCAAACCGAAATTTTTATCGCATGCGTCTGCCACTCGAGATTCTTCTCGTCATTCCGATGATGATGGTGGTGCTCCAAACTCGGCCGAGTGCTCCGTCGTCGCTCCAAAGCCCACTTCCCAGAAAAGACTAATGAACAAAGCCTCCAATGGGACCTCAAATAAAAGCCACGTCCAGACGAAACCCAAAGCCATCCTTAGTACCGAACCCGCCCAGTTTGTCTTAGAACGGCTCTGCTATATCATACCAAACCTTGCAGCGGACTCGGCATTCAAACAGATATGGAGGGGGAAATATCGCATTCGAGACTTGGAACTACCTCTGGGGAAGAATTCCTTCTATATCCCTCCGCTGGATCTCAAAATAGAGGAAGGAGGGAAACATTACGAGCTTTATCATGCCGATGTCAAACACGACCCGAGTCGTGGTATGGCGTTCCGAGGAATGCACGTCAAAGCGAAGAAGATCGTGTCGTACTATGTCCAGACCGATAATCTTCGAGAACATGAAGAATCTCTCGCTGACTTTGGATCATTGAATCCGAGGAAGGTGTGGGCACGACGTCAATTGTTTCTGAGTGAGGCTGTGAAATTGACTAAAAAAATGGGATTGCAACATGTATCCAAGGCCGATATTGCAATGGTGAAAGACGATGGGACTGTGGGATGCGGTTTCATCGGCGAACAATACCTGGAATCCTTGTTAGGAGGTGGCGCGGAAGCGAAACGGACGATTGGCATCCAAGTTCGAATATTTGTCCCTTCCGTAGGAGTCTTTAAAGGTGTACTTGTTAGGAAGCCTCAATCCACCGGGCCGCCCATTGAATTGAATGAATCACTTCAGAAAGTTTTGCCCTCGACACAGGAAGATGCCGCAGACAATGGATACATTGTTATTAAACGAACTTTTCCCAGCAAGGCCAATCTACAGATTGGTCGTTTGTTTCGTCGCGACAGAGCTGTGACACAATCATTCAAGCGGAGTCTGCAGTCAAACGAGGATTGCAAGTTATCAGATATGTATATCCGATTACTCAATGGGCTTGGCGTTTCCAAAGATATCACTGAGGAATACTCAAAACTCTATCGGAATATAAAGCATCTACGTCACACTCATCTAGTTGGTGTTGCCGATCCCACTGGTAAGTTGCCTCCAAACACTGTCTTCATGACAGGAGTGAAACGTGGCGATCTTGATGTTGACAAGGTTTTTGTCACACGGCCACCTTGCCTGGAACCTGAGGATGGGAGAGTTCTCGAGTTAATTGCTACAAGACCACGCGGCATGTCACAGAATGAGTGGGATTGGCTCAACACTCTCTATTTTGGCGCTCTTGTCTTTGCAAATCAAATGGAGGGACAGCGACCACTTCCAGAACTTATTGCCGATGGTGATTTAGATGGAGATTTGTACTTTGTGTGTTGGGACAAGAAGATTGTATCAAATATACGTGATGTTCCAATTCAAGATGACAACCTCTGTGCGAGCGATGTGAAAGGCACTGTCTCCTACGACCCAGACTGGTTTGACAAAACTCAAACGTTCATATCAGATGTTAACAATATTTTGTGTGTCCATAATTTTATTGGCTTTCTTTTCAACCAAAGCAAGGAAATTGCAGATGCCAAGTCTATCAGAGATGCCGATGCCATTGCTTTCGCAAAGGCTTACAAGCAAGCCTTGGAATTCAAAAAACACGGGGAAAAGATTTGTATCCCAGCCCATTTATTGACGAGGGTGCCGGAACATTTCCACAATATTTGTCAGAGTGTTTGAAAATATTTTATGGATGTAGTTGTAGTACTGTATAAATGGATTCACAAAACCTATCAGACTTTTGTTTCAAGTCGTGGTTAATATAAGTTTCTCTCATGAATAAAAAGTGTTGGCTGTTGGTTAGTCTGCATCATTGGAAACACTTATGATAAAATAATAATGGTAGTCTAGAGTAGGGACCACCCAACTCAGACCACGGATAGCCTAAAAAGAGCTTCCAGCTACTCAGGTTGCCTCGGGGCGCTGCCTGGCCCCGACTGATGCCTGTGTGGGCTCAGCCTGGCGGCCCTGAGTGCTGAGATCTCCTCAAGAATACCCCCATGCTGAGAGTATGACAATGACGAGGGCTAACACCATAATTCCCAAAAGGTACACCCCTATGCCTGGAAGGAGGGAGTCGAAGCCAAGAGAACAGATTACAAGGAGAAGAGAGATGTAGAGATACGATCGGCATAGGTCCATTGATCATATTGAATGTTGATGGCTTGAGAGCTACGACCAAGCCACCATCGGCCATGTCATAAATTTGGTGAGGCGAGGCCTTTTTAAATTGGAGGGAACCATGAGTTCTGCCACGACCAGCTTGAGAGCATCCACCACGTCTATGAGTGTGCATACTGTAGAATTTAGAGGGGATGGAATTGTCATCACCCTGGAAGGGTCATAGATATGCGTCCCCTGTCCGCTGAAGCTGAGTCAAACAAGGGTAAATATAAAGATGTCAAAATGAATAGGACATCCAAGGGCTTCCATCATTGTTGACAAAAACAAGGCTTGGGTGAGGGGACCATTGTGGAGTCCCAAAAGTTGAGAGGGACACCATGCGACACCACGAGCCAGGTGAGATGCCAGATAATGTAGTAAAGACAAGAACTACATCTGCAGTAGAGGTGTGGCAACAGTCTACAGAGAATCATACCAATCCCCAAGGGAAGGTCATGTAAAGGTCTGTCGGATGGGAGGATAACGTCAATGTCGGCGTATGTAAGGCTGAAGGTTTCACTAGAATGAAGTCACCCTAACCAAAAAAGAGCATTGGCGAGTCCTGCCAGTGCCCAATGACACTGGCCAGAGGAAGTAGATGCCGATGTGTAGTTAGCTGCAAAGAATCAATCCATGAAGAGCACGTGTTGGAAAAGAAGGGCTCTGGCCAGTCGTGACTCAGTTCCTAGCCGACCAGCCAACCCCTTAGTGAAGAGAGAGAAGGAATAATTGTCAGTGGCTCAGCAAGGTTGAGACATGACACTTTGTTGTTGGTCAATGTAAGTAGACAAAGGTGCAGAAATCAGCATTTCCCATCCCAGAAATTGGCCGGCAGTGCTACGTAACTGACGGACAGTGGCAAAGGTGATGGTTGAATCATCAGGTGACTGTTTTGATGACCGTAGACTGTAAGATTCCTGCATCCACATAAGAGGGATGTTGGTTGTGGATGGTGGCCATTGGAGACATGCACTCTGAAGTATAGGGAAGCCATGCATGTGCTCAAAGGACCGGATAGCTTGCAGCTTTGATTGGTATTGTTTATGCGCTCCGCTAGCCCAGGCATTTGCCGTGTCTATAATCCGCATGTGTTTAAGGCCTAAAAGATCAATGTTGGAAGGACAGGTGAGTTTGTGACCAATCACGGACCAAACTGTACAGAGTTTGCAGATAAAGGTGCCCCAGTGCTGAACAATTGGGAACGAAAGCCCTGCTCCATGATGAAGACATGATGAGAAGGGAGGATTGACACGGAAACAGGAAGCATGGTAGGTTACACCACCGGGAGACACCGATAGTCCAGACTCAAGGGAGAATCTGGATGAAGCAAAAACACATTGAAGAATGGCTGTATCAGGGGAGAGTGCTTGGCAGCAACCGACGCAAGTGTTCTGCCTGGCTACAATGGTATTGGAGTTCCTTGGGCACGGGAGATTTGTCCAACCTGTTGGAGGAGTCAGACAATGTGTGCACGTGAGGAGCTAAGTATAAGACAATAATTGGAATAGGCAACGGAGGTTGATCAAGCAGGGCAAAATCACGAGGCGATGCCATGGCCAGCTCCATGATATGTCACAATAACCCAAACCAACAACCAGGGATAATGCAAAGGATGAAAAAGAGTGCCGCTGTAGTGGTAGGACATTGGACCCATGCTTCCAACATGAATGTGATGGCCTGTCGGGCAATTTCCAGAGGCGGAAACCATGCAGAGAAATTGTCTAGGAGTGTGCTTGCAACCCACTGATCTGACCAAGGTTGAAGAACATAGGTAGGCAGATGGTATTGGTTGATGTAAGAAAGGATGAGGTTTGAATCAGGGGTGAGAGGGGCAAAGACTGCAGCTGTAAGCATGCGCTGGTCTGTGGTTGCTTGAAAGGGAGGCACCAATACACCTCGACTGAGAGCATCCGAACCTTGTTGGATCTTGACAACACCGGGCACATAAACAAACTGAAGCAGAATGCGGAGCTCAATCTCAAGACACTTTATTTGCCAAATTAATGAGTGAAGGCAAGGGCTTGGAGAACTACTAGCCTGTGCAATCCAGTAGGTGGTATAGTTATCCGTAAGATAAAAGACTGCGGTGCTTCTGATAGAATCACCACTGTAAGATTAGAGATGGAGCAGAGTCAGGTGCAGAGTTTTGAGTTCCTTCCAGTTGGAGGAGAATTTGTATGCGACCGGAGACCACAGTCCTTGCCACATTTGTAACGGTACATCGGGGAGTCCAAGGGTGACACCAGTTCAGTGCCAGAGCCATCGCCCCAGTTGGGGATAAGAGTTGCCTATTGGAGCATGTGAGACCGATGCCTGCTGAAGGAATGAAGCAATGTTGACCTCCATTGGAGTTCATTATGCATGGATGCTGGCAAGACAGTTTTGGTGCAGTAAGGGGCAAGCCCAGGTCTCATCCCTGGAGGGTGAAGAGTATCATAATGGGCCCGCAGATATGTGGCACCAATATGATTTGGAGTGGCTTCTACCAAAGATTACAAGATGCCCATAGATACGGCAAGGGAAAGTGGGGAAAATGACTGATGAACTGGTGTGGCACTCAGATATTCAACAATGGCAACTGCCCATTCACGTTTGGCAAGGGGAATCTTGAGCTCAGAAAAGGTTGTAGTGTCAAATTCAAAGCCAATGAACTTGACGCATTGACTTGGTGGAGGACATTCTTTGGATGACAGAGAAAGCCCAAACGACAGGCTACGTCCAGGAAAAACTCTCAGGTGGAGTATAGAAGCCAACAAGTTGGCGGGTGGAGTAAGAAATCGTCCGCAAAACCCCAAACTTTAACCGTGAGGCCATGGTTGTTTGTGAAAATATAGCCGTACCCTTTGAGTGGATTGTAGGTACCATCAGGGGTGAATCCAGTCCACCAACAATTGGCCGACGGAGTTCCCTGGAAGAGGTGATTGGACTTACAAACAAGTCAAAGGAAAGCCTCTCCACCATGACAGGCAACCCCAGGCAAGTTGCTGCCCCCCATGGGCAGACCAAAATACGCCAGGAGATCCTGGGTGCACGGATGACGCATTCCAAGGTAAGGATGGTCATCTTGATGAGTAGGAAAGTTGTAGAAATACTTGGAAAAGCAAATGACTGCGGACCATCTAAAGTGGTAAAGCTCGTCCAGGATATGGGAGGCACAAGGAAGTACTACGGGGTCACTGCCAACACTTGAATTTTGTCTGCCTTTTAACATATCAGTAATACAATGATATTGACCCGGTTGACCTGGTTTGGACACGGTGAAGAGATGGGCATTTGTTACAACATCAATAGGATCGCCCTGATTGTCAACAGGGGGGCGGAGTTCGTCTACAAACTCCTCTGCCACTTGAAGCTCCTCGGGACCCATTGGAGAGTTGGGTTGGATTTGGTGCACCGGTTCTGTCAGAAAATTCAGACAACCACCTAAGCGGATCTCATCCCATTGTGACTTGGGAATTTCCCACCACAGCAACTGCAACTGGGTGGGAGCCGGTCCTTCTTCACCATAATTCAGTTGATGACGTGCTAGTGTGTCCAGTCCATCTTGGAAGAGGGAGTTGCTGTTGTCATAGAAGTTGCAGGCGTATTGAAGGCGTTCCACTCATGTGTTGTACCAGTCCCCACCAGGTGTCATATTGGGGGGTCACCATTCCGGCCCAGCATCACAGGAGATAGTATCTGGCACGACATTGCCATTGGCAGTAGGCACTGGTATTGAGTCACTGACGGTATGCCCCAAAACATTCATAAGCTGGAGAAGGCATTGACTAATAGATTCCCATTGAAAGACGCTAGTTGAGTTATGAAAAAAGTTTGAAGTGAGGACATTGGAAGGAACGCCACGGGATTTTGTAAGGCCCAGGCCACAGGCAGTCTACTCCAAGAGAAGTTAACGGGCACCATCATCATCCATGATCAACCCGATGGGCTTAGAATGCAGGTGAATGTTGTTTGCCCTGACCACCCACTTCCTGCATTTATGCCTGCCCTTATGGCGACGGTTCTTCTTCTTTTTCTTCACCCTAGTGTCCTCAGAGGAACTGTAACTATTAGACTCTGACTCAGACGATGATGACGAGGAAGATGATTAGGAGTAGCGAAGCAGAGGAGGATGAGGAGGATTTCCTGGAAGATTTCCTGCCTGACTTTTTGAAGGATTTCTTTGTATCCTTTCTACGGGAGGGCTTCTTTGGATCACTGGATTCCTCACTGGTGATGCCACAGCCATCACCATCTCCGCCCAAGCCACCCGCTGCTGCAGCACTCTTGCCCTCCTTCAACCAAGGCTTGGCATCAACCAAACCATCAAAAATCTCCGTCATATTCCAGCCATTTTGGCAAAGGCGGTCTCGGTCGGGTGCAGACAAAGAGACACTCCAAGCTTTGTCGCTGCTACATACATGACCACTAATGCATTCTGGCCCAGCTTGCGGCTGACCAAAACCTGAGTAGTTATTGGTTGCAGAGTAGTCTTTACCGTTGTGGAAGGAGTTCACTGAGAAATCAAAGGCCACGCCAGGTGAGTTGCCGCTGCTCTTGTTGGTGTTTAATCGATCAGTTGCCAGGTTCAATTCCTCTTGATGGTGGGCATATCTTCAGCAGCCTTGAGAGCATCCCATTCATTCTTCAAGAGGTAAACATTATCCTTCCCATTGATGACGTTGTCGGTCTTGAGGGGGACTCATCGGTAGTAGCCTTCAAGTCGGCAAACTAGAGTCAGGTGAGAGGTACACTTGCATTGGTCAGAGCCAGATACAACCAAGTGCCCACAGACCACGTTGATCTTCTTTCCACCTGATCTAATCTTGTAGGCTCTGCGACAGTGCTCCTCGCCAAGATGAACATAGTCATCAGTGTGGGGACGGTTACTCACGTTGGATTCGAGGGTAACGGCACTCGTAGTGGAGCCAGCACTCTTGATGGTGGCGGTTGATTGCTTGTTGCAAGAAGATGCGTTATCCCAGTCATTCATGGTGAGGGTTGGACGGGGTTGAATGTAATGCTGGAGGTGACTTTGGTGCTCCGGTGAATGCTCGTGGTTTCTCTTCTCACTCTCGATGGATGATGGACAAACACTACCCCCAGCCGAGATTAAGACTATACTGAGGGACCGATCGATCGAACTACAGAGGTGACCTATTCAATCCAATCAATGCTATTGTTGATGGCAGTGATTGATTCAGATGAAAAGTGAGGCTCACAAGAGGCCAAGAAGCTCCTAAAAGTGGAGAGATACTAGAAGCTCCTAACAGTGGAGGGGCCATGACAGTAGTACTTCCAAGTCACTTCCTGGTTACCTCTGTGTCACTTCCTGAAGATTTCGTGGTTCTCATACCAAAATAAGAAGGATCGCACTTTGGGGCTCTCATTTCAAAATAAGAAGGACCGCTCTTTGCTTATGGATCGCATTAGTCCCCAGTAAAAAACCCCTAATAAAAATCCCTCTCTTCCGCCTCCTCATCAGTATCTCTGCTCTTCGTAGGCTAACCCTCTAATTAGCTGAAAGTGACCAGTTATTCTTTGTATTCAAAATACAGGTAACAGATTGGTGTATTGGAACAATTATTTCCTTAAATTCTCTCCCATGCTTATATTAATTCCACACCCACATACAGCCTTCATTATAGAGAACTAAGTATTGGACTTAGTATTGATATCGGCGTGCAATGGTGTGAAATTTTCAGATTGATACTAAATGGAGAACAATTATTGGTGTCCAAGTTAACAAAAATGTGGGTGTCAGCAAATTGGCCATGTTTTGTGGAAGTGGCAACCTCACTTGAGGCTAGAGTGGATTTTATAGGAGAAGTTGTGGCCATGTTGTGCTAGGTTAGGTTGCTTGACTATAAGATTGTGACCCATGTCAATGGCCCGGGCATGGGGTTAGAAAAGACAGCTTTTGTAAGCTGGGGGCATGGGGTTAGAAAAGACAGCTTTTGTAAGCTGGGTGCATTCGTTTTTGGCGTCTTGGATGGCTGTGTTCAAAAAGGCGGAGTCCTGCTGTTGGATTAAGCAAAGGATGTAAAGATGCGGCGGGAGGCGCATGTGGTGGGTAAAACGGTTGAGCAGGAGTAGTGGATAGAGGGAGGTGTGTCGTCTGAAGAGGGAGGGGTCAGATCAGATGAGGAGGAACCAGCAAGGGCACAAAAAAGGTTATGATTACTGTAGTTAGTAACAGGGGAGTTATAATACTTTGTTTTGTTTGTCCTGCACCCACTAATTTCCACCCATTGGTCTTCTGATCCCCCTGCCCATCATTCATCCTCAGAATCACTCTCAAACTTGTAGAGTGTACAGGAGTTCCATTTCATCACACACTGCTCAAGGCCAGCAAACCTTGAGTTTTGGGTTCCAAAAACAGCCTGTTGATGGCGTGTTGGGATGTTGTGCCTGATGCTTAAACTTCTGACAGTGTTTGCAGGGGTTATCCTGCCAGTGAGGTGGCGGTTTGCATTCACGATACTGGCTGCAGTGGCGACCTTGCCAATGGCTGTTGCGTGAGTTGTTATGTGGTACACCTTGTTTGTTGTTATGTGGGGATCATTTTGTGTCACAAGAAGAGTCACTGTCTGAACCACTGACTCCCAAGGCTTGTTCATTGTAGTCAGCTGGTAGGTCCATTCAGTGCACAAAGTCGGACAGGAGTGCCATGGAGTCGGTCACGGCGTACACAGATTTGTGGGCGGGGGCATCAGCAGGATCGCGCAATGAATCTGCGGCGGTGAGCTGCGTCTCAATGTCTGTGAGGGACTTGAGGTCGTGTTGAAAGTCGTAGCAATATTTTTGGCGGAGAGATTGAAGGGTTTCACGGAAATCATGGCCATAATTGTGTTGGGTGGCATCATGGATGTTGTCGAAGACAACGAGCACGGTGTTGTTGTTGTCTTAACTGAGACCGTAGGAAGTGATTTTGTTGACGTGTGCTTGGAGTTGTTTCATGTTGATTTGGAAGGATTTCCTCCAATCAAACTTGACCTGTAGAGCGCTTACCTTTAGGGCAACCATCTCCTTCTCCGTTGGACGTTTTGCGGCTGCAGCAACAGCCTGGAAGAGTGCTGCAAGACGGTATTCATTGACACCTTTTGGGCTGCGATTGGTGAGTTTGAGCATGTTGTTGGTGATGTTGGACCCAACGATGGTCGTGATGGCCTTGGCGGCGACCTCCTTTGTACCAATGGTGGCTTGGATGGCATGGTTGTGGCCATCGGCTTTGACCTTGGCTTCGGCATGTGTTTTGAAGCGGGGATTCTTGTCGACGTTGGTTTGACGTTTGAGTGTTGCGGCTACTTTTTTGGCTTCAAGCAGGACTGATTTGGCAGTGACGCGATCGGTGGACTTGATGATGGCAAGCCAGCAAGCTTGCGCATGCCTTCGCCGGGTTGCGTGTTGTTGTAGCACGCCCCAGTTGAAGAATAAAGAGGTTTTTGAAGCGGGTGGTGGTGTCATGGGTGTAGCAGCCATTGGCGTTGCGTTGAATGGTGATGTTCACTGCAAAGGTGAGGATGTTGGCTTTTGCATTCGCCCGGGCGTTGTAGTTAGCCTCGCTCATTTTTGTGTGGCATGGAGAGAACAGTTAGCTGAGGAGTGGCATGTGTACTCTGGGCACTGCTCTTTCCATAGGAAAACTAGGAAAGCTGCACTGCTAGACCATGGTGGTTAGCAGTCATAAATTCCATTTTCCTATTTTATGGCTGTGAACAATCCTGTGGTGATGTGCACTGTGTCCTGCCTCACGTACTACTGTAGTAGGATAGAACTATACATACCCAGGAGGGATAGTAGAATCATCAATTTTATATATGGTCAAAAGGAATGTGAATTCAATCATGTTTGCAATTCACCTCTGTTAAATGTCCAGCTGCAACACCAGGGTGTGCTGAGAGAGCCATTGGAGTCTGCACCCACATAAAATTTTATGTTTGGGGATGGCCTGTAGACAAGCTCCCCTTCTTAGTCAATTTAGCTATTATAGAGGAACACCATGAGTATACTCATTTTATTGGAAACTCTCCTGTTAACCCATCTTATTTTATCTTAATACTAGACCTTCATATTTTTACTACGTCGTGTTAAGTATCTGTTAATATTAGATAATATAAAGGTATGAAGTTCTAGACTTGAGCTGTTGTGTCGGGACAAAGCAAGAACACTCTATGTCACTGAAAAAGACCATGATAGTCACATCGTATTCACTTCATGTCACAAAAACCATGGCCAGCAGACTACCAGCCCCTACCACTACCATAGGCCCTACCTGCCTCTGCATAGCTCTGCATCTCTCCACATCATCATGATGGTTCGCCATAGAACATAGTACCAATCAAAGTGAACAATTGACCGTCAATAATAATATTAATGACACAATACAGCCACCAAACGCAATAGAACAAACCACCAGCTGTGCTGATCCTCTCACTCTCAATTTGATTATTTTTGCTTGATAACCATTTGATTGTTGATTTGGTATTGTTGCTTCAATTTTGTGCAAATTTTGTGCAGAGCTTTCCAATTAATCGTCCAAAAATTTTGAAGAGGAATAGATGCTGATTATTGATATAGTGGCTTAGGAATTGGATTCAGCCTACTATCCCAAAGGAGTACAGTGATGGAGGTTGTTTTGGCACCGAGGGGCCACGTCCATGACAGAGGAACAGTTTTTGAAACGTTGTCTGTTGATTGTTGAGTGCAACGTGAGCAATTACATTGTGTTGTTGTTGTTGTTGCTGCTGTCATTGTTTTTTGTTGAGTGTGCGATGCGATGGAATGCCGGTGATGGTGATGAGTGATGAGTGCAATCAATGAGTATGATGGAAGAGAATTGATGAGCGATGAGCGATCACTGCGATCTGTGAGAATGATGGAAGAGGATCAACGACGGCAATCGACGAGGGCGATCGATGAGTGCGATCAATTAGACCAATCGATGAGTGCAATGGGAGATGATTGATGATTCCGATGGATGAGAACCATGCAAGAGGATCAATGAATGTGATCGATGAATGCAAGATGAGTGTGATCCTGTGCGATTGATGAGTACCATCGATGAGTACAATAGATGAGTCCTATTGAAGAGGACCAATGAGTTCAAGTGGTCGAGTTGGATCGATGAGTGCGAGCTATGAGTGGATAGGGATAGAAGAGTGTGATTGAAGAGTATAGTGTGATCGTTGACGTTTGCAACAATGATATAGTGATGGTGGTGAATGGGGCGACGATGGTGATGGTGACAAGCAGACAAGCAATGATATTTTGTTGTTTAACATGCAAAAAGCATGGGGTTACTCGAATGTTGAAAGTCCCCCATCAAAATATCATGCAAAAGAAACTGTGATGTCTTCACAAAAAAGTCGTGCGTGTGTAAAATCTCTAGTACAATAACACAAAATAATAATCACTTGGTTTCTTTTCACTCACGAGGACAGATGCCAGTTGGGTTAATATTTTGTGGGTAAATTGTTAGTAAAAAATGATTTCATAAGAGACTCTGCGGGAAACAGTTAGTTCGTTTTTCCTCCCTGTGATATCATCATGTTTAGGGCGGAATACTTTTTGCCAAAATTGATGACATGAAATTTAACAGGCCTTCAGATTTTTGGCCACAAAATATTAACTTTGGTTTCTAAACAAAATTAACATAAAAATAACACATCAGTTAAATAATATATATCATTCTGGTGGATAGCTATTCAATAAAAAGGGATGTGGATATCATTGCTACTTGTTGCGTTTGTCATGGCTTCTTGTTGGTTAACTATTACATTCCAGTTCTAAATTCCTGTTTTGGAAAGAAGGTCTAAATCTCATATTTCATTGAGAATTCATGTCATTTTGGTGACTGCAGGTAGGAAAATTTGGCTTGATCACCAGTTCTATGTGCAGTCTCGGACTCTTTCATCACTGCCATCTCAGCATCACAATGAGCTAGGCTACAAAAAATTCTAACTGACAAGAAGAGGTACCACTTTGCTTGTTCTATGATTTGCTCACTTTAGCAACATCCAAGAGCACAAGTATCACATTAGACAAGCTCTACATTCTCCTGAGATGTCACCACAGTATTGGCTGATGGATCACAGTGATTCATCATCATTCCTATTGATGACACAATTGACCTGAGAGGAGTTCATCATACTTCACGACATAATTCAACCACCTGGTCATCCTGGTCAAATCCCACCTAAAGGGCGTAAGAGGTTATTGCCCTCAGATGCTCAATTGGGTCTGCTCCTTTTCTACATAAAGACATTACAATGCATTGCAAACAGTTTTGCTTGATTTTCATGATTATGTGATTGGTTTGCTCCCACTATTTTGATAAACATGCTCAAACTTAGTGTCATTAAAGGTGTACTTGTTAGGAAGCCTCAATCCACCAGGTCACCTGTTCAATTGAGTGAATCACTTCAGAAAGTTTTGTCATCTACACTTGAAGATGCTGCAGACAATGGATATATTGTCATTAAACAAACCTTTCCCAGCCAGGCAAATCTACAGATTGGTAGTCTGCAGTCCAATGAGGATTGCAAGCTATCCGATACTTATATCAGATCGCTAAACGGGCTTGGTGTTTCCAAAGATATTACTGAGGAATACTCAAAATTCTATTGGAATATAAAGCATTTGCGCTACACTCATTAAGTTGGTGTTGCAGATCGGTTATGCTCGTGGGTATGTGTAGAAGAGGGTTTAAACGTTCTTCCATGTAAATGAGCCTCTATGGTGTTTCATGTTGCGAGGGCTATTATGAAGGATGTGGAGGTGATTTGTAATAATTTGTTGCTGACATACAATTTTAAAAAGTCAAGGAATGGTCTTGGAAATGGAGTTGTACATACTTAGCATCATATTTAGGTTTTTGACGGTCACTTTAATCTGCCGCTTGGTTCTGTCTTGAGGACTTTGTTACATGATCACGAAATGTCAATGTCGTCTAAACTGCTCAATAGAGACAACAAAACTCATCCCATTGGAACATTTTTCATCAAATTCAAAACTGACGAAGAAACAAATGAAACATTAGTCTAATGAATATGTCAAAGATCTGTAAGGAAGCGAATTTATTTCGTTTTGACTGACATTTCAATCAGTTGACTACTTGATTTCTTACTTTGATTCATCGAGGATAACAAGAAGATCAAAGTGCAATCAACACAACACTTCTCATTGTTTTTGACCTTTTCTTGGTAACAGTACAACTAAAGAGCAACTAAAGTACAACCTCTACGTTGTTAGAAACGTTGGGGTCTACAAAAACATGTTACATGGCTGCGAATTTTGCTTCTCTTCTGCTCAGCAGACATCACATTGGTTGACCAAAAATGGTGCTTTGACACTATCACATCAGATTAATAAAAGAGACTTGCCCTATTCGATGATTCTTGGTAGGGTTTAGACCTCTGACGGCAATCTCCAACATCCAAGAATTGAATTTAAATTTCGATTCCCACTTGGTCGTCACGGTCACGGATAAGCGAATCATGATATTTGACGAGTCATCTTCGTTAGTAAACAATACAAAGCAGTAACACAAGTGCGACTTTATCGATTACGCTCCCTGTCCAAGAGTCAACAGTCAACGAGATCTTGTCACAAGAGTTAGACAACGCAAAAGTCTGGGGTATTGACAACAACTCCGGACTCGATGCCAAGCCCCAGGCAAGATGTCTCATTTTCTATCGATCGGCAACTCGTTCAACCACTTCTACGCATTCTCGCAACTCAGACTGAGACGGGACAATCCGTACTTTCGCTGCTTTGTTCATGACATCACGAAGACATGTGCACGTAACTGGGAACGATAGAAATTTTATGAAACGAAGAGGAAACTCGAGAAATCACCAAGTTTTCTCCAACGCCATGACAGATGATTGATTTTCCGACATCAACTAAACCTCAATCCTCAATCAGATTTGATGAAACTGCTATTCAGCCTCGAAAGTTTTGCGATCACAGCACTGCCTGTTATCCGAGCCGAGTGTCGCGAAACAACGAAAACGATACGACTATGTCACTTGTTTGGTTGAGTTGTTACAAGTTGTTGCTAAGATTTGCGCGCACTTCTCTTTCGCGAGGAGCGTCTTGACGCGAGCGCCTCACAACTCACAAGTCAAGATAACCAAGGTGCGCCTCCTGCTCTTTCATCTCGAAGAAGAAGAAGAACAACTTGGCCCATAAAAAAGAGTTACACAAACACACAAAGAAACAAAAATACAAACACACACATCTTCTGAAGACATGATGAAGCAACGAACAACAGCCACGATGATGATTGCACTGTTTTTCACCCTCCTCCTTTGTCTGAATACAAGTGATGCAAGAATTGGCACAGCGCAACATCTCACGCGTTCATTGGCGTCCTGTTATCCTGAAGCTCGAAAAGTGAAGATTGACTCTACGACTGGAGAGCAAATCCAAATGTTTGAATTGCAACTCTTATCGTCAGATAATGTCAATATTGCTCTGAATAAGACTGCAAGCCAGTCTTCGACGCTTGGAACTAACTCTGCTTCTTCTGCAGTGGACGGCGACCTAACAACATTTTCACAAACCGATGATGCCAATGCTTCTTGGGAGGTCGATCTCGGGAGTACATCTTCGTTGAAGTCCGTCATGATTAAAAACCGTTGGTGTGGTGAAGCTAG
This sequence comes from Cyclotella cryptica, assembly GCA_013187285.1. Lineage (NCBI taxonomy): Eukaryota > Bacillariophyta > Thalassiosirophyceae > Thalassiosirales > Thalassiosiraceae > Cyclotella > Cyclotella cryptica. The sequence goes on from JABMIG010000035.1 coordinate 144,498, forward strand.
TGATCCAGAAGGATGCCTCTGTAGGTTGTCAGGAGCAGTACTCTCGCTGTTGAACGAGGAAGGAGAGGTGATCTCTGCTGAAACTCTTGGTGATACATGTGGCGTCCATGATTTGAGCTTTGATATGATGTCATCCTGCCCTCCAACGTCAACTCCAACGACAGCAACCCAAGGTTTGGCCGAAGGTAGTAGAAAATCAGGGAAGAGAATGAGGCCGACGAAATGCAGGACGTTTCAGCATTAGCCTCTCTGGAGCATTCACCTGATATTGGCTTAGCATTAGTGCAATAAAAACGACTAGTACGACCTCTGTTTGCCTCTACTTATGTCAGAAGTTTAGGATTTGACTACCTACCATGATGTCTCAAACTGTTTCTGGTGGTGTGTTAGGCCTGTACCAGAATATTGCATTGATTATCTTTCATTCTTTGATTTCATCCATAGAGAAATGAATTGCTGGTGATAGTCTTGTCACAAAATTTGATGTATGCTGCCATAGCATAGTGTCCTCTGATCATTAAGTTGTTAACTACAGACATGAGATCCCCAAGAGGTTTTATCCGGGTAGATTCCTTCCCTGTAATTCTGGCTTCTGATTCAGTGCATGTTAACACTCTCTTCATTAGCTTGTTTATACTTTCCACAGAACCTTGGTCATTGGGAGTATGTGGGTGTCCCATGACTGTGAGCTTGTTTGGATTGTTCCATTTAGAATTTCAATAGCAACGCTTGTGACAAACGCCTTCCCAATATCAATGTGTAAAATTCTTGGATAGCAAATGAACCCAAAATTTTGATTAAGTTCGTGTACCATATATTGTACCTTCTTCTTTGGAAGGGATTTGATGACTGTTATTCCTGTTGTACAATCCTTTACTGTCATGATTCAATGCTGCATTACCCCATATATATTCCTCCTTCTCTTTTTCTGCATGCCAATCAAATCTACTGTATTACTAAGTTTGGCGACCACAATGGTGGCTTGGACTTAGGAAGAATACAAGATGTCATGATGATCTTGGGGCTGCGTGAGTGTTGTGCTTTTGTGGTTGTTATGGATTGCTGGGGCAGTCCATCACCTAGATTATGGTGATCTAGTGTTTCACTGTCACTGGTCCCAACCAAAAGAACTAAGTCATCATTGGTACTTTTCTGAAAAACAGAGCCAGCAAATGCATGAGGCATTGTCAGTGTACCTGTGCCAGTGATGGTCTGCAAGGCCCTAGGAGGAATGAGGAGTACAACAGAGCTGCTATACATGTCAAATCAGCAGTACCAAATCAGGTACCTATAAATACCCAGTGAATACCCATTGGGGCACTTATATGGGTAGCATGGGTAATCAGCCCATAGGCCCGATCTAAGAGCCACCCAAACAGCAAAATAATCAGGGCTAACACATACAATCAAATATAGTTTGCCATAAATTAGTTATCACCTGATTAATGACCAACTACGAGTATCGCTCTGTTTAGCAGTGATAACTAATTCTTTTTTATCTTCAGCATTGCAGCATTGCAAGCAATCGAACACCACCCTATGCATCACCATAACCATGGCCTCGCCAACCACCAACAAAGCTGCTGTCCGCGAAGCTGTCCGCGCCATCATCGCGCCCATGTCCATCGACAAAATCATCGGTCAACTATCGAACTCCACGGTCAACCTTCTCAAACAACAGGTCGCCAAAATAGCGGCTGCAGTGAAGACTACGAGTTGGGGTGGCCGCCACGGCCATCTTGCACTCGTCCTCAACAACAACAAGTATCGCCTCGTCACCGGTGACGCAACACAGACAACTACGCGCCTCGTTGCACCACCCATCGTCCCAACTGCACTCACGAACAACGCAACGATCACCCTCCGTGCACGCATCACCGCTGACCATAACCTTGAGTGCCAAGAGTTTTGGAAAGAAGAGGCAGTCGACGCGGTCCTCGTCGAAAAGATTGCTCGCTAAGGTGTCGACGCACCGTACATCGAAGAGCTTGACGACGATTTCATCGGCTACAGCACACAAATGGTGAAATCACTCATTGAGCATCTCCGTCGCAAATGGTGCATCGTCACAATGTTGGAACGCAAGCAAGCCGCTGCTGCCTTCCACATCCAATGGGACCTCATGTCCCACATCAAGAAGTTTGCACGGGACCTTGACAAGCAGCAAAAATTGTGCAGGGACATTGGAGTTCCTGCCGCCAATGATACAAAAATCCAGTACTACGTCGAAAGTATGTACACTTTCGACATCTTCGATGACAAGGAAATGCACGCTGGGAGGCTGCCAAGAACCTTTTCGTCACGCTCTATAAAAGCAAAAGAAAGTTGAATGCGGAGTGTCTCACATGCACCGACTGATATGTGAGCGCCCACATCATTGTTAGTGACCCCTTTTTCTCCGGCGTACCATCCACAGTCCTTTCCACAACAGGCACCATGTCCCCATCAGACCAACACAGCATGATGGAGTACACCGACCATGCTGCTTTTCTCACCACATCACAAAACTAGCTGCTTCAAAAACTGGAACGCCAGCAAGAAGAACTCCTCACACAAACGACAAAGTTCAAGACTCTCCTCAACACCAAGACTCCCGCACACCCACCACCCACCACCAACACAGGTCAACCGCGCTCGACCCGAAACGTACACCCCAGACAAAACCCTCGATTCCCTCGGCACTGCAACTCATGCAACAAAGATGTCGTTCATCATGACGATGACGACTGTTACGCCCTGGACAAAAACAAGGACAAAAGTCCATCATAGTACGTGGCCCGCAAGTAGGATACAGTGGGACCCAGCAGTAATTTTTATTTAAACACCATGTTGTCAGCAAACAAACGTAAAAGTAGTGTTCCTCAGCTTTTGTTTGAATCAACCAACTACTGGGCCCCGCTCACAAAGAACTCACACCACCAACCCAATGTTCGATTTAACCTTCCACCTCAACATCAAGATACCAATAGCAAAGCATGGTGGCGTAGACAATCACACAAAACCCATCATCACATTACGGCACACCACGCAACTACAAAACCATCCATGTCAACCACAGCTCTCAAACAAGGCATCATGAATGGGTCCATTGCATCCGCTATTAGCAACACAGGAGCAATCTCCACTGCAGGAGCACCCCATGATCCCTTCAAAGAAACTACCACCATCTCTTCTAAAGTATTCATCCTACCCACCGGCGGCACGCCAAGGCCACCAAAGTAGCAAAACTTCTGCACAACGTACAAACTCCAGCCAACATGGTCAACATTGTCCCATCCCTTGGTCAAACGCTTCTCAGTGGCAGCAAATTTGCTGATGCCGGATACACTGCAGTGTATGATAAAGCGGAGGTCAATTTCTACGACGCCAACACCATTCACATCACCGAAAAGGCAGTACTGACAGGCTACCGCTGCACACACACAGGACTCTGGCGAGTTCCCCACGACCAATCATCACGAATGAAAACAAGGATACACTGGTACTCGACTCAACCTGTGGACACCATTCCACCAGCACACGCTACAAGGTTCCTCCCACAACAAGAAGTTGTGAACACTTACGTGCATCACTCGAACGTGAGAAACACACCATCCTCAATGTATATGAACTGCCAAGCACAGAGCAGATAGTCTGCTACCTCCATGCAGCAGCAGGGTACCCATAAAGGAACACCTGGCTCACAGCCATCCGTCATGGCAACTACAGTACCTGGCCACTCATCAACACTAAGAATGTAAACAAATATTTCCCACAATCAGAGGAAACTCAGCAAGGGCACATGAAAAATCAACGCCAAGGCTTCCGCTCCACCAAGCAACGAGTTCAACCCAATGTACTACCACCAACCCTCCCTCAACAGAACGATATCTACATCAAGACCTACGACTCCAGTAACACACTGTACACTGACCAGACCGGCAAGTTTCCACATGTTTCCAGCAGAGGTTTTTGATATCAAATGATCCTCTATCACGTCAACACCAATTCCATCTGGGTTGAACCCACCAAGAACAGAACCAAACGCGAGCTCATCCTTGCACGATCCCGAGCCTTTCTACGCATGAAAGCCTGCGACATAACACCACGACACCAGGTCCTTGACAATGAAATCTCCGCAGCCTACAGAGATGCCACCACCACCTCCGGCATGACTTATCAGCTAGTACCACCCGATGATCATCGCCAAAACATAGCAGAAAAGGCAATACAAACATGGAAAGATCATTTCGTCTAAACACTCAGTGGCACTGCAGACAACTTCCCCCTCCACCTCTGGTGTCAGATCATACCACAAATGGAATGCCAACTAAACTTACTCCAACAATCACAGAGCAATCCCAAGATATCGTCATATGCGCACCTTTACTGCCACCATGACTACAACTCTCACCCATTTGTTCCTATCGGAATGGAGGCACTTGTCCATGACAAGCCTCATTGCCAAAAATCATTTGCACAACACTGCACAAAAGGTTTTGTTTTAGGCACCTCAACCAAGCACTATCGCAGCTGGATAGTATGGACACCTGTCTCCCGATCAACACGCATCTCAGCAACAGTATTCTCCAAGCACAAATACATCACCAATCCCACAGTCACTCCTGCAGATGCCATCATAGTCGCCACAGCAAATCTTGCACACGTCCTCATGTCCAACACTGCGGCAGCACATCTAAATGCAACACAGCTGGCCAATCTAACTCGACTCCGCAAAATCATCCAGCCCACATCCACAGATAAGTCACCTGTCTCTCCAACATTAAACACTACGCATATTACACAGCCCAAACGCAATACTACACATTCAATCGTTTCAGACTCCGACAGTGACATGAGTCCCCAGTCTAGCAATTCCACTCCACCGCGCCCACTCTATACACCCGGACAACCTGCTGCACGTTCTCCAAGGGTGACCACCAATCCACCACAAATGAACAACACAGCATCTCCAAGGGTGGCACCACACACAGCACCAGCATACAACACCAGTAGTTGCATGCAATCCATCACTCAAGAAACTATGCTGCATTTTTCCCAGCTCCTGGCACCAACCTTCACAGCCCAATGTGCGGCATCCCGGCTGTTCCCTGCAGATTTCCTAAATGCAATTCTAAACGAAGACACAGGTGAACTCATGGAATACAGACACCTCATCAAGGACCCCAAATACACCACCATCTGGAGGAAAGCATATGGAAAGGAACTTGGCTGATTAGCACAAGGCATTCCCGGTATAGTCCAAGGCACAAACACCAATGTGTTCATCGCAAAAGACGACATCCCCATTGATCAATGCAGCAACGTCACATACGGTTGCATATGCGCAAATTTTTGACCAGAAAAGATGACCCACATCGAGTACCGTAGTTTACGTACAAATTGGCTCACAAATGTGGTGGCTCTGGCTCCAAAGTCGGAGTCATTCACAAGTTGAACTGGCTCTTAGAAAATGTCTTCACAGATAAATCACGAAAATGTCTTCTCCAAAAAATCTCGTGTCAGGTGGTAGAGAGAGCCCCACACAAAAGTGCTAGAAGAACTCTTCCACTTTTTGTGGCTCTTCGATTGACCACAAACGATCAACCCTACTGACACAACAAATGAACTCTTTTCTCGACGTCGTGGATCTTGAACGACCCGAGAATGGTCGCTCCTGCAGCAACCATATAGTTTGTGGTCAGCAGATTGAGATCGGGATGACTGTTCGGTTCAAGGTTGTTCGTGCAAAGCTTACTAGGTTATATTTCACAAATTAAATGTGGCTGCAGCATTAGCAGCATCACAAGTTAATCAATTATTTGCTGGCTCTGGCCAAAACCGAGAGCCACTTAGTACGTAAACTACGGTACGTCTCACCGTCAGTGGCAACAGAATCCATTTTCCCGGCGACTGCGGCACACCCACAGCCGACATGCTCACAACAAAGATCCTCCTCAACAGCATCATTTCAACCCAAGGGGCACGATTCATGACAATTGACATCAAAGATTTCTACCTCAACACACCCATGGCCCAACCAGAGTTCATGCGACTTAAGCTAGCCGACATACCTGAGGATTTCATCATACTCTACAACCTTCACTAGCTACTCCGGATGGATACATCTACGTCCGTGTACAAAAAGGTATGTATGGACTTCCACAGGCCAACATCATTGCACAACAACTCCTCGAAACACGTTTAATAGCAAACGGATATCGTCAAAGCACCGTCACCCCAGGATTTTGGAAACATGACTGGTGGCCCGTCGCATTTGCCCTCTGTGTAGATGATTTTGGGCTGAAATACGTCGGCATCGAACAAGCCAAACACCTCCTCCACACATTAAATACACACTACACCACATCACATGATTAGAAAGGAGATTGATACCTAGGACTCACCATCACTTGGGACTACCCTCGCCAACAAGTTCATCTCTCCATGCCGGGATACTGCCACAAGGCCGGACAACGTTTTTGACATAAAATTCCCACAAAGCCACAAGACCACAGCCATACCCACATACACCACGCACCTACGGCGCCAAACAACAGTATGTGGATGACCCCGACCTATCGGCCCCACTCAACAAACAAGACACAACCTTCATCCAGGAAGTCATTGGAGTGTTTCTCTAGTACACCAGAGCCATTGACTGTACCATGCTCACTGCACTCAGTTCCCTTGCAACCCAACAGGCAAAACCCACACAGACCACACTTCAACACATCAACCGTTTCTTGGACTATGCAATGACACACCAAGATGCTGTCATCATCTATTGAGCAAGCAACATGATCTTAGCCACTCACAGTGACGCATCTGACCTCTCAGAGACCAGGGCTCAAAGTCGGGCAGGCGGCCATTTTTTCCTCACAGAAAATGACGAGGTACCCCGGAACAACAGAGCAGTATTAACACTTGCCCAAATCATTAAATCAGTCATGTCCTCAGCAACTGAGACAGAACTTGGTGCCTTATACATCAATGCACGTGAAGCCATCCCAATCCGTCATCTGCTCGAGGAACTGGGCCATACACAACCACCAACGCCAATCCAAATTGACAACTCAACAGAACTCGATGTTGTCAGCAACATCATTCAAACCCAAATGAACCAAGGCCATGGACATGAGATTCCATTGGTTACGCTGTAGGACCAACCAAAAACAGTTCCACACATATTGGCACGCAGGAACAACAAACCTGGCCGACTATGTCAAAAAAACATCATGCGCCCATTCATCATCGCACCATCCATGCATTGTATCTCACTGACCCAACCAAATTGGCGCACCTACAAGCAAAAAACCATGAGACACCCTACCCCATCAAGCATATCCGGTCACCTCTACCAACAATACTCCCTTCAGCTAGTGCTGCATAGGTCAAATATCTCTGGCAAATGCACCCCATGAGTATCACTGCAAGGGTGTGCTATACATGTCAAATCAGCAGTACCAAATCAGGTACCTGTAAATACCCAGTGAATACCCATTGGGGCACTTATATGGGTAGCATGGGTAATCAGCCCATAGGCCTGATCTAAGAGCCACCCAAACAGCAAAACATTATGGGCAAACACATACCATCGAATATAGTTTGCCATAAATTAGTTATCACCTAATTAACGACCAACTACAAGTATCGCGCTGTTTAGCAAGAGCAGGTGAAATAATTATGTGCATGCTGGCCATTGGGCTCAAGAGTTGCAGCTGTGTGGTGCTTTCCAATATTGATTCAGTAGTGGGAGCAAAAGTATGGTAGTATTTGATGGTAGTGATAAAGCCAATTATGGTGATGGTAGCTTGGTGCTTCAGGCCATGACAACATACTTGTTTGAGTTTGGAGTGGAAATGATGTGTTAAAGGTTTTTGGAGACTATAGATGATTTTGTTATCATTGGCTAAGTCACCTTTGAAGATGAGAAATTTGATTTTGAAGGAAGTGTCATGAAGGCAAAGTCAGGCATTTGTTCAAAGATAATGTTATGACTGTAAGTTGCAATGTGCTTGTTCCCAACTTCATCATCATGGGTGAGTCAGTGAACTATTTGTTGTTTCCAGGTAGCAAACACAAGATTCATGGTTAGACTGCTTTAGAAAACTATGGCTGTGTATTTCCACATGAAAAGAGTGTGCAAAGGTGATGATTCTGAATTCAGAGCTTCCTGCTGCTGCCTTCTTGGCAGAAGCGAGATGACTTTCCTAGAGACCTTGTTAAATAAGACAAACTACTGTCTTCGTGACAGGAGAGAAATGTGGCAATATTGATGTTAAGAATATTTTTGTCACATGGCCACCTTGCCTAGAACCTGAGGATGGGAGAGTTCTTGACTTGATTACTTCAAGACCACATGGCGTGCCAAAGAATGAGTGGGATTGACTCAACACTCTCTATTTTGGTGTGCTTGTCTTTACAAATCCAATGAAGGGACAACGACCAGTTCCAGAACTCATTGCGGATGGTGATTTTGACAGAGATTTGAACTTTGTGTGTTGAGACAATAAGATTGCATCATATATACGTCATGTTCCAATTCAAGATGATGACCTTTGTGCAAGCAATATGAAAGGCACGGCCTCCTATGATCCAGACTGGTTTGACAAAACTCAAAAGTGTGTCCATAATTTGATTGGCGGTTTTTTTTCAACAAGCAAGGAAATTGCTGATGTAAAGTCTATCAGAGATACTGATGTCATTGGTTTTGAAAAGGCTTGTAAGCAAGTATTGGAATTCAAAAAGCATGGGGAACAGATCTGTATCCCGTCCCATTTATTGACAAGAGTGCTGGAACATTTCCACAATATTTGTCAGAGTGTGTGAAAATATTTTATGGATGTAGTTGTAGTACCTTTTTGAAGAATTGGATTCACCAAAACAGCCGTAATATAGATTTGGGCCATAGTGTCTATAGGATATGTGTGAGACAAAAGGGTTGAATCATCTGGACTCTGGGAGATAACGAGAATATCATGCATGATGAGGATCTTGGAGTTTACAAACTATCAATTCTTTCTTGAGTCTCCTGTAACAAAAACCTCTTATGGAATTAATAAGAATTCAGTCACAGCAAAAGCATAAATAGAAGTGGTTCTTGACTTACCAAAAACCAAATGTCACACCTTTATTCCTTTACCAAAATCTTAAACAAATGTCAGAGAATGTGGGTCTTGTTTACCAGATAGAAAGAAACAAAACAACGTTTTCAGTTGTTTCTGACTGGAACCCACTCAATACCTCTGTGTCAGTCATTGCAATGATAGAATAGGTTTTTCCTCTTGTCTATCTAATAAGCTCTCCCACAGAGGGGGAAAAGCCAGAATCGTCACAAAATGCTATATGTCTCAGATGTGGGAGTACTGGATAGTCTAGCATGATTCGTAGTTATGTCTTTTATTATGAAAATGTTACTTTGGGAATGAGTACATTTTACAAGTACTAATATGTCAATGCTTGATATTTCACATTGACAATCCACTTAAATGACAAAACAAGAGCGTCATTTTTGGCATTTCCTAATGACTAAAACTTTGGGAGGCTCATTGGCTGGAGGTGATTCATGGAAGGCATTATATCGACCGAGTTGGGTGTACTTCCGTGGCTTGCGGTAGTGGAAACAGAGTACAGGCTGACAGATGACAGATGGGCAAAGAAGTTGGTAATACATTTGATTGAAATCACACATGTTCCATGGTTGTATAGAATCATGTACCGCCTGGCACCTTCGTCTAACCAACAATAATTAGCAGCAGCGGCAATCGTGCCAGGGTGGGATTGTATCAGGTCAACCTTTTCACAAAGGTTTAGTAAGCACATTTCATTGAACACTTACAGGCCTACCACAGGAATGGCCAAAACCCCGCCCACATACTGAGTTTGGCATCCCACGTAGTACCTCCATCTAGCCAATAGAAATAAGCAGCGGTAGGGTTTTCAAGGTGAGTTTTTTATGAACTCACCCATTTTTATAATTGTTTTGCTCAGCACACATCGATTTTTTCTAATTGAATACTGACGGGCCTACCAACGGAATGGCCAAAACTCAGCCGTCAGACTGAGTTTATCCTCCCACCCAGCATCCTCATCAAGCTAACAACAATCAGTGGCAGCAGATTTATTTTCAGTGTGAGTTTTTATGAACTTGACTTTTTTTACAATTGTTCTTGATGGCATCTAATTTTCAATTAAATGTTTGATTTCCTACTATGGGAATGGCCGAAATTCAGCCCACAGAAAGAGTTTGATGTCCCACCCAGCATAGTCACCAAGCCAACAACAATTGGCAGCAGTGCGTATATTTCTGGGTTAGTTCTTATGAACTCGACCTTGTTTTACAAATCTTCTTGATGACATCTAATTTTCAATCAAAAATTTAATATCCTTCTACAATAAAGGCCAAAACTCAGCCCACAGACAGAGTTTGGCATCCCACTCACTTTGCTGCCTGTATGTGCTGCTTTGTGTTTTTAGTTATCTTTCTCATTTGAAGTACAATTAACTTCATTTTATTGTCATTACATTGCAATAGTGTGTTGTTGTTGGGCACAAAAAATCAAGTCTTAGAGTTGGTACGGATGGGCCTCGGTATCATTTTTATTGTGGGACTGAAATTTGGCAGGTTGTGGCCTTTAAGGCTCACTCTTTGGGGGATGAAGGGGCGGGCATGGAAGAGATTAGGATGTACTTGCATGTTTAATTATTCTAGTAGAGCGTAAGATTAGTGCAAACCATAGCTTCAACCTAATCTACACTATCTTGGAGTCTTACAGTACCTAAACCTGACCGGGTAACCCTCCCGAACACTCCAGTAACCCTCCCGAACACTCCATTACACTTCCAGTTACCCTCCTGTAAACTTCCGGTAACTCAACCATACACTTCCAGGATGCCACCAGTTTACATTTTTAGCTACTATGTAATTCAGTTATAGCCAATATTTAAAATTGATATTGATTCTATAACTTACTGAGAAGTCTGTTTTGCTGTAAAAAATACAACTGGTTTAGGTCTGGAATGACCGGTAACCCACTTGTACACTCCGGTAACCCTCAATAACCCTAGTGTACGAGATGGTTAGATAAGTGTGCAGGGGGTTAGTGGAATATACCATTGTGGGGCGCTTTTTTGTTTGCAGAGATCATCCTGATGTGATAGAGTTTGAATGGTTTGAGCTAGGAATCGACTCTTCTTGACATTGCAGCGACAACAAAACATGGGCTCTCCACATAATTTTGTAGTTTTGTAAGAAATCAATTGAAATTTATTTGCTGCAATAATATCTCATGGCCGATACTGATTGTTCATTATTTTTGGCAACTATTGATTGCCCATTTGTTTTGGTAACTGCTGATTGTCAACGAGTTTAAACAAATACTGATTGTTGATTAGTTTTAGTTTCCTCAACAATGATTGCCAATTAGTGTTTGCAATTGTTGATTGTTGATGACTTTGAGCACCTCAGCAATGCCAAGTATATTATTTATTTTTTGGCTTTCCAAGTCTAGGCAAATACTCAGCAAATAGCAAGCAAAACATTATCTAGGAATTGCAACAGAAAGCCAAAAATGCACAAGAGAATCATGATGCTGCATAATTACAACATTCACGTATTACACATGTATCTGTGATAAGGCAGAGCTGCTGATCAGTGGACCCAAATGCTTGGGTAAGGACACAATCATCTTGATGTGGCAAAGCAGGATCAATGGTTGCATTGACATTGTCGCAGCAAATAGACTATAGCCTGGATAGCACTTTGTGCCATGCCTCTTGTTCCTGTAAAAATATAAGAATGTAGGTTGTTATTGATGTCTCTAGGGAGTATTTTTTGCAAGGAATTGATTGGTGGTGACAGTTTGGCCTGATAACATGTGGAAGGGGGTGAAATAGGGTTTGTCGACCATTCCACATTTATGGAAACGTTTACTAACCATTACATAAACATGGAGCAGTGAGCTAAGACGGTTAATATCCAGTTCTAAATTCCTGATTTGGAAAAGATTTGGTGACTGTGATTTATTGCATTTAAAAAGTTCTAAAACTCACATTTCATTGAGAATTCATGTCATTTCGGTGAATGCAGTAGGAAAATTTGGCTTGATCACCAGTTCTATGTGCAGTCTCTGACTCTTCCATCACTGCCATCTCACCATCACTATGAGCTAGGCTCCACAAACTTTACTAACTGATAAGAAGAGGTACCACTTTGCTTGTTCTATGATTTGCTCCCTTTAGCAACAGCATCCAAGAGCACAAGTATCACTTGAGACATCTTCTGCTTTCTCCTGAGATGCCACCACAGTATTGGCTGATGGATCACAGTGATTCATCATCATTCCTTCACGGCAAACAAAAACACCGGTAACCTCCCTGTACACTTGAGTGTACATGGACTTTACTGGAGCCCCCCAAGTGTACAGGGAGGTTACCGGAGCCCCCCAGAATGGTATATTCCGGTAACTTTGCTGTACACTTATGTGACACTCCGGTACACTAGTGTACTGGAGGGTTACCAAAGGCTACTTGTGGGTTACAGGAAATTACATACCTAAACCAGTCTTTGGATTTATTTCTACTTATGATATGAATTGGTATTTTTTACAGGAAAACAGACTTCTCAGTAAGTCTTAGAATTGATATCAATCTAAGCAGAGGCTATAACTGTATTACATAGTAGCTAAAAAAATGTTTATCGGTGGCATACCGGAAGTGTACGGGTGAGTTACCAGAAGTGTACCGGAGGATAACCCTAAGTGTATTGGAGGGTTACCAGAGTGAATGGGAGGGTAACCGGAGGTTTACCGGAGGGTTATCTGATGTGTACCGGAGTGTACGGGAGGGCTACTGGGTCTGTTAGACTAAACAATTGTGTAAGATTGGGTGGAGTTTCTCTACTAGTATAATTAAACATGCTACATCCAAATAAACTCTGGGCCTGCCCCTTCATCCCCCCAAAGAATGAGCCTTAATGCCACATAGTCCCAAATTTTAGCCCCAAACTAGAAAACGCTCCTGCGGACCATCCACACCAACACTAACCCTTGATTTTTCATGCACACACACACAACATGCTATTGCAATGTAATGGCAATAAAATGAAGTTAATTGGAATTCAGTTGAAAGATAATTAAAAACACAAAGAAGAACTTACACTTGCAGGCAGTGAAGTGAGCGGGAGGCAAAACTAAGTCTCTGGGCTGAGTTTTGGCCTTTAGGGTAGAACAAAATTAAATATTTCATTGAAAATTATCTGTATTAAAACATTTGTAAAACAAATTGAGTTCATCAGAAATCATCCTGAAATTATACCTGCCGCTGCCAATTGTTATTGGCTAGACGGCGGTGCCAGGCGGGAGGACAAACTTGTCTGTGGGCTGAGTTTTTGCTGGTCCCGCCAGACTAACTCTGTGGGCTGAGTTTCTGCCATTTTGTCAGTAGGCCTGTAAATATTTAATTGGAAAAAAATGTTGTGTGGTGAGTATAATAATGAAAAAGGGCTAGTTCATCAGAACTCACCTTTAAAAGTTGACACGCCACTGCCAATTGTTGTTGGCTACATAGCGGTGCCAGGGGGATGCCAAACTCAGTCTGTGGGCTGAGTTTCCGTTCAGGTGATGGGATGATGGTGGGGTATCAATGTAATTGAAAAAAATGGAGGTGAAGGGATAGAAGTGAGAGAGAAGTGAGAGTGCACCTCGCCTACAATTGCTGCTGGTTCAAGCACCTGTGTTGTAGATATGGTATGGTACTGTATCATACGCTATACTGTACACAATAATATATGTAAGTATGGTACTGGTCAAGATTATGGAGACCTTTGAGAGGACGTGCAAGAGTGAGGTAAAGTGATACAAAGGAATAAGTATGAATTATGTAGCCACATGGTACCAAATTTCAGCCCCTATGTGTTATTCTTGTGTTCACATTTTTAGCACAGTCACTTCTGATAGTACTTATACTCATTAGCGGCCTAGCCAGTGAAGACATACATCTGATGCAGGAATCCTCTAAATTTGTACTTAATTCCTATTTGGACGTTTACTACGAGATTTGGCATATAAGGGTCCTAGCGTAGCCAGTAAATGATGTTCTTGTGGGACGGGAATCTCAACATTCATATTTAATTCCTATATGGAGGGTGTTTAGAAACGGCAGAGCATATATAACACCAACCGATTCAAAAATAAAATAGGAATTCAAAGACCAAGCATAGAATTGCCACCAAAATTAGACCCAGCAGGTGATCTTCCTGTTTGTAACTTGTGATTCGCAAAATGTCAGTCATGAACCACACAAACACTCAGAAGTTTTTTTCCTTCAAAGCTCAGCATGATAAATGTATCTATGGCTTAAACAATGTATAAAAAACAAAGTAACGCACCAGTACAATCTTGAAACTTCCCGTAACCTCCCTGTACACTCTGACTTTTTGAGAGTGTACCCGATGGTTACCAGTGATTTGCATTTGCAGTGTTTGATGACACAATTAGTCTGGACGTTCATCATACTTCACGACATAATTCAACCACCTGGTCATCCTGGTCAAATCCCACCTAAAGGGCGTAAGAGGTTATTGCCCTCAGATGCTCAATTGGGTCTGCTCCTTTTCTACATAAAGACATTACAATGCATTGCAAACAGTTTTGCTTGATTTTCATGATTATGTGATTGGTTTGCTCCCACTATTTTGATAAACATGCTCAAACTTAGTGTCATTAAAGGTGTACTTGTTAGGAAGCCTCAATCCACCAGGTCACCTATTCAATTGAGTGAATCACTTCAGAAAGTTTTGTCATCTACACTTGAAGATGCTACAGACAATGGATATATTGTCATTAAACAAACCTTTCCCAGCCAGGCAAATCTACAGATTGGTAGTCTGCAGTCCAATGAGGATTGCAAGCTATCGGATACTTATATCAGATCGCTAAACGGGCTTGGTGTTTCCAAAGATATTACTGAGGAATACTCAAAATTCTATTGGAATATAAAGCATTTGCGCCACACTCATTAAGTTGGTGTTGCAGATCGGTTATGCTCGTGGGTATGTGTAGAAGAGGGTTTAAACGTTCTTCCATGTAAATGAGCCTCTATGGTGTTTCATGTTGCGAGGGCTATTATGAAGGATGTGGAGGTGATTTGTAATAATTTGTTGCTGACATACAATTTTAAAAAGTCAAGGAATGGTCTTGGAAATGGAGTTGTACATACTTAGCATCATATTTAGGTTTTTGACGGTCACTTTAATCTGCCGCTTGGTTCTGTCTTGAGGACTTTGTTACATGATCACGAAATGTCAATGTCGTCTAAACTGCTCAATAGAGACAACAAAACTCATCCCATTGGAACATTTTTCATCAAATTCAAAACTGACGAAGAAACAAATGAAACATTAGTCTAATGAATATGTCAAAGATCTGTAAGGAAGCGAATTTATTTCGTTTTGACTGACATTTCAATCAGTTGACTACTTGATTTCTTACTTTGATTCATCGAGGATAACAAGAAGATCAAAGTGCAATCAACACAACACTTCTCATTGTTTTTGACCTTTTCTTGGTAACAGTACAACTAAAGAGCAACTAAAGTACAACCTCTACGTTGTTAGAAACGTTGGGGTCTACAAAACATGTTACATGGCTGCGAATTTTGCTTCTCTTCTGCTCAGCAGACATCACATTGGTTGACCAAAAATGGTGCTTTGACACTATCACATCAGATTAATAAAAGAGACTTGCCCTATTCGATGATTCTTGGTAGGGTTTAGACCTCTGACGGCAATCTCCAACATCCAAGAATTGAATTTAAATTTCGATTCCCACTTGGTCGTCACGGTCACGGATAAGCGAATCATGATATTTGACGAGTCATCTTCGTTAGTAAACAATACAAAGCAGTAACACAAGTGCGACTTTATCGATTACGCTCCCTGTCCAAGAGTCAACAGTCAACGAGATCTTGTCACAAGAGTTAGACAACGCAAAAGTCTGGGGTATTGACAACAACTCCGGACTCGATGCCAAGCCCCAGGCAAGATGTCTCATTTTCTATCGATCGGCAACTCGTTCAACCACTTCTACGCATTCTCGCAACTCAGACTGAGACGGGACAATCCGTACTTTCGCTGCTTTGTTCATGACATCACGAAGACATGTGCACGTAACTGGGAACGATAGAAATTTTATGAAACGAAGAGGAAACTCGAGAAATCACCAAGTTTTCTCCAACGCCATGACAGATGATTGATTTTCCGACATCAACTAAACCTCAATCCTCAATCAGATTTGATGAAACTGCTATTCAGCCTCGAAAGTTTTGCGATCACAGCACTGCGCACCGATGCTGATATCCGAGCCGAGTGTCACGAAACAACGAAAACGATACGACTATGTCACTTGTTTGGTTGAGTTGTTACAAGTTGTTGCTAAGATTTGCGCGCACTTCTCTTTCGCGAGGAGCGTCTTGACGCGAGGAGCGTCTTGACGCGAGCGCCTCACAACTCACAAGTCAAGATAACCAAGGTGCGCCTCCTGCTCTTTCATCTCGAAGAAGAAGAAGAAGAAGAACAAGAAGAAGAAGAAGAACAACTTGGCCCATAAAAAAGAGTTACACAAACACACAAAGAAACAAAAATACAAACACACACATCTTCTGAAGACATGATGAAGCAACGAACAACAGCCACGATGATGATTGCACTGTTTTCCACCCTCCTCCTTTGTCTGAATACAAGTGATGCAAGAATAGGCACAGCGCAACATCTCACGCGTTCATTGGCGTCCTGTTATCCTGAAGCTCGAAAAGTGAAGATTGACTCTACGACTGGAGAGCAAATCCAAATGTTTGAATTGCAACTCTTATCGTCAGATAATGTCAATATTGCTCTGAATAAGACTGCAAGCCAGTCTTCGACGCTTGGAACTAACTCTGCTTCTTCTGCACTGGACGGCGACCTAACAACATTTTCACAAACCGATGATGCCAATGCTTCTTGGGAGGTCGATCTCGGGAGTACATCTTCGTTGAAGTCCGTCATGATTAAAAACCGTTGGTGCGGAGAAGCTAGTGATCCAGAAGGATGCCTCTGTAGGTTGTCAGGAGCAGTACTCTCGCTGTTGAACGAGGAAGGAGAGGTGATCTCTGCTGAAACTCTTGGTGATACATGTGGCGTCCGTGATTTGAGCTTTGATATGATGTCATCCTGCCCTCCAACGTCAACTCCAACGACAGCAACCCAAGGTTTGGCCGAAGGTAGTAGAAAATCAGGGAAGAGAATGAGGCCGACGAAATGCAGGACGTTTCAGCATTAGCCTCTCTGGAGCATTCACCTGATATTGGCTTAGCATTAGTGCAATAAAAACGACTAGTACGACCTCTGTTTGCCTCTACTTATGTCAGAAGTTTAGGATTTGACTACCTACCATGATGTCTCAAACTGTTTCTGGTGGTGTGTTAGGCCTGTACCAGAATATTGCATTGATTATCTTTCATTCTTTGATTTCATCCATAGAGAAATGAATTGCTGGTGATAGTCTTGTCACAAAATTTGATGTATGCTGTCATAGCATAGTGTCCTCTGATCATTAAGTTGTTAACTACAGACATGAGATCCCCAAGAGGTTTTATCCGGGTAGATTCCTTCCCTGTAATTCTGGCTTCTGATTCAGTGCATGTTAACACTCTCTTCATTAGCTTGTTTATACTTTCCACAGAACCTTGGTCACTGGGAGTATGTGGGTGCCCCATGACTGTGAGCTTGTTTGGACTGTTCAATTTAGAATTCCAATAGCAACGCTTGTGACAAACGCCTTCCCAATATCAATGTGTAAAATTCTTGGATAGCAAATGAACCCAAAATTTTGATTAAGTTCGTGTACCATATATTGTACCTTCTTCTTTGGAAGGGATTTGATGACTGTTATTCCTGTTGTACAATCCTTTGATGTCATGATTCAATGCTGCATTACCCCATATATATTCCTCCTTCTCTTCTTCTGCATGACAATCAAATCTACTGTATTACTAAGTTTGGCGACCACAATGGTGGCTTGAACTTAGGAAGAATACAAGATGTCATGATGATCTTGGGGCTGCGTGAGTGTTGTGCTTTTGTGGTTGTTATGGATTGCTGGGGCAGTCCATCACCTAGATTATGGTGATCTAGTGTTTCACTGTCACTGGTCCCAACCAAAAGAACTAAGTCATCATTGGTACTTTTCTGAAAAACAGAGCCAGCAAATGCATGAGGCATTGTCAGTGTACCTGTGCCAGTGATGGTCTGTATGGCCCCAGGAGGAATGAGGAGTACAACAGAGCTGCTATACATGTCAAATCAGCAGTACCAAATCAGGTACCTATAAATACCCAGTGAATACCCATTGGGGCACTTATATGGGTACAGAGGGTTGAAGATCTAGTAAAATCGCATGGTTAACTCTGTTCATGTTAATTACGAGATTATCTAGATATTCTCTCTCTGCGAGCCCTGACTGTGTGGCTCTTGTGTGAATGCGCACATGTGTGTGGCATGATCAGCTTACATGTGTAAGCAGGATCATCACACCCTTGCAAGAGCTCAAAGACTGTGCTCATGCTGCTGCTGCTGGGGTGACGAAACGTTGACTTTGCTGTTGGAAACGTAGTATTTCTAAAGCTAAAATAGGAGTGAGAAAATCCCGGCGGACCTTTTGGTGATGCTTGGCTGGATGATGTTTTGTCCAGTAGTCTGCATAATTCAATTTTCCAATCCGCCAATAAATGTGGAATTGTTCTTGGCATTTGCGATCTCTGAGCCAATGGAAACGCATGTCCATTGCCTTTGTTCTTTTGGGTTGGATTTTCCCATTGCAAACAGCTTCGGCCATGGAGTTGTCCGTTTGCAGTGGGGTAGCTGGTTGCTTGTGTCCGAGTTCCTCAAGAATGATGCGGATGTAGACGGCTTCTCGTGCTATGATGTATAATTCCGCCATGCTTGATGATATGTGCTATGCTCAGAATGGCACCGTTGTTGGGTGGCGCTTCGGCTGCTGTGGAAAGGAAAAAATGTCCACCTGCTCGGCTCCTTGCTTTTGGCTCACTCAAATAACTTGCATCACTATGGACAGCCAGAACCATGTCACTTGCACTATATGTGATGACTGCATTGTCCTGAGTGGCGATGTAATCAAGGAGCTGTTTCGTTTGTTCCATTGTGTCCGTGCTAGGGTTGGCTGACTGGGATGCGATGGCACTGATGGGGCATAAGAGCGTAGGATCGACTGCCCTTGCCAGGTAAAGAAATTTTCCACACACTTGCTGAATGAACTTCTTGTCGGCTTTGTCGAGGGGCGCCGCGGTTGATGGCTGGACCGCAAACTGCTTCTTGGCCCCGTATTGAATTGGTTTGCATTGGAAAGGTGAGTGCTGAGTCGTCGCTTTTTGATGTTGGAACTGTTTGAGTGCCTTGTCCTTGTAACCTGGCATGGATAGGTGCACCTTGCGATTGATGTAGTACCAATCAATTGTTATGCCGATGTAGCGGTTCCCGGACCAATCTGTGCTGCACTTGTTGTGCTGTTCGATGACGGATTGCAGGTGAAGTGCATGTTCCTTACCAATGTATTTCACTCCAAAATCGTCCACTACTAAGGTGAACGAGATTGGTCTGGTTTTGGGTGACCAAAAACCGGGCACTAATTTCAATTGAAAATACCCCGCCTTGTTGAGGCGTTTTTCCAGGAGCACGTTTGCAATGAGCCTCCGTGCGGAAGCCCATACATACCTTTATTTGCCTGCAAATAGATGGATCCGTCTCGTTCGGCAATGTCCTTGAGTTTGTACTCATCAATGATTTCCTGCGGGATGTCCCTGATATTTAATCGAATGAACTCGGGGCGTTTGAGTGGTGTGTTAAGATAAAAGTTGGAGATATCCATGGTCATAAACTTTGCCCCGAGTGAGGATACTACACTGTTGAATAGCATTTTTTCTACCAGCATGTCGGCTGTTGGGGTAGCAACTTCCCCCTGGGTAGTTTATTCGATCTCCACCAACCACAAATCGGATCCTGTTGGGTTCCTTTTTCTCGGGTCTTACGGTGCACACGAATGTACCATAAGTGACATCTTTTCATCGATTGGGAGGTACCGCTGCTTTGGGGATGAATGTGATGGTGTTAGTCCCTTTAACCTTTCCTCCGACTCCATTCGCTAAGCAACCGAATTCGTTGGCAGAAGAGAGAGTCCAGTCCACGTTGTAATCAGGATGGCGGAGGAGTTGGCGGTAATTTAGCATCTTACCGGTGGCTTTGTCCATTACTGCTAAGGCCCGCTGAACTTTGTTCTGGACTTTGTTGATTCTATGTCTCAGTGTGGTGGGCGCTTGTGTGGGTTGGCGGAGTTTGGAGGTCCGGGCGCGGGTGTTCAAAGCTGGGGGCGCTGCCAATGATGCTTTGGCTGCAGTTTTTGCACGTGTATTCATGGCTGGCGTAGTGGTGGATGGTGTGGGTGCTGGGGTTGGAGCACGGCGTCGCTTTTTCTGGATTGTGATTGGTAGCAGTGGTCAGATAACTTGACATGCAGCAGTTGACATTTGCTTTGCGAGTGCACGCATGATGCGTTGGTTTTCCGCTGCTGTTGGTGTGGCTTGTGTGATGTTGTCCACCCTTGGAAGTGTTTGCTGCTTCTGTTGCTTGCTTTGTTGTACCAATTTGTGCAATTGTTCTGGGTGATTCGTGGCGTCTTGTAGGACGGTGTGCAATTGCTGCAAATCGTTGTTCGATTTGAATGCGGGGAGGCCTCTAATTGTGTCAATGCATGATGATATGGCTTTCATGATCTTGTCTTCAGGCTTGACAGTAGGGTTCGTGATCCGTTTGTGTTGAAACTCCACGGTGTCGCTGAACCGTTCACTGTTAGTTGCCTTGATGTGACATTTGTGCATCCTGTAGTGTTCGGGAGATGTGTTAAGGTACCATCCATCCACGGAGTTGAAAGCCCAAGTCCCTCGAGCATCGGACTTCTCGTGGACCTGGACATTACATCCCATGGGGGCGAGCGGCATTTTATTATAATCGAAGTGGCCTTTGAGATGCGCATAGGCGGAAACTGTTGGAGTGGCGTTGGATTGTCGCAGGAGGTTAATAGTGATCTCAGCCTGTGGTAGAAGTTTATCCCAGAACCTTAAAGGAAAATCATCTGCGACACCTGCCAGGATTCTAAGGAAGTGCGCCTTGAAATTCCTGATTGCCACTTCCGCTGCATTGCGTCGATGACAACCGGGGGGGACAAGCTCATATTCCATGTGATACTTTGTTGTGATCAGGCCCTTCATGGGTGCCGAAACCTCATTATCTAAGATGTGTTTCTTCAGCACTATACCTGCTAGTTTGAGCCGAAGGAGAAGTTTTTCATAAGCCCGCGTTAATTCTGGATCGGGCCTGTTCTTGAGAGGTTCGACTAGGATACCTCTGCTGTCGATATCAACCAAGACCATAAGGTATTTGTTGCCTGCTTGAGAACGAGTTGGAAATTTTCCTGTTTGGTCCGTAAATACGGTTTCCCGTACATCATAGACTTTCACATAAAAGTCCTTCTCTTTCTTTCCACGCAATTGGTTGGAAAGCACTTCTTCGAATGGCTTGGCCTTGGTCAAGCGTACATTCTTCCGTGTCTGATTTAGGTGTCCCTTTGGTGTTTTGGCGGTTTCGGGGTAATATTTCTTGACATTGGCTTCAGTGAGGAGCGGCCACCCGACAAAGTTTCCTGTCTTGATTGCCTTGAGCCATGTTGACTTAACTGGGTACCCGCACACGGCGTGCATCCACTTGATCGCTTGTTCTGTTGAGGGCAGGTCGTACACGCTATTTGCCTGTTGTAGTACTTGTTTGGCTCCTTTGGAAGGTTTGCATGGTTGCCAAGTGCCCTTGTGTTGTGTGAGCGGGATGTGATAACGTCCATGGTCGTCACGTACTCCAATTAAGATGGGTGCACCCTTGCAAGTGATTAAGACGTCTTCCTCTCGGTGCACGGACACACCGTCCTTGGTGAAAATGGATAACGTGCCATTGTCTGACACCTTGCCTACACTCATGAGTGACTGTGGAAAGTCGTTAAAAGTGTCAGCTTTGGCTGCTCTCTTGGATAGCCCAGGGAAAGGCAGCCGTGATTCGTGAGTGGCGGTGCTAATGTGTCCGTTGGCTACAGCGACCTGCTTGGATGACGAGCAAAGGATAGGTAGGTTAGCTGCTTTGCGATCAGCCTCGTTGAGGTAATGGCCATCTGCACCTGAGTAGGAAGTGATGGAGGGCACATCCTTGCTTGAGAAGAACCTTGTTTGCGAGAGGTCGTCCTGAAAATGGACGTGGTTGGCCTTTTGGAGGGATTGGAAAGTTCGTCGCACCGAAGCAACGAAAGCGCGCCCGGTGTTGCGTCCGTTCTGTAGGATGGACAGCAGGGGTTTGATTCTGGTATGGCCTGATTGGATAGCCAAACTCTGCCTGGAGTGATTTGCCTTTGCCATGGCGGTCCGCTCGTCCTCTGCCTAAGTAATGTGATGGTCGAGGAGGTCGTCGTCGTCCAGCTGGTTCTGTTGTGCTTGTTGGCAAGCGGCAAAGCGTTTAAGCGCCTTGCACTTGTGTTGGCTAGGGACACGAGGGGTAATAACAGTATTACTATGGGAGGTGGGAGCTGGGGGGGTAGTGGCAGAGGAGGGGGGTTTGTTAGTGGGTGGATCTGCAGCATA
Organism: Cyclotella cryptica; assembly: GCA_013187285.1. Taxonomy (NCBI): domain Eukaryota; phylum Bacillariophyta; class Thalassiosirophyceae; order Thalassiosirales; family Thalassiosiraceae; genus Cyclotella; species Cyclotella cryptica. Next base: position 167,205 of record JABMIG010000035.1, read on the forward strand.
TTTGGGAAGAGATGAATAGAGTTTACTAAGTGTGGCATAAAATTGGGCTGGGTTAGTTTTCCGCCCCGGTTTTACTTCTATCCAAACATCGCGAATCGCCGACCCACCCCGTCATTTCCGGTCCTTCTTCTCCTCCTTATCCTCAAAGTGCTTCTTCTCTACATAATCAATTCCCAACTTGTGGCAATGGAACTCCGGCCTCCATCATTTGCGTTTAGGATTCAAAAAACATTTTTCAGGGGGAATGCCAAAATGGCGGGCACGGACCTCGTGCTTTTCACAGTGAGGGCACTCCAGACTCTCGCTGCGGGAGCGATCCCTTCCCCTGCTTCTACCCCGGTACCGACACCTCGCTTTCCATCCTTTTCCTTACGCTGACGGGGGTGGCGTGAAGTTCCGCTCTCAGCGGAGGCAGCGGAGGCTTGTTCTGTGGTGTCGTCGTCGCTGTAGACCTCGCGCTTGCTGAGGAGTTGGGCCACAAGGTCGACGGCCAGCGCTGATTCCAGTAGTTTGGATGGTGCCTGTGAAAGGTTGTGAACTGCGTCGGCGCCAGCGAAAAGAGAAAGCATCTCTGCGATACTTACTGCGTCATGTACATAGTTGTAGTGGTACTTCTGATGGATGGTTTGGATGGCTGGGTCCCTGCCCCACTCGTAGGTAGATGCCTGTTCCACTTGGCGAAACAGTAGGAAGCCGAGGATGGAGGGGCCGTTGGTAATGCCAAAATGCTTGAGTTGCCCTGTTTTAGCGTTGAGGGAATCGTAGTTGGTTTGGATTTTCGATTGGAAGTTGAAATCAGTTTTGAAGACTTGGAGGGCTTTGGCGAAGGTGTCTTCGTTGGTAGGCCGATCGGCGCCCTGGCGGATGGCTTCGAGGAGCTCCTCGATGGTCCAGTCATTGATTGACTTGAAGTTGGACCCATTGGCGTTTCGAAGAACCTGATCGGTGATGTTCTTGCCAAATCTCTTGGTTGCAACCTTGGAGATTGCTTCTTTGACCCGGATGATGAACTGGGCGCGAGTGTTCAGCCTTTCGGCTTTGTCGTTGGCATCGGCACGCGCGGTGATCTCAGGGGAGTACACTTGTTGGGTCAGATCGGCTGCTGTCTTGGCTGTAGCGATGTCCTTGAAGAGTTTTAGGACAGTGGCCGCGGTGTACATGTCCGTCGATTTGATGTTGGCCAGGTCCGTCCCGGCGATGCAAATTTGGAGGGCTCTGTCGTTGTTGGAGCTACCCCCGGGGACATAGACGGTTCTCTAGTCCCCCAGCCATTTCGTCCCGGCGTCAACGTTGTAAGCTCCTGTAGATGTTGTGGAGAGCTCGATTTCTTTGAGCTGCTTTGTTACAAGCTCGAGGGCAGCGTATCATGCTGTGACTGCTGCGTCTGTCATAGCGGTGCATCGTTTTAAGAGCTGCGAAGGCAGCGGTGCGGTGATGGCGGCGAAACTGGCTGGCTACGTCGGCGGCGTTGTGATGGCGGCAGTGGCAATGTGATTGCTGTTGCGGCGGCGGCGCGATGTTGGTGCTACGGCGACAGTGGCGTGACTACTGCTGGTGTGGCGTCGTTGTGGTTGCGTTGTCCGAGGCGGCTTTGTCTGTGTTTTGCCGGCTGGGTGATTGTTGCAGCAACAGTGGTTAAAGGACGGCTGCGGCTGCGCATTAACGTGAACTACAGAGGGTCGAAGATCTAGTAAAATCTCATGGTTAACTCTGTTCACGTTAATTATGAGATTATCTAGATATTCTCTCTCTGCGAGCCCTGACTGTGTGGCTCTTGTGTGAATGTGCACATGTGTGTGGCATGATCAGCTTACACGTGTAAGCAGGATCATCAATGGGTAGCATGGGTAATCAGCCCATAGGCCCAATCTAAGAGCCACCCAAACAGCAAAGTAATCAGGGATAACACATACAATCAAATATAGTTTGCCATAAATTAGTTATCACCTGATTAACAACCAACTACAAGTATTGCTCTGTTTAGCAGTGATAACTAATTCTTTTTTATCTTCAGCATTGCAGCATTGCAAGCAATCGAACACCACCCTATGCATCACCATAACCATGGCCTCGCCAACCACCAACGAAGCTGCTGTCCGCGAAGCTGTCCGCGCCATCATCGCGCCCATGTCCATCGACAAAATCATCGGTCAACCATTGAACTCCACGGTCAACCTTCTCAAACAACAGGTCGCCAAAATAGCGGCTGCAGTGAAGACTACGAGTTGGGGCGGCCGCCACGGCCATCTTGCACTCGTCCTCAACAACAACAAGTATCGCCTCGTCACCGGTGACGCAACACAGACAACTACGGGCCTTGTTGCACCACCCATCGTCCCAACTGCACTCGCAAACAACGCAACGATCACCCTCCGTGCACGCATCACAGCTGACCATAACCTTGAGTGCCAAGAGTTTTGGAAACAAGAGGCAGTCGACGCGGTCCTCGTCGAAAAGATTGCTCGCTAAGGTGTCGACGCACCGTACATCAAAGAGCTTGACGACGATTTCATCGGCTACAGCACACAAATGGTGAAATCACTCATTGAGCATCTCCGTCGCAAATGGTGCATCGTCACAATGTTGGAACGCAAGCAAGCCGCTGCTGCCTTCCACATCCAATGGGACCTCATGTCCCACATCAAGAAGTTTGCACGGGACCTTGACAAGCAGCAAAAATTGTGCAGGGACATTGGAGTTCCTGCCGCCAACGATACAAAAATCCAGTACTACGTCGAAAGTATGTACACTTTCGACATCTTCGATGACAAGGAAATGCACGCTGGGAGGCTGCCAAGAACCTTTCGTCACGCTCTATAAAAGCAAAAGAAAAGTTGAATGCGGAGTGTCTCACATGCACCGACTGATATGTGAGCGCCCACATCATTGTTAGTGACCCCTTTTTCTCCGGCGTACCATCCACAGTCCTTTCCACAACAGGCACCATGTCCCCATCAGACCAACACAGCATGATGGAGTACACCGACCATGCTGCTTTTCTCACCACATCACAAAACTAGCTCCTTCAAAAACTGGAACGCCAGCAAGAAGAACTCCTCACACAAACGACAAAGTTCAAGACTCTCCTCAACACCAAGACTCCCGCACACCCACCACCCACCACCAACACAGGTCAACCGCGCCGACCGAAAGCGTACACCCCAGACAAAACCCTCGATTCCCTCGGCACTGCAACTCATGCAACAAAGATGTCGTTCATCATGACGATGACGACTGTTACGCCCTGGACAAAAACAAGGACAAAAGTCCATCATAGTACGTGGCCCGCAAGTAGGATACAGTGGGACCCAGCAGTAATTTTTATTTAAACACCATGTTGTCAGCAAACAAACGTAAAAGTAGTGTTCCTCAGCTTTTGTTTGAATCAACCAACTACTGGGCCCCGCTCACAAAGAACTCACACCACCAACCCAATGTTCGATTTAGCCTTCCACCTCAACATCAAGATACCAATAGCAAAGCATGGTGGCGTAGACAATCACACAAAACCCATCATCACATTACGGCACACCACACAACTACAAAACCATCCATGTCAACCACAGCTCTCAAACAAGGCATCATGAATGGGTCCATTGCATCCGCTATTAGCAACACAGGAGCAATCTCCACTGCAGGAGCACCCCATGATCCCTTCAAAGAAACTACCACCATCTCTTCTAAAGTATTCATCCTACCCACCGGCGGCACAGCCAAGGCCACCAAAGTAGCAAAACTTCTGCACAACGTACAAACTCCAGCCAACATGGTCAACATTGTCCCATCCCTTGGTCAAACGCTTCTCAGTGGCAGCAAATTTGCTGATGCCGGATACACTGCAGTGTATGATAAAGCAGAGGTCAATTTCTACGACGCCAACACCATTCACATCACCGAAAAGGCAGTACTGACAGGCTACCGCTGCACACACACAGGACTCTGGCGAGTTCCCCTACGACCAATCATCACGAATGAAAACAAGGATACACTGGTACTCGACTCAACCTGTGGACACCATTCCACCAGCACACGCTACAAGGTTCCTCCCACAACAAGAAGTTGTGAACACTTACGTGCATCACTCGAACGTGAGAAACACACCATCCTCAATGTATATGAACTGCCAAGCACAGAGCAGATAGTCTGCTACCTCCATGCAGCAGCAGGGTACCCAAAAAGGAACACCTGGCTCACAGCCATCCGTCATGGCAACTACAGTACCTGGCCACTCATCAACACTAAGAATGTAAACAAATATTTCCCACAATCAGAGGAAACTCAGCAAGGGCACATGAAAAATCAACGCCAAGGCTTCCGCTCCACCAAGCAACGAGTTCAACCCAACGTACTACCACCAACCCTCCCTCAACAGAACGATATCTACATCAAGACCTACGACTCCAGTAACACACTGTACACCAACCAGACCGGCAAGTTTCCACATGTTTCCAGCAGAGGTTTTCGATATCAAATGATCCTCTATCACGTCAGCACCAATTCCATCTGGGTTGAACCCACCAAGAACAGAACCAAACGCGAGCTCATCCTTGCACGATCCCGAGCCTTTCTACGCATGGAAGCCTGCGACATAACACCACGACATGGTGTCAGTTGGACATCTAACTGACACCTAACTGACAAAAATGCTTTGTCTGACGAAGTAGTTTGTTTCGTCTGACGGACCCAGGGGGCTCCATATAACCTACCCCTTTGGGTCATAGTGTCTATAGGATATGTGTGAGACAAAAGGGTTGAATCATCTGGACTCTGGGAGATAACAAGAATATCATGCATGATGAGGATCTTGGAGTTTACAAGCTATCAATTCTTTCTTGAGTCTCCTGCAACAAAATCCTCTTATGGACTTAATAAGAATTCAGCCACAGCAAAAGCATAAATAGAAGTGGTTCTTGACTTACCAAAAACCAAATGTCACACCTTTATTCCTTTCCCAAAATCTTAAACAAATGTCAGAGAATGCGGGTCTTGTTTACCAGACAGAAAGAAACAAAACAACATTTTAAGTCGTTTCTGACTGGAACCCACTCAATACCTCTGTGTCAGTCTTTGCAATGATAGAATAGGTTTTTCCTCTTATCCATCTAATAAGCTCTCCCACAGAAGGGGAAAGCCAGAATCATCACAAAATGCTACATGTCTCAGATGTGGGAGTACTGGATAGTCAAGAATGATTCATAGTTATGTCTTTTGTTATAAAAATGTTACTTTGGGAATGAGTAAATTTTACGAGTACTCATATGTCAATGCTTGATATTTCACATTGACAATCCACTTAAATGACAAAACGAGAGCATCATTTTTGGCATTTCCTAATGACTAAAACTTTGGGAGGCAGATGAGGCAAGGCATAATTGGGAAAACTTTTTGAAAAGTCAATTCAGCAAAGTTTACTATGTAAGGATTCTTAATAATATTTGGTGCTCTCAAAGCTAAATGTGTGGGCTACCTATATCATATGCATGTAAATCAAAGGTAACAGTTTGGCATATCAGAATAAATTTTTCATTCATCCGTTGTTTCCAGGCTCATTAACTACAGAAACCCAAGTAGTTCATCATCAGTCCTCATTATAGAGAAGTTGGTGTTTGAAATCAACATTCACATGAGACTTGAGATGCCTTAAAACCTTTTGATTCTTTTGAATGGAGAACAATAATCTGTGTCCAACATAATATCTGAAACGTTGAAAGCGATAACAAAAATCAAGTTTTATGACCATTCTACCCTTGTCTTCTGCATCACCATCTTTTTATCTTTATTCTGTGAAAGAAAAAAGAAATCAGTAGAAAAAATGTGGTTAAAAGGAGTTTAAATTTGATTATGTTTGCTACTCTCTTCTGTGAATGGTCCAGCTAAAAATCCAATCTATGCTGAGATGAGCATAGGAATTTGCACCCACAAACAGGTTCATGGGATGGCTTCTGGACTCTAAAGGGTGTAAAAAAGTCAAATGTATTATTGCTTTGTTTCATGTTATGCATCACCATTATTCTGAAATGAAGACAGAAATTTGACATCATGAGTACAACATAAGGTTTTCTTTTTGCGGGTCTACTACAGACAGATGTTGAGTCTGCCAAGCTTTCACATGGCTGCAAAGGAGGCCATAATATGTCTTGTGTTTCATCTTTCATTCTTTTTGGCTTGACATGTTTGTAAATGACTCTGTCAATACCTTCAAAGTGCAAATATTTAATGAGTAGTGAGTTGTCCGACAAAAAAATAAAAAAGTGTCAGAGAAAGACAGGAGGAGGAGGGAAATTACTATTCCCTCTATGACTTGAGAAATATCGATCAATCCAAAGTTTTGCTTGATCTTTTTATCTTTAACAGAACCTGCAACATGTATGCACCCATTAAGTTATATTAGATGGATGAAAGACAATTTCATTGTAAAACACTGGACTTCCTCATTGCACAACGAATGCTCTCTTAGTTGATACAGATATAGTGGGGTAACGTGTTCCAATAATCATCAGTTGAAATATTTATGATTGTGGTGGATTACCTCACAATGAATAATTAATTTGGATACCATCTCCTTGTGTTGTGAACTAAGTCAACCTTCATGTTTTATGGAGTCACTAATATACCAACAATTGTCTTCTGTATTCCATTTATTTAACCGACATATAGTGTAATGCACAATAGTCTACTAAGCTGTTTGGTATATTTGCCAAATCATTTGAAATTTTGAATAGTGGAGCCACTTGCTTGAGTTTTCCATTTTTTGCTCTTGTCAGAACACTTTTCCATGGGATGGAAACTCTAACATTAAGTTGACTGTAGACTTACAAAAAAGGACATAGTACATTTAATACATAGGAATCAGTTGCCTCAACAGTAAATGCAACAGTGATGTGTACAACTATCATAGTTCACTTTGAATTCAAAGGAAACATAAAAAAACAAATGCTGCCATTCTTTCCAATACAGGATCCATATTTTTATAAAAGAAAGATTGTCAATCCAATTCCCATAGAACGGTCATTTTTTGATGATTTCCCCAAAATTCATGAATGCCAAATGCAGTTTACAGCCAGTTTGAAGGCAACTAATATACTTCTAGTTCCACTGTTTTTATTGGGTGTAATGAGAGAAGTATCCCTTGCAGCTCTGGCGATAGGGATTGTGCACATCAAAAGTAGCTGATGACACCATTCTTTGGAAGTTCCCATGGAACCTTCCAAATAACAATAGAATTTGTGAGAACACTCATCTTGAGTCTTAGATGTTCCTATCACAGTCTTGGGATGTTCCTAAAGTAGTATCTGTCTCTGTCATTGTTTGTTCTTCCTGGCATGGACTTGGGGTGTTGTTGACATTTTTCTATTGCAATTGAGCATTTTCTATCATGGCATAGAATTCCTATGGTAGTAAACAAATTTAGCATATTTTCCTATGCACAACAACCTCATAGTCAAATTTCATCATCAGTGCACTAACATGGTTTTTGGAATATTACAACATAAAATTCCCATGCAATGCTCATTTCTCTTCTGTCACTACCTTTCCAATTGACAATTTTGAATGGTTCAACAATGTTAAGGCATTTCATTATTGCGTGCCTTTTTTGCATATGTGCAATCATTCAGTGTCACATTTTTCTAAAATCTTGACAATGAAAAAAGCAACGGGACAAAGCCAAAATTGAATGATGTTAACTTCTGCTTGTTAGACAATAGTTCCAGTGAGATGGAGTCAAACCAGAATAGGATGAAATCTGGTATGCATTTGGAACTTTGGTGTACTCTCTGATCCGAAACAAATCTTAAGGCTCTACTAGGGACCAGAAAGCATCAGTCACATCTGAAGTGGGATAGGGCTAATAGGACAACAATTGTTGACAGCCAAAGTCCATTGTCCAGAAAGAGAGTGCTTTGATTGAACAATTGAACAATGGGACAATGGGACAATCAGATTTTCTTTCAATTGAGTATCAATCTTGCAGGTTTCTCATTAGTATTGGATGTTGATAATCCTCCGATGTCACTGAAAACAATAAAACAACACCGGAGTGGTGGAAACATAATGTGATGTGAGTGGGATAAACTACTTCAGGACTAACAAGGTAGAAACTTTGTTCCAGTCATACAAACTGTTTCGGGTTTTTATAGGTTCTACCATGTAACCTGGATTATAAGCACCAAAAATGTCAAAAGATACTTTTTGATTGTACTCATAATATGACCAAAGTTAGTGTTTTAACATCATGTTGAAAATATATCGGTATCTTGAAAGTTACCCTAATTACTTTGAGGTACAATAAGAATATTGTACAATACCTCCCACCCTTCTGCCTTCCTTGCTCATTCATGCTGTCCAGCCCTCCACGATGTGCAGGAGATGTGTAGTGACTACGGCCTCGGAGATTCTCGGCAACAATCTGGAGTCACGGGGAATGCGCTAGATATGGGCATGCTGCTTATGATTATGACAAGGAGAAACTTCTCATGATGATTTTAGTCAGTTAGAGGGGTGCAAAGACCGGAAAAACAAAAATGTCAATAGAATTAGCCCCTTGGGACTTACAATTGGTTGGTACTTGGAGTCCGGGTTATACAGTAATGATCCTTGAGTGTTTCTGTTAACCCTCTTACAAACTTTTGGCCAATAGTGTGTTAACATGTCAACAATCAGTAACGTAATATTCTTAACAAGGAAAGATGGGTTGACAATCATCGTTGCGATCTGCCGATGCGGCAGCATTGGTGGCAACCGGCTGTGACATGGTGGCCATTGACAAGTGTGTCTGTATCTACTAGCAGAAAATAAAATATGGAGTGATATGAGGGTGTGCTACGAAGATGAACTATTGGGGCAGTCCTAGAGAGGGGGTGAATTGAAGTGATACTGTTAACATGTTGACAATTGTCCACATGTTCGTTAACATAATATGTGTGGACAATTGTCCGCTCGATATTATGTAAGAGGGTTAAACACTTCCACATGGTACTGCGTGGAAATCGCCAAATTTCTCATCTACCCATAGGAATTTGTGAAATCGCCAACAATCCGTTTTCTGCACGCGCTCTCTCTTTCTTGCCATGCGCCTACAGGTCTCCATGACCGATATTTTTGACCGTTAAGCGCAGCACGCTATTTTCTATTAAGGCGCGGTAATAATTACTACCAAAATTTGGCTAACAAAATAAGAAGACGCCGTCTGTCACGCCAATCGTAAAAATCTGTCCCGTGAAAAGTGAATCACACAAAATCGGATGGATGTTTGGTACAGTATCATACCTTGTACCTACTTTGTACCATACTTCTACACTGACTTGATATCATTGTATGCCCATGCATCACCATCATGGCATGTTTGCCCCATTGTTGGAAACCTGTTCAATCCTGGCACCCATGCTGAATCTAGCTACATTGCTGACACTGGCCTGCTGCTAACAACATACATGAACAGGGACAGTTGGCACAACGAGAAAAATGAATTTCCCTTTACTACTTTGATGACCTAAAGTGGTTGGTTTCTTACCCCAGCGTGAACCTGGAGCTGTTGTCACCTTGCCGCTTGAGAACATTTGAATTTCTCATGTTTAAATTTGATGATATCTTTTCAATGCATTACTTACACAGAGCTCATGCCTTTGTTCGTGTCTCAGATCCAAGACTGATTACTTAGACACCACTATTGTCGCTCTGCTGCTAGCAGCAATACGAACAGCACATGTGCTGCTCATACTGTACCATTTTTCTGGGTACCATGCAAATCACACGTGATGCGATTTTTAACTCATGTATTTTGAATAAATCAAAATCCACCAGGCAGGTCCTTCTGGTTTTAAATGAGGAGCACCTGCCTGGAGTGGATTTTTGATGTATCCACTATTCATTGAGTTAAAAATCGGTCATTTTACATGTGATCTGCATGGTACTTACAGGAAAATGGTAAGAGTACACGAGCAACACATGTGGAACAGAGACTATTGAGACAAAATATTTCCCATTTTTATTTTATGATTTGATATATTCCAATCGACTTCTTATGCACCAACCTTGGCAGAGTCATATCTCAACCCCCAGACTGAATATTGAGACACCACTGTCATCCTCTCCACATAAACAGCACTGGAAGGCAATGTCTGCAAGTGAAAGGTGAGATAAAGTTTCTTTCCCATTTTTGCATCTTTGCTCAATTTTCATCAAAAGTTCCCTATTCACAATGGGCACATTGCTAAAAGGCTATTGATTTGATATATAGAGACTATGGTGCTCATTTATCTGTTCTGAAAAGAATTGAGGATGGGTGTCCTGCATGAGGACTATGGCTACATAGTTTCTTTTGAGCTTGACATTTGATTTGAGATTGTTGCAAAATTAAGTCTTTGTGATATTATTTATTCTAGTGGAAAATAAATATGTGAGCTAGATCACAGAGGATACACTGGTGAGATACAAAGCTCAGTTCACAATTCAGGGAAGGCATGATCTTGAACCTCTCTGCTTGATGTATCATATCCCAACAGCTAATATGTTCGCTACAAGCAACAGCAACAGGCTACATTGTGAACAAAACAGTTTGTACCTATAACCCCAAAATTGGTACATTTGTTGTCCAAGGACGTGACAAATACATGAGGGTGGCACTGGGTGAGGTAGTCCACTGATGTAATGAATGGATGGTATTGATGACTATGTGATTATGTGACCTGTGTGTGAAACAGCATTAAAAATGTCTTGATGTACACAAGTATAGCCTAGTAATAAAAATGTCTTGCGCACACAAAGACAAAGCCTAATAATAAAATGTCTTGATGTACACAAATATAGCCTAGCTAAATTGTGAGCTAAACAGTTTGTTCTCATGACCCCAGAGGATGGTACATTTGTCTTCCAAGAATGAGACAAATAAATGTGGGTGGTACTGGCCTATAGATGTAGAATGATGTAATGAATGGATGACAGTGATGAATGTGTGAATATGTGATCTCTGTGTGAAATAGTAATAAAAATATGTTGAGGTACTATACAGTTTTTTATACACCATTTTGACATATTATACTAAAGACAAATCTCACTAGGAGAGTTAATTATACTAGCTTCATTTCTAGATAAAAATATGTTAATTCACTATGTTGCTAGGTAGTTAAATTCGTTACTAGCTGTCATCTACATAAAAATTCTTAGCGAAAAAATCATCTCTCTAGACATTTTCATTTTTACTTAGACCTTTAAATTTCGTAGTACGTACTTGTTTCTATTATTGACGTTTTCGGCACTTAGTAGGTAAATCGTGGTAGTTCTGAGGGTAGCGCCCGATTCAGATATTTTCACAGTAAAAAATGGACAAGTAGTAACCACAGAACAGTACAATACAATACAAGAACCACGAAGCACTAAGCGACAGATTATCCCAACAATTTCAACATGACCCTCAATCGCCACGAAGCAACACGTCTAGCCAACGAATGCCTTCCACTCCTCCACCAATCTACGTCCCTTCCCACCAACAACCTACACATCACTGAAAAGAACATCACCGTCCAAACACAATGTCGGCTCTGGGCCGGCATGGGGTACATTTACAACATTTCCATAGGGAAAACAGGCGAACAACAACGTCATCATATCATTGTCAAGCGTATTCTTCCTCCGCCGAAAGAACGTCAATCATTCGGTGATAAACGAAAGGCAGATAGCTACGAATGCGAAGCCAACTTTTACGAAAACGTGGCAAGGGATCTAATTGCCCGGCATGATTTGTGTATACCCACTCCTTACTACATCGAACGATCGGACGAGGGGGAAATCACCATCTGCATGTCTCGCCTGACGGGGAGATCGGGGAGACTCGCCTCGACTGGAGAAAGACATGCAGTTTTATTGTGGATGGCGAAATTACACTCGGCCACATGGGGATCAAAGGCAGAGGAATTAGTGGAAGGGAAAGGACTTCAGCCCATTGGCAGTTATTGGCATTTGGATACGAGACCGGATGAACATGACTCTATGCCTCGCAGGGGATGGGAGGGAAGGTTGAAAAAGGCGGCAAGGGCAATCGATGAACGATTGAAGAGGGATAGAATGCAATGTTGTATACATGGGGATGCTAAGGATGCCAACATGTTGTTTTTTGAGAATGAGAAAGGAGAGGTTTGTGTGGGCATGTATGATTTTCAATACTGTGGAAAGGCTCCTCCCTCCGTGGATTTAGCATATTTTTTGTGCGTCGCAGTTGGCGAGACTGAATGCAATGATCATCTGCTTCGTTTTTATCATGAGCAATTATTGCAGAGGTTGCCAGACGATGAGATGAAACCTTCGTTTAGAGAGCTTCAAGATTCGGTTGCTTTGGCTTTTTGTGATTTTCAGCGCTTCATGTCTGGCTGGGGCAACTGGGGTTGTGATTTGACGGATATTGTCAATCAGACGCTTCTTAGGTTGGATGGGGGGAAGGAACTACGTTCAGAAGATGAATACAGGGAAGCTATGCTCAGAGAATTCGGCTAGCTTGTACTTACTATGTCGTGACAAAAACTGGATAGCATTCATGAAGAAATTGTTCTAGCGAGTGACGGTTTTGACGGACATCACAACACAGACGCTGCATAGGTTTGAGGACTAGAAGCAACAATGCTCAGAAGATGAAGGCAGGGAAGCTATGTCGAGCGAAATTGACAAGCCCGATACGATAACGTGATTTGATCAATGTCAAAATTACATGTACATTTTTCATAACACATTAGATTCCTACATCTTCGATTCAGTGCTCCTCTTGAAATTCTTCCTGTTTATTCTGAGCCCACTCTGGAGGCCACTGTTTCACTATGCTAAAAATGCACCTACTACCTTCTTGTTGACTAGATCTCACAGTACTTGATTCCACATTTTTTTGACGCTTCATTCCATTGTATGGTACATCAAAAATCAGGTTGTAATCGTCATAATCCAGGTGTGGATGAGACGTATCTTTCGCGTTGGGATTGCGCCAGCTAATGAGTTTTACGTCAATGTCATCAATGTTGCATGCTAGCAAAGGGAAGTGAAACCCTGGGACTACCAGCTGTTCCGATTGAGAGGATACCAATGAATATTAGATAGATGGTCACTAAGCAAATCATTTACAACAGAAGCAGCGACTATCTTGCCTGAGGAATGTACCCAAACGATTCAACTCCGATGACACTGCTGAAATCTTTGCGCTGGTCTACTCCCGCCGGCTTGATGACAAGATAGTGGTTGCAAGCGATGAGCGTAGAATAGGGTGGCCGTTCACAAGGAGAAAAAGGTAATTATTACTCGCCTTGTATACTCCTTTCCAACACGCCATAACAAACTTGACAATTCGTTGACCCAAAATGGCCACGACGTATGTCACCAAGAGAACAAGACAAAACCATCCATAAATTCTGCTAAGTCTTTCCTGACTTTCTGTCATCCAAACATTAGACCCCTGTTTTGCTGGTACAGGAGGAAAAGAAAATATATTTTGGTTACAGAATCGAACAGCCTCATTGGAGGATGTTTCGACGGAGTTCAGAGTAGACCCATTCAATAGAGCGACGTTTGTGAAAGTTGTCTGAGATAAAGTGCAAGATTCATCGTCAGTGCAATCGCATAGCTGTGTGAAAGGGCTATGAAAATATGCATATGCCGATGATATTGCGCCTAAAACAACTGCAGCTGTGGTGAAATACATTCGACTGAATCTTGCTGTTTCCGGTCCAACAAGTGGAGCCTTTTGCCAAGAACGCTGTAGTGACAGTAATGGACACATAGTTTATATTAATCTTATCGCGTGAGTAAGCAAACTCATGTAAAATTACCCTACACACTCACCAGCAATAAAAACTTATCCATCCAATACTGAATAAAAAGAATCAAGGCGCAAAGGAAATAGATCAATGGCATGAAAGGAGAGTAGAACACAGCCAGGAGAAGAATCTTGGTGAAGTCCTGAAAGTAAATACAGACGAAGCAAGTACGATGAGAAATTGTGTGTAAGATATGAGAATTTCAAACAAAATCCGGACGCACAGTAAAGCGCTCAGCAAGGTTGTACCATCCACCCGTGAAACAGCTATACAAATCTTCGTGGGTGGTGGCCCGGGGCGCAAAGTAATGTCGATTTAGGATTTCAAAGATGTCAAGATATCGTAGGAGTGGCGAGAGGAGCATTTCTTTAAACGAAAGAAAAGTAAATTGAGAAGAGGGGGTCGTACGATTGAAAAGTTAGTGGAATCGATCCAACGTACCGGAAATAATCAAGGCATTGATTGTGTTAATCATCTGTGGACGATTCGGACATGATTCCATCACAATTGATGAGTTGCCTGAATGAAAAGTGAGCAACTATGGAAGGCAGAGTGGTCCTTACATCAATCTTGTCCACACCCAGCGTGGCCACAAACGGCGTTATCAATCGTGTGATAATAGCAGTATTCATCCAGCGAAAGAGCGTAATCTTTATGTAGAGAGATCTTTGCATGGCCCCTTCATCGTAGTGCTTTTCATAGGAGACCATGATCCTCACTGTAAGAGTGACATCAAGAAACACAACGATGTTGTAAATAAGCAGGACTCCTACAGAACTATAAAATCCTCTGCGAACGCACCAACCAAAGGGATAATAAAGTTGAGAGTCGATAAAATGACGGCATAAAGCATCGTTCCAACCCTCGTACGACAAAGATTGAGAATAACCGCCGAGGCCGCAACCAATCCCAAAGTGACACACATGGTAAGAAACGTCCGAATATTCATCGACATTGTGCTGTAGCTAAGATCCATCCATCTCACAGCCGTTGGCTCACTGGCCTCTTCAACCTTCAACACGGTCCCTCGAAAAAGAGCGGATGGATCAAGATTGATGGCAGTGTTTGTCATTAGTTCTGTACGACTGGCATTCAATGCTTCCAATGCTGTCCGTTGTCCTTGCTCCGTTTCGAAGGTGATGTAGACTGCTGACACTTTGCATTCTTCCAGTTGGAGGGCTTTGATCTCATCGGTCGTTGTTTGCAGTCTCTCCCATATCTCACTTTCTGTCTTACCGCACCCAAAAAGACGAAGGAGCGGTGTTGTGATGCATCCGCAAATCTTACCAAGACACGACGGCTCTGAATCTTGTCGCTTCGTGATTGCATCTTGAACTGCCTTTTCTACTTCGTCTGCATTTTCGAAATCAATGGATGTACCCAGGCGACTCCGTAATCGTTTTATATCTTGTCTGCGCTGAATTAATTTTCGTAACAGCCGTTCGTTGTCCAGAGCGATTGTGCAAAGTGTAACTTTTGGCAATACGCGATGAGTTTGAGGACAGACATGATATAAAATCTACATTTTTTGCACAGTCACGCAGAAAACACACCTTGTTTACTACTATACCTCTCAAAAAAATCCCTCCACTCTTCCGGATCATAGGCGGTGGGCGGAGGATTCTTCACAATCACTGTATAATCCGGAGCCGACGTATTATCCTCATCGTACCGAATCTCCAATTTACTCAAATACCACATGTACGCCGAAATACAAACAATCAAGAGTATCAGCGTTCCCAAATTCCACATTCCCTGTTGGAATTGCGCAGGGAGACAAGTAGTGCGATGGATGAGCGTGATCTCGTTTCCCGTGGTGGGATCCACTGCCGTTCCATAATACTCGTTGGCAAAAATGGAATTCCAGTATCGAACCTGCTCGTTGCATCCCTCCTGGCAAACCACCCATTCTCTATCCGTACAAATGGCCGAAAATCGCAGTATATCCAACAAATCAAAGAAATCTCCCGCACCACCATTTCCCTTCTTCTCATCCCTCGTAGGATCATACGCGCCACTCGAGTAATAGACAATATTGGCAATATTGACCAACCCCACCAAAGCAAGGATACACCCCATGGTCATGAGCGTGGAGAAATACATGCTCACGCCAATGCCCCAATCGCTCATGGCCGAAAGGGGAGTGAGGATCCAGCTGTACAATTCGGTACGCGAGGCTTCTTCGCCGGGGGGTGCGCGAATGTACACTCCGTGGTGTTTGGTGTTGTCATTATCGCCATTGTCGTGGAGGAAGCGTCGGGGGAGGGTGAAGTATTCGAAGAAGGCCCAGCCGTGGGAGAGGGGCGGAGCGGTGGGGTTGGAGAGGTTGGGATTGTACCATTTCCACTTTTTGAAGCAGAGGTAAGCGAGAGACGTGTTTGATTGTTTGTTATTATGTGTCGTGTCAAAGTGAGAATGGCATTGTGATGCATAGTTGGAGCATAGTGAGAATTCCACGAAATAAAACTAGAAACGCGACAAGAAATAATGCCAAGTCCCTAGAAATGCCCCATGATAGCAAAAGCACGAAATGGACGGGAAAAAACGAAACAAACCAAAACTCACACGACTAAAATAATTCTCCACCAAATAACGACTCCAAGTCTCCCTTCCTCTTCCAATGGCCTCGGTCCAACCCATGGCTTGCGTTGATAAATTTTGTATTACCATGTTGATTTCTTCATTGGACAGTTCGGCGCCGGCGCCGGTGGCGGCGATGGCTCTCCGTAGTTGTTGTGACCGTGAGGAGGGTGCTGTGGAATGCTGCATGTTTTGGTGGGGTGGAGGGTGGAGGAGGGGGGTCGTCGTGAGATCGTTGTTGTCGTTCATGGGTTTCGAGAGGTGGCGTTGAACTCTCGTTGAAAATGACACAATCCTGACACGATCAGAAGGCGATCATTCAGGATCCTTTCAAAAATCGTAGAGTGGGCACAAAGTGAGCCCCCACGCCATGGGAGGGGTGACAGAATGCGGACCCCCTTCCGCGGTACGATACCCGATTTTAGGGCAGCGTGTGTGTTAAGCCAAAAGCTTGGAAAATGCTTTATTCCAAGGGAATTGTAAAAAGAAAAAACGAACAAGCCAAGGTTTGGGGAGCTCCTCTCCCAAACCCCTGTTTTTTGTCCAAAATTATGGGTATCTAATCCTAGAGAAGTGCTGTAATTATTTGAACAATGTGAGAATGGCACTAGAATGGATGGGTTTTCTTATTTTTATCCATGCAATTTTTGCACAAAACCCTATCGTATATCTCAGTGTTGAGGAACTGGCAAATTTCAAAAGATACCATTTCAGACGATTAGATATGGCGATAACTTTTGATATGGCGATAACTTTTGTGTATTGTGTGACACTCCAAAACCTTCAGAAGAGGAAAAGTGTTCTGGAATATCTTATCCGTTTAGTCCAGAATCGCATAGTTTTCGAAATATACACAGTTCAAAAGTAGGGTATATCTTATACTCCGCGGCTACCACAACACCGAGATATACGGAAGTGGAGGAAAATATACAATGGCATTAGTTTTAACATGAAGGTTGTTCAGATATTCTTAGGATATTTGATGTGTCACGCAATGATTCCTTGAGAATTGCCATTGTTGTTAATTAATATAGTAATTGCAATTCCAAAGGAATTGTAATTTGCTACATTGTACTCACCAATGATTACAATTACTTGGAAATTGTAATGGATTTATTGACCAACTTAGATTACTCTAAATAATACTAGTGCACTTCATGGGCTAGCGCCTTAGGGGTGAGTAACACACAAAAATCAAGAAAATAATAATGAGTGCATTTTGGTGCTTATTCAAACTCTTACAAGTAAATGATGGGCTGATACTTCTTGTGCATGGTTGTGGATCAATTTGCATTATTTTATGAAATATGCATAAATAAGGTCATTAATTAGCATAGCAAACTGATAAAAGAATGGCAAATCTGTCGCATTAATTTCACCATGGTCACCCACTGTACTCTTAAAAAATAAGTTGTGAATTCATTAATGAAATTCAACATACTCACGCTCTGCTGTCATTTGCAGGAAAAAAGATTACAAGGTATGGTATGGTACAATACCATACACATTTTTGGAATGAGCAATAGAGATCTTATACAACTTTATACTCGCCCCTTTCTGACCATGTAATACTTTATTGACTGGCTTAAATGGCATTATGCCCCATGAATTTTTTGGCAGTGGTTGATGCAAAAGACGGAATGAATAAATGAGGGGCGGTTCATAAATTGGTGAGAATTCTGTTTGAATCTACCTAGAGTGGACTTACTCTTATTATGGTCTATGCATATGAGTTCACAGTATGGTTCTTGTTCGTGGAGATAGTTTCAAATCGGTAGTCAATCATTTCCTATTGTGTTAGGTTCTCAATCCTTTTCATTCTCGAGAAATCATCTGAAAATGTTCTCTTATACACAAACCTCTCAAATTACCTGACCCTGCTTTCATGGTTTTTCAAAAAAATTGTGCGCTTTTGTTTTGATTATATGGTAGTCATTGCCATCATTATATTGTATGGGCTTTGGACCCTTAAGAGCCTCGCAACACTGATATTTACTGCTATAATAATATAGATCACTCTTGTCATCAACACAGGTTTTCTTACAAAGTTTAGGTGTAAGTCATCAAGGGGGGTCTCGGTGTCACACTGAGGTGAACCATTTGCTTAGCTCAAGACCTGAGTTTTTTAAGTGTGTGCTTTTTGACTTATTCAATTCCTAGGGAACAGCCAAATCAGTGGGAAATCTAGGAAAAGCAAATATATATGTATCATTTTCTGTGGCCAGGAAAGGATACTACCGTATATCTCGGTTCATAAAAGCCGCAAAATGTCAAAAGATACATTTAAGTTTGTCTTATAATCCGTGCCAAGTTAGAGATGCTAACACGGGGGGACAAGATAAGTATCCACCCTATTTACCAAAGTATGTGTTGGTACTGTATGTCACGCCAATTTCATTTCCATTGTGTCTCAATGCACCTCTGATACCCCATTCTGGTTGTGTGTGAAATGGGGGTGGTGAGTTTTCCAACAGATTGAGAGAACTCGGTAACCAACCAGATTTATAAGGACCAATGGGTGTTGGCATGTTGCTGTTGATTAGGAAAATTGATCATTAATGGTTTTAGAATGACCTGGGTCGATTTAATGGGTTAAAAACACAAATGACATGAAAATCAGGGAAATATATCTTGTAATCCGTGGGCTCTTATAAACCAAGATATACGGTAATTCATTCTGGCACATCTTGCCTTCAGATTGTCGTCAATTGATTCTACCAGTCTAACTGTAGTAATGGAGCATACCAAAACCACATTTCGAACATTGAATTGCCTATTTACACATTTTTGTGTTTTGGCGGGAAAATTTTGTGTAAATTTACAAAAAATATCTGTAAATTACACAAATCTTGGTTGATGAGAGGCCATCATTGACCATCGACACAAATCACAAATCACATTTACACAAATTTATTTTTCACTTATATTGTCCCCCCCACTCTACTTCTAGGCTATCTCTATGTTGTATCATTATAAAGGGTACTGAGATAATAAAAAATGGGAAAATGGGACTCGTGACTGGGAATCGAAATGCAATTGGCAAGAAATATAATTTACGATTTACATTTTAGGTTAGATTTATCATTGCATACACAAATTTACGTAAATGCAATATGTGTAAATTCAATTTGCAAAATGTGTTTTTGGTATGCTCCACTGACACACCCCCTTTTGTAACTAATAAAATTCTCGTCAATTTTCATAAATTGCGTATAACTTTTTCCACAGCCCTCACAGCAGGATTTGCACAAAATGCTATGGATTTGTCTTTTCACAAGCTTTCAAAAGGTATGTAGGTCAATGGGTGTCTGACCACTGCAAGCCATTCAAAATCACACATGAAGGGGCACGTTCGTGAAAAATTATATAACAATCTCATTGTGTACACTTGTTGCACGGTCGATATCTTCCCTGTCGATGCAAATAATCGTGACAACATAGGTGCACCTCACTCCAAACACGAATAGGAGTGAGGATGAGCTTAAGGCTCTTGTCAAGAATGTCACCAAGGCCAAAACAGACCATCCAACTCTCAGTGTTCCTGAGGCAAGCAACGGAAGCAACAATGTGGGGGAACAGCATGTTTGCTGGACAACCTAGTTCAATATAAAGTCTTGGTTCGATAATTGGGAGAGAGGTTTGTTGGAGTTGGGATTTCCTGAAGATGATTCTGGGGGAACCACAGTACAACTCAAAAAAATATCAATATTGATGAGACATGTCTTGTTTTGGATGGAAGCAAGTGCAACAGAGGTGGTAGGCCAGAGATAACATTGTGTTCTCCCAATCTACCCAATCTTGGCCGAGCCACAGTTAAAACTAGCGTGATGACTACAATGATCATGGGTACTGCTGCGGGAGAACCAATGCTGCCACGCTACCAGTTCTTGATGATGGCACTCTGATCTCGACATGTGAACATAAGAATGACTGCATTCTTTCCTAAAATTATAGGAAGATTTGGAACTGATTGTGAAAAAGAATGGCCGGTCACTTTAGGAATGAATTTAAAAGGTGGAAGGTATGAGAGAGAATTCAGGTCTATTGTTAAATTTTATTGTGCCATTGTTCCTGGATGCTCAAGATGTCAGAAGAATAGAGAGTTATCATGAAGGTTGATAGTGGTCCAGGCAGAATGGAGTTAGAATCTTTGGCAGAGGTGAGGACACTTGGATTTATTATTTATCCCAGAGTACCAAATATTACGGCAGTCACTCAAGAGACGGACCAAAGCTATGGTACATTTAAGACACAATTTCTAAAGAATTTGAAAATATTATCGGACGCTAGGTAACTTGGAAACTACACTACCAGTTTGCCAGCATGGATGGATGAACTTGTGGTATTTGGAGGGACCAATCCTATCTCCGGTGTCATGGTTACATGCAGTGCCTTTGATGTTGCATTCTCCAGAGACCAAAATTGTGCGGTGTGGGAAAAGTGTGGCGCCACCCCATTGACCTGAGTGTGCCTAAAAAACACCTCTCAAGTCAGGAGAGAAATGGGGGATGATGAACATGCAACAAACATGGCCATGATTTACATCCAAGAATCCAACAATGTCTCAACTCATTATTTGTTGTGTAATGGGTATGATGGCAATGCTTTCAAAGATACAATTAAAAAGGTCAGCAGAAAGTCAGTGACTGTGCAACATTTGACTGAGAGAATCAAGAAAATTCAACAAGCAACAACTCATGACAATCTCTTTCATGCCACAGAAGTTGGCGATTTGATGGATGATGATATTTTTGGCTGCACAAAAACAGGTTGTCGAAACAGAAACAAAAGAGCTGCAAAAGAGGAGAGATTATGCAGGAAAGATGCTTGACATTGAGAGGAAGGCAAAAGAAATTTTTGCTGAAACAAAATCATTGCAAACTTACAATATATTGCAGAGTTGAGAGTCTTGCTGACTTATTATCAAGTCAATTGTCGTAGCAGGATGAAAAAGGAAGTAATGGCTGAAAAGTGGAAGGAAATACTGCAAAGTTAGAAAGATGCACAGATTTTCATAAAATGGAGCGCAAAAGATAAGTACATTTGTCTCAACTCACCTCTATAAACCCATCCTTTTAGCTGACACAGCAGTGGGGAGCATCAGCAGGTTATAAAGAGACAGGTAAATAATGTTGTTACTAAAATGTCGCTGGAGGAAAGAGAAGATTTGAAGAAGAAGCTGAAAAAAATGGATGAAATGGAGGAGCACTCACCTATCATTTTGGTCTTGCCCAAATTGGAAGGCAAAAAGTCACCATAAAAGCCCAATGAACAGTCCACCCAGGACTGCACAGAAAGGAACAACATTGAAGACATTGATGAGGCAGTGATTTAGTGCAATAAATGGGGTGATAAACACTAAAAAACAATTACATTTCCTTAATTTCCATCTTCACTCCTTCTTGCTGCAATGGCTGCAGTGTAACAAAATTTCTTCTGTAGAAATGGTGCAATTTCATCGTAAAATTCTGCAAATCTGACCAAACCAAGCTGCAGAATGGTCACAGACAATGTTGTGATGAGGGCAATCGCAGCAGTCCCGGTGTTGCAATGTATTTGCCATTATCGAGGTGATGTGTTGGCAGTGGCGGAAATCCTCATGGTGCAGAAGTATTGTGACACAATTTTTTGAGACCCATAGAATATGGCATGTTACGTATGAACGCCAGATGTAATGCATCGGTACTAAAATTAAATTGGTATTTTCTCACGAACAATATTACCATCACTTCATTGCCACCATCGATTTCTCATGCAACTGTAATCAAAGGTTGACCAGTAAAGCCATTCTGCCTCATGCGTCCAAATATTATACTCTCCTAGGAATTGGTACTGATGTATCAAAAGGCTAAATATGAGAAAAATGCACACATTCAAATTCAATTCTCCTTATTTTCAAATAATTACATACTGGTTCCCTAGGAATTGCATGTAATATAAGATTACAAGAAACATGTTGGTTCACGTGGTTTGCCACAAATTTGGTTATTTTCTACTGGAATTGTAATCAAAGAAGAAAACAAATGTTTAAGGGGAAGATTCCCAAGCTTTTGATTTTTTCCGTTACATTTTCACAATTCCATAGAAATTGCATTTTTGTAAGCTTTTGGCGTAATATATGCCCTTAAGACTTAGATAGGTGTTCTTGAAATCCAGACAAATACTGATGGTGAATGAATTAGCCAAGTGGAATACTCTTGCGTCCAGGATACATGGTGGTCACTGTTTCACAAACTAAGTGGGTTTTCTTGAAATCCAGACAAATACTGATGACGACTTGTGGTGAATGAGTTGGCAAAGTGAAAGACTCTTGCATCCGGGTATGGTTCCCATTACACAAACATTTTGTGCACCAAGAAATGTTTTTGAGCTAAGATGCACACTACAGTATATCACATCATTTGTGTGCTGACATAGGCCAGTTATTAATAATAAGTCTGCTGTACATAATAATTATCCAGCACAAAAATCAATCAATACCAGGCAATTAGAGGGAGATATTTACATAAAAAAATCTTTCACATGCTCCTTCATTGTAGTCATCACTGGGATGGTGGTACAGCAAGTAGACAAAAAGTCCCATAAATGTGGAGACGTTTGACTTTGAACAAGCATTCAAAAATTCATGACACCCAGGAGGACATCAGCTAGTGATACTTAGAATCAAAAACCTCTTGACAACAGTCATCATTACTACCAATTGGCAGAAATTATCACAATTGTTTTGCTTAATTTTGATGAGATGGCATTGTTAATTCATTAATTCACACTGTACAAGCAATGTACTGGCTCAATTTTGACCTTTTGCATTCATAAAAGCATCACATCTCCATGAATTTGGGGCTTTAGTCAAAATTATAGTTCTCGATCTAAGCTGTGTGATGGAAATGGTTAGAAACAAGCTGAATATTCACCAATAAGGTGACAAGGTGGCCACTGCAAAACAGACTTTGAGATCGGCACGGGCTAGCTTGACATCTTTCCTCTCCATGAGATTATCCCATTTTCAAAAATGAGATACTGCATGATTTCATCCATTCATAATACAAATTGTGCCATTTTCAAATCACAATATGATCTTCTTAGTTCTCTGGATTCTCTTTGAGCTAGAATGGAAGTGATGTGCTTCAAGATACAGTGTACTCATCGTCCTCATTTGATTATTTATGATGACCACATAGACCAAGTAGTGATGCCACGTATTGTCACAAGTGGGTACACTGGTAAGCTTTGAAACTCAGCTTGTGGCTAAAAACTTAGACGTATCATTTGATGTTTTTCAAACTACCGTAAAATGCGGAGCAAAAGCACCCACAAATGTTAAAAGATAAATTTTAGTTGTGCTTATACAGTGTTACAAGCTAGTGATATTAACACGGTGAAAAATTATTGGTATCTTAAAACTTACCTCGAGGTAGGGATATTGTACTTACGTCACAACACATCACAATTCGCCCTCCATGCTTCGTCCATGCTGAGAACTCCGACACCATGTGCGCGAGATGTTAGTGACTTCCGACGGAATCGGAGGTTTCTCGGCAACCATCGGGAGTCACGGGGAGCGCAACATATGGGCGTGTTGCTGATGATGTGGAGAAACTACCCAAGAGGGTTTTAGTTCTAATTTATAGGTTAGAACACTATAAAAATGTAAATGTTCCGAAAATCGGACATTTGGGGCTTATACACTGGTGGTGCTTATGCTCCGCATTTTACGGTAGTAGACATAAACAAATTTGCGCAAATTTGTGTGTTCCAATATGTATGATCAGCATGTTTACATCTCTAATTGAATTTCAGGTTGAAATTTATGTCTCTCGAACACACTCTATTTTCGCCAAAGCACCTGTAATCAGAAGCTGGTCATTCTTGGAAAACTTTTTGGAAATACGGAACACAAGAGTATAAAACCAACAGGTTTTGGCAAAACTCAAGCAGATGAGACGTTCAACTAAAAAATAAAATCTTGTGAACAAGCCTTTTTATGCCAATGCTTGAAATTCTGCTATGATCTTTTGCACGGAAAAGATCCTAACAACACTATGATACTTTTCCTCACAGCTCTCTGATTTGTGTTGTTGACCATGAATGATGGACAATATCTCCATTTCCTATAAAGTTTTGCACAAATTATGTTGAAGGATTTGAGCCATTGGGGGAGATTAGTAAGCGGTTTAAAGTGCTTTCTCTCGGTCCTAACATGTTTTGGCATAGGCACATAGCATGCATCCTTAGTTTGCTGCAATTATTGATTAGTTAAGTTCCTTGTCTAGGCGAGCTCTTTCTTGCTTTGATTCTCAATTCAACGTGCATTTTTGTCTCCAATTGGTTGATCATGTTTCAAGTACTGTAGCACACCGTTGAGACACTTCACTTCACCTTGAATCATTAAACTGTACTGCAGCAGGTTGAAGCAAAGTGAGACCATGAAGACACTACTGTGGTTTACCATAATGCACCATAACACACCGTAATACACTGTATAGCATCTCAACACAGGGCTAAACACAGTAATCTAGCATATTGCACTGTTAAAAATGGTAATGCACCAATGCTGCAGTAAAATGCCTCTTGTGATCTAATTTAGCCAGGTGGTCATTTCTCAGCTCTCCCAAGACAACTGGCATCACGCTTGAACCTTTTCACAAAGGACAAGGAAACAGATCTGTTGAGAAGTATGAAAGGTCCTCCTAACTTCTTGAGAGTTCCTTGGAGATGTTATCACATGCAGTCTACGTTGGAATATTATTTTCTTCACATGATGAATGAAAACCCAACTAGTGTGCCCACAGTGATCTTTGGTCAAATGAAGAGTTAACAATACTTTCATGCAACCCCATCAAGTCAATGGGCCCATACCTTATTGACAGCTTACATTTAACACTAAGTGTTATGGTAAGCTTGACTCCATATCTTTATTGTGTTGCTTAATGAGCTGTGGTATAAATTGGGAAACATACAAGGATGGCACAACTAGGGTGGTACAATGATAGCAGACAAATTGTTTACTGGTACTTTTGGAATGATGGCCAGCAATGACTTGGTGTCAGAGACTGGAATCCCTAATTTATTCACATTTTCAAAAAAACATCAATCAAATGTTTAGATATCTGGATTCTGTAAAAAGTGGTTCAATCAATTACCGCAAATTTATCCTCTTGATTCTTGGAATTTCGCAACCTCCTCCTCCACTTGTTTACTCAACAAATTTACTTCTTCCATGAGTTTGTCTCGATCAATGGTAGTAAAATCTCCATCATAATAAAGAAGTTTCCCACCGACAATTGTACTAAACACATCATTTCCATTGGATGAGTACACAATGGCAGAATATGGATCGTAGGCAGGGTGTAGCTTCATGTTATTCTCTCGTTTCACAATGACCATGTCCGCTCTTTTTCCAACCTCAATACTCCCGAGCTCATCCTCTTTGCCGATGGCAATGGCTCCTCCCATAGTGCTTGCAAAAAGAGCTTCTTTTGCAGAGACTGCAGTGGGTAAAAATGTAGTCCCTTTTTGTAATAAGCTAGCAAGGCGCATCTCATCGATCATGTCCAAGTCATTGTTTGAGCCCGCACCATCTGTGCCAATTGCTATATTAATCCCTAGTCAAAGGAATGACTTCCATGAAAAAAGTCATCAACAAACTATAACGCTATCTTTTTGAGTACAAACAAAGACTCACCTGCATCCTGCGCAGCCAGCCAATCAAAAACTCCGCTTGCGAGTTTCAAATTGCTTGTTGGATTATGCGCCAAATGTGATCCTCCATCATGTATGAGGGTCCTATCTCCGTCCGACAACCAAATGGAATGTGCAAGTATTGTCTTGGGAGTTAAGAAATTATTCGCTCCCAAGTACTCAGTGGGAGACATGCCGTATATCTCCTGAATGGTTTGATTCTCCGAAGGAGATTCTGACAGATGCGTCGTCATTATCGCATGGTATTTCTCGACTAGTTCCGCCGACCGTTGGTAGACCCATGGACTCGTAGTATAAGGAGCATGTGGACCGATGCAAGGAATTACAAACTCGTCACCTTCCCAATTTTGAAGAAACGATTCCGCAAACGCAAAAGTTTCATTGGGACTCTGCGAGTCAGGCGAAGGAAAGTCAATGACCGCCTGACATAGGACGGCTCTCATGCCAACGTCCTTGACGAGATTTGCCATTTCACCCTGATAAAAGTAAAAATCCAAAAAGGTGGTGGTACCGGATCGTAACATCTCCGCCATGCCAAGTCGGAAGAAGGGGGTACAAAATTCCGCAGTTACTAACGTGGCTTCAAGTGGGAATATATAATCCTCCAGCCACGTGTTGAGTTCTTGATCATCTGGATATGAATTAATGACATCATCGAAATGTGAGGACGCAATGCAGAGTCCAGTAAATCAAAGAGTGTAAAAAACACGCACCCACCAAATCTCCAAACGCGGTCATACAAACATGACCGTGAGTATTTATTAAACCAGGGATAACTATATCATGCTCTTCCAACTCCAATGTCAAGTCCGGATCATAGCTGGACCGCAGGGCGTCAACATCGCCAATGTCATGAATGATGCCATTTTCGATATAAATGGCATTATTCGAAAGAACATCCATACCAGGATTCATTGTCAAAATATCCCCTCCGACAATCAGGAGTTTGTTGGCATCGACAAAATCTTGACGAAGTGATTGCTTTGCGTCGCGAAGTTCGTTCTCGATATTGTGTATCTTTTCCCATTTCTCACTTATGTTTGTATATGTCGATTCATTTGTGGACGGTTCGTTGTTCTTGGCCGACTTGGACTTTTCACTTTTGGCAAACAAACGATGCTCAGATCGATGATGATTTGTTCTAGACTGGGAATGGAGGGATTTCTGGTCTTTCGTTGCTCGAAGAAGGCTGGGCGGTGGTTTGTGCTTGGCGGCGGCGACGACCGTTGCTGTATATGCGAGTAAGAGCAGATTCTGCCTCATCTTAATGTTGCGTTCTGTTATATTATTTGTGAGATGTCTGATGAATATTGCGTGCAGGAAGGAGAGGTGTGAGGTGTCAGTGGGAGTAGTGGGAGTGAACGAAAAGAAAATGTATGAGTTACGATACTGTATGGTACAATACAATTCACCTTGAAAGAGCCTTGGAAGGAGAACCCTTTCGGGGTCTTGGATCCGTTGTGATGAAAAAATGGCATGCAGGCTGTTTGTACACTCAATCAAGTGGAACTCGTAAAGGAAGACTCCCCCAATACATCCCCGCTAATAACCGTAATTGGGACTTCTTTTTATGTCGCGAAGGATACGTAGGAATGAATACTAATGTACGGGTAGCAATTCAGGTCTGTCATAGAGAAGGACTTGGATTTCGAGCTCATTGAACAATTCCTTTATGGATATGTTGTTGGTAGCCTTTGGTAGCCATTATCAAGATTTTTTCAAAGTCAAGATTTTTCAAGATGTTAGTTGTATTGGAAACGTAGACCTTTTCTCCTCCTTCTCGTTCTCGTTCTCGTTCTCGTTCTCGTTCTCGTTCTCGTTCTCGTTCTCGTTCTCCTTCTCCTTCTCCTTCTCCTTCTCCTTCTCGTTCTCGTTCTCGTTCTCGTTCTCGTTCTCGTTCTCGTTCTCGTTCTCGTTCTCGTTCTCCTTCTCCTTCTCCTTCTCCTTCTCCTTCTCCTTCTCCTTCTCCTTCTCCTTCTCCTTCTCCTTCTCCTTCTCCTTCTCCTTCTCCTTCTCCTCCTTCTCCTTCTCCTTCTCCTTCTCCTTCTCCTTCTCCTTCTCCTTCTCCTTCTCCTTCTCCTTCTCCTTCTCCTTCTCCTTCTCCTTCTCCTTCTCCTTCTCCTTCTCCTTCTCCTTCTCCTTCTCCTCCTCCTCTCCTCCTCCGCCTCCGCCTCCGCCTCCGCCTCCGCCTCCGCCTCCGCCTCCGCCTCCGCCTCCGCCTCCGCCTCCGCCTCCGCATCCGCATCCGCCTCCGCCTCCGCCTCCGCATCCGCCTCCGCCTCCGCCTCCGCCTCCGCCTCTGCCTCTGCCTCCGCCTCCTCCATCGTCTTCTTCTTCTTCTTCTTCTTCTTCTTCTTCTTCTTCTTCTCCTTCTCCTTCTTCAGTGAGACAGTTTTTTGACTTTTTGCCATAACAGGTACTTGAACTGTTAGCTGCAAGAAATTTACCTGTAAATAGTTTATTTTTCAGGGTGACGTACATGGGTAGTCATGATGTTTTGATCTCTGTTAACCGTCAAAATTATATTTAATTTCAACAAAAATTGGCATGGCCCATTTGCATGTGTGTGTAGACATGCCACTTTATTTTCAAACTATTACTTCCTCTGTTTCTACTAATAGGGGGGTGCACCCCAAAAATCAGCATTTTGAAATGATGACATATTGTTCTAAAAACTGTTCCTGGATGGAGTAATAGGTCTAACTAGGACATACCTAAATTTTTTCCTGAAAAAATCCGCCCCATGCTTCGCTACTAGCACATGTTTGATTCGAGCGTGATGACACTTAATGTAAGAGGTACTACATAAGTATACTTAGTTTGACACGTAAATTTACTAGGTGCCACTGTCCTATGTAAGTAAGTACCTTAATATGAGCATTTGGTAACACATTAATGCAGAAATATTACTCTATACTATATCTCCAACCCCCAATAACATGTTTGTTGTACTTTGTCTTCAATAATACCTCCTCAGTAATTGAGTCATTGCCATCCCGGAGGGTACTTGGTTCCCATTCAATATGAACTTTATTCCGTGTTAACACCGCAACAACAACACCCTGGCACCACATGTTCTTGTTACTTCCATCTGGTTCAACGTATGAGTATAGAATCTCTAGCTCAGCGCCAATTAAGTCTTCATTTACCTCAGGCCTTGTTGGCTGCAATCTCTCATGTCTGTCAATGATGCCTTCATCTTCTAATTGATCTCGCAGTTTGATTGCTTCTTCAATAGCTTTTTGCTTTTCATTCTCATAACGTTCTTCCAATTCAGCTACATCTGCCGTTCTCTTTCCAAGCTGAGGAGTTACTTTTCTCGATGGCATATTCATGGTTGGCGATGTAGGAATCCCTCTGTGTGTTTGCTCTGGAATGAGTTTGTCTGTTAAATATTGCAAAAGTTCATTTGCGGTGTATATGTGACCTTCTTTAGACCATGGGTGGTGCAGGTCTTTCCATCCAAAACCAATTGTTCGAATTCTGATTTGTTCTTTCACTGCATTTAGCCTTGCTGTCTCGCTTGGAAGATTTTTGAATTCTCTCTTTGCAATTGTTTTGGTCTTCCAAAATGCCGGTGAATTTGCCATCTCAATGTAGGTCAACTTGTTTCCATACTCTTTCTGACATGCCAGCATTTTCTTCTGACGTAGTAGTTGTTTCTTTTCATGCTTAGTTTCATGCTGATTGTTAAGTTGCACATTCTCTTCTCGACGCACTGCTGGTGCTGAACAAAGAGCATATGCAATTAACGACTCTCGCTCTTTGGGAGTTAATTTGAAGTAAGCCCCATCGTTCGAGTTGTCCTTGATGTTGCGATTGAAATCGCAATTGATTCGGGCATGGCCGACAGCTGAAGCATGAATACCTAACATTCTACCAAAACATTGCAACTGTCGGGTTAATTGAGCAAACGGGCTTTCAGCAGGATCATTCATTGCATTTTTACCAATACATGCAGCATGCTCTTATTTTGTTGTTTGACCCCAGCTAAACTTGCCACCAACAGCCGTAGTATAATCAGAAAGAGCTTTCTTTGGGTCACATAGCTCACCCAACACGGCGGGAGCGAGTTCATTTGCAGCCATATCTTCCCCAATAGGCGTTGTATCCACATTCTCTTGGCGTGAGGGATAGAACATTTCTGCATTCATCTGATTGTAGGGCAATACTTTAGAACCATCAATCGTATTGGTCTGCTTCACTTCGTACTGATAATGCATTGCATCTTGCAACGGGGGTAGGGGAGCAGGATTACCATTCTCATCTGTATTAATCTTGTCAAAGATCGAGTTCATGAAGTTTTCGTTCAGATATAAGCTGCCGTCATGTTTGATACTATTCATGGCGTCATAAAGAGCATCAACAGCCTTGCCCATAGATCTTGCAGACCAGTCGTAACCCTGCTGTCCAATGAAGTGCATGTTACCGGCTAGCCATTGCAGTGGCATACAAATTTTGAAATGCAGAATGGCCATAGTTCGACACAGCGCCACCATTTCAACAGATGTAAGAACAATGAATAAGTTCTCCTGTAGAATATTGTCGTTGCATCCACGCAAACACTCATCCAAGAAGTCAACATAGTATCGCCTGTTCCAGTAAACTGCGGCTGCTCCTTCCATTGCTAGGTCTTGCCTGGACCCTGTTGTGCGCGTTACTGGAACCAACAAGGCACCGGGATGAAACAGGTGCAACCAATGCTTAAACAAGTTGCCATGACCCTTTGGATAATTTGCAGGCAGGCTGAACTCCTTATCTATTGCTTGTAAAATGCCATCAAACATTGTCGTTCCACGTAACCTCCAGTCCATGCCATCCAAGTCATCCGCCAATACTTTGTTGAGATAACAGGACAATCGGTGAGTAACAGCTTTGATCCAAATGTTGCGCATGTGATTGTGACAGTCTTGAACCATGATTGTTATAGTAGTCTCATTATTCTCATCGTTTCCTGTAAGTGCCCTTTTCTCCGCCACTGCAAAGTCAACTGCGTCAACTAATAACTGTGCAAGTAGACGCGCACCATTGCATGTGTCTGTGTTCACCATACCGCCCTCCAGCTATGACAAATGAATGTGTGAAGAAGAGGGAATGCTGTGTGGCTGACATAGGCCAATTATCTACCCTACAGCAGTACTCTAGGGTAAACTGAAAGATACCCTTAATTTCTCAGGAGATGAGGGATATCTTCCAATAATGGCAAGAACCAGCAAATAGCAAGAATAGGTTCACTACCCAGAAATACCATTTGGGGAATAATGCTTTATGTCATCAACTAATGACATAAAGACATACCATATCTGTGTAGGATCCTACACAGTTTCATTTTGTGCAATGAAGCATATTTGCTTCATTGCTGCTTGTTACTAGCAGGCAACTTAACTCATAAAAATCAGTTCCCAACAACTTGTATCTATCCGTTACTACATAGTAAAAACTACATTAAAACGGCTTAGGTCACTATCAATTGATAGCCTTCGCGCAAACAGATCGGATCGTCTGTCCGTCGCTCCACCATCCATCATCCATCTGCTGTTGTCGGTGGTTGACCATGGTAGGTTCGTCTGTCCGTCGTCCCTTGTTGCTTGAAGCTGTCCAATACACTTGGTGTGTTCCACGTGGCGCAACTTGTGCTGCCTGACCCCAAGAGTAGCAATATTGCCACAGCTGGGCCCCGAGTCACGTACTCAGCCAGTTGAAGTGAGTTTACTGACAGGCCGGCACGTGTTTTTTTAAACACTTAGCCAAGAACAATTGCCCTGAAAGTCAGTGAGGACTAGATCCCACTTGACACGGGTATACTCCGCTTTCTTAGCAGAGTGCGCATGTAGCACTAAGTGCACTTGCCGTAAAAAAAGACCACTTGTGACGTATCATACGCACTTGTGGCACGAATGCTTACGTGCCTATTAGGTAGTAGCAGCCCCTCATGAAAAATGAGGAGGCAATAAACATAAATGCCTCGGTTTATTTGTTTCCGAAAGAGCAATATGTGTGAAGTCTATTTTTAGACCTAAAAACACGATTAGACTTAAAATTAGTTTGTACCCGTGATCACATGCAG
Source organism: Cyclotella cryptica (assembly GCA_013187285.1). NCBI lineage: Eukaryota > Bacillariophyta > Thalassiosirophyceae > Thalassiosirales > Thalassiosiraceae > Cyclotella > Cyclotella cryptica. The sequence continues at coordinate 199,344 of JABMIG010000035.1, forward strand.
ATGCAGTGACATCACGGAGTACTAAGTACTTATAGCCTTAGGGCAGTACAAAAAAAAATATTCTAGGGTATAAAATGACCCTATGAAGAATCGTATGGCCTCTAAGGCCTAAAAAGCTTGCTCGTGACCCCCGAGAGGTTTCGGTCACTTGAAAGACTCGCGATTCCCCTGGAAGTTCGCGATTCTCATGTTCCCAATGTGTAAGACACATCCTCAAGGGAAAATGAGCCCGCGCAGGACGTAGTCCCACGATCGTGGATCAGCCCCATTCACCTGGGAGCGCGTCACGGCACAGCCCATTTCACAAAACGTATCGCGACACAGCCCTTGCAATCACGATCTGAAAAAACGAACCACATATCATGTGTCCAAGACTCGCTGGGCTCAGCCTACGTGCACGATGGACCAGCCTAGGAGCGAGCATTGTTCTACTCCCCACATGGGCATAGGTGCGCAATATATTGCCACATACCGGTCAGACGTCAGAGTGACGCGGAGTATTGTCTCCAAGTCCCAGCACGCATGGGGGCGCAAGAAGAACCCCTGACACGGTGTTGCTACAGTAACAGTGAAAGCAAGAAGGACGTAGTTCCAAGCTTCCCCCCATGTTCCAAAATTAGGAGCATCCATATGTTTTCCTTACCCAGCTAGGCAGGTGTCAAATTCTTGGCGCACGCAGGATGGGTTCTTCCTACTCAAAAGGAAGGGCAAAGTCACACGATGTTTTTTTATTGCGCAAGCATTAAATTCCTGTCAAAACACACTTTTCTGAGTACATATTACCCAGAGTGACTAAGCCAGCATATGACCTCAGTCTTTGACAAATGCAAGAACTGAGTTTGAATTGTTCTAGATTTTCGAACAAATAACAACATAAAATATGTTAAGATCAATTTTACCTTGCCAGTGATAATTGATGCAAAGTCTGCAAAAATCTGTGAACCAGAGTTGAAACAAAACCTGGACACAACATACCATGCACATAGCTAACCACTTAAGTGCAGGACTCTTCTTGAGCAAAAATACTCATGATCACAGAGCTAACCACTCCTGTGAAAAACTCCTCTGGGGGTTGAGTAAACTAGCAGACCTTCCAAGCTGTGTAAAAAAAAAGACACACACTTACACTACAAACTCAATTTCATACACGTTACTGAGGTTTCTCATGACAAGAGAAACTGTTTGATGAAGTTCAGTGTGTTGGAAGAACGTGCCTGTTTACCTCTATTTTTCCAAAGAGGTAGGTTTACAGCCTATAAAGACAGAGCACAACCAGTCCAAAAGTCAAGTAAAACAACGAGGACAATTTACCTTGGCGACTGGAGGGTTTCCTTGACAGCCGTCGTCAGAACTGGCTGTACAAGAACAGAACACCCAAACAAACATAAATTACTGTAAATCAAAAAGTGATTCTTAAAATAAGATATGGACAAAAAGTTAGCAAAACTGTCTAAACTCAAAAGAATCTGTACAGTACTGTAGATGTTGCTATGTTCAACTCTGCAATCACCATAAGACTTCATGAAAAGTCACCAAATCATAGACTAGATACTGACGCATCTGGAACCCGTTCATGCCGAGAAACACTGAAGAAGGTTATACCTACTCAGAGCTAGCAATAACAATCATGGGTTTTCCATGTGCCTCACAAGCACATTCAATGGAGTCAATGATGGCCATACTGTTCACAATAGAACTCATTTGGAGTAATATGATATTCTCCAAAGGCTAGCTTGAGAGACCACCTTAAACAAGGTTAGGATGGACTTACCAAGCAGCGAGTAAGAGTTTGCATGACAAACCAATACACAACATCTCTGCACAAAGACAACAAGGGCTTAATAATAGACCCAAAGTCTTCACATGGCAAAAGCACCATGCTTACAAGCAGATGAAAACTCGCTAAAACATTCGCCCATACAGGGAACTCACATGCTACTGGGTGGTCCAGTACAAGGGAGAACCTTGGGTAAGACAATATGATTGTCTCACCTCACTCACAACTGGAATTGTAGAGGAGGAGGTACACTGTACACAAAAAAGAGACACATTAATGTTAGACATTTGTTACCACAACAAGTCTAGAGCAACACCAACTCAGGTTGGGTATGCTCGCATTCTAGTACAGCTTGCTGAACTTAGAGTGCATATAATACACAGAATAAGAGAAAATGAATCCTTGACCATGATTAACATCATTGGATTCAACACTGTGTCTTACTAGATTATGGTCTCACTGAGACTCAATGACTAGTACTTGATTCTCTTGTGAGAACTTCTGATGGTTTACCTTCAGAATTATCCATGGAGAACACACATGGTGTCCATAAGGAAGGACTCTTAGAGTCACCGAAACACGTGGGTCTTTTTGCTAAAGACAACGGGATGACCATAGGTAGTGCACATACATGTTGCACAACAAACCATAAAATAAGCCTCATGATCATATGAGCACAACAACACAAAGGATCCACAACCTTTGTTCTTGTAAAACCACAGCACATAGAATTGTGAGTATCCCTAGTTAAATGGGAATATCATCTCACACAAAGAATAAGTCAAACATGACCATCTCTACCGAGAGACATGTAGCATCTCATTGGCATGCAATGCAAAGCAAATGCAACTCAAGAAACTATACACAGAAATGTAGTATTGCTTCACTAGGTTAGACAAATCCAAAGAGAAACACAACTATTACGTTGTCAACATATCATGGAAAGTTCACTTCTCCATGATGCTCGCTGTGAAGTCACAATATGGTTCCCTAAACCATAAGATTATAGTCAACAACTGTCTTTCAAAATATAAAATAGGTACGTACATGCACATTTAGTTATGTTGCAATGTCATTACCACCAACAAAAGAGTTATACAGGTACAGACCTCCCCTGAGGATCCCTGCTACAAAATACAAAAGGATATCATACACACTGAATCCGTACTCTTAATGGTACAAAAAGACATAGACGTTGACACTTGGACCTTCCAATGATTATAGTCAATACATTATGTATGACTTAACATTGTTCACTTGCCGATAGCTGACCCTTTGGGCAACTATTCCCATGGATACATAGGGGTGACAGAGCAAATTGAAGGACAATACACAAACACAAAGGACTGCAGAACATAACAAACAGAATATCTGTACTATCAGCACCTTCGTACCTAGACCTGGTTCAATATCCACATTGTACACAAATCGTGACAATTAAGGTGCAGTTTCAACACTACACTTTCGACCATATGCATTTCATTTGGCTTCCCAGTGTAAGTCAACCAGAGTCTTCAATAATCAAAACCCAAAAAGTGAATTACTATCTAGAGTTCAACATCAACCAGATCATGGAGATGCTTGGCCTGCTGTACCAATCATGGTCTTGTCAGCAGCTTCTAGTGGCACCATGTTTTCCTCAACAAACACTCAAATGCCATTCACTCATACCTACTATGCAGTGCCTATCGCCTCAATGTAGTGTAGCAATCATAAGATGGAATTGTTGTTCGGCAATCCACCTTTGCACACACATACAGAATCAACAGGAGACACCAGGCAACACCAAACCAACCCAACTTGATCCTCATCAAAGTTAGGTCACATGGTCAGTGAAAGCAATGCTTAGTATACAAAGGTATTTTACCCCGCACAAATATTCAGTCTGTACAGCTGTGATAATTGGACTATCACAAAAGTTATACGATAAGACAATCAGGGTTTCACGCGGATGTAAGTCATGTACATTTGGCTTAGGAGAGTACAAAAACACCAGCTTTATCACAAGCCATTCCAAATCTCCCTCTCCACAAGAACTTACACTTCATATAGTACATACAATACTATGTATGTTAAAAAGTCACACGCAGCTTGCACATGTTTAACCTCAACCAGGAGGTTTTTTCTGCAAGTCTGGCTCGTAATCGGATTTTTTCCTCACAGAGGTTTTACTTTTCCGCGAGCCACGCTGATTCTCCAATCGTGGGGCGAGTGACATAGGCCAATTATCTACCCTACAGCAGTACTCTAGGGTAAACTGAAAGATACCCTTAATTTCTCAGGAGATGAGGGATATCTTCCAATAATGGCAAGAACCAGCAAATAGCAAGAATAGGTTCACTACCCAGAAATACCATTTGGGAATAATGCTTTATGTCATCAACTAATGACATAAAGACATACCATATCTGTGTAGGATCCTACACAGTTTCATTTTGTGCAATGAAGCATATTTGCTTCATTGCTGCTTGTTACTAGCAGACAACTTAACTCATAAAAATCAGTTCCCAACAACTTGTATCTATCCGTTACTACATAGTAAAAACTACATTAAAACGGCTTAGGTCAGTGGCTGACCGAACATTCTCTCATGAACCACAGCCCACCTATCTAAGTGTGCTGCTTTCTCATTGATTGTTTGGACAATGGCATCACATATCGTTTCTGATTTTTCATCTTTGGGGATGATGCTGCTGGTCAATAGCAATGGCCTTTGAATGATTTACGAACCAGCATTAGTTACATGAGTGGTGTACATAAATATAAAAGGCAAAGATTGACTTACTCAAACACACTGTCAATATCCTCTTCGATGCTCAATGCGAGATCTTGTAGCGCTATTTGCCGTCTCCCACTTCCGTCAGTAAACATCTGTCCCCATCATTTTGCCTTAGCTAGCCGATACGTTGCTAGAGTCTCCACAACAGTAAGAAGCACCGTACGTCTCCGTCTAATGGTCCAAATGCTAGGCAGCTCTTTAATGACTGTTGTTGGAGAGAAGCATCGAAGGAATGAAACAATGTTTGAATTAACTGCAGATGGAGGGGTACCATTAACGAGTTGTTCGAGGATCAATTCCCATATAAAGTGAGGCCATGATGTTGCTCCTCTTTGGCCATCACGAATTTTAGCAAATACTTTTATTGGGAAGGCTTTCTCCAGTTCTTGTACTTCGTTCTTCTTGGATTCAATTTCTTCCTCTAGCTCCATAAGTTGTGAGTTCTGTTTCTTCACGATTGCCTCTAATTCCTTGATTCTCTCATCCTATGTAACATTATAAGCACTGACATCTGCTGAACGCCGTGTCGACCTGTTGACCTGTGCCTCTGCATGCTTGCGTTGCAATTCGGAACTTACTATATGAGAAGTAAGTGAAAGTACTTTTGATGAAAGTACTTTAGCATTACTTTTATATCATTCTATGACCTCGGAATAATGCTTCCTCTCTTCCATACGAGCACTTCTCTCAGCCACTTTCAACACAGCCTCCTGCGACTTTAACACCTGTTGTAGCTGGTTTGTTCCCGAGTCACATTTCCCTAATAACTCATCGATTTCAAGACTGAAGAATGTTTAGTTACATATTAGAGAAATGAAGAATGCAACAAGGTAGAAACTTACTCTTTGGCCCTCTGTACACTACTAATTTCCATGGTTTTGGAAGCAATCTCTTTGGTGTGAGCTTGCTCCATCCTGTACCATTCCGCCTGTTCTCTTGCCAAAACAAACTTGTGATTCTTCTCCAGTGTGGCGATCTTCTTCTCGGCTTGGGCTTTGAGACTTTTAATCTCATCCTCCTTCCGAGTTCGATATGCCACAAATCTCTCAGTGCGCTTTGCTAAGGTCAATGCAGATTTTTCAGCAGAGGCTTCCAGATGAGAGACTTCAATACAATCTCGTTTGTTAGAATATTCAAGACAAGCAATGTTAGCACAAGCAGTTGACAATCATCTTTGAGGTGCTCAACTGCTTGTTCAGCACGTTGAGCCTTCCTCCGTTCATAGTCCTTCTTGTTGCGTATTGACTTCATTTGCAATGCAAAGGCTGGAGGCTTGATGGAGCCATGTGATGGAGGATCTGGAGGCAGGGAGGAAGACACTTCATTCGGAGCAGGGAATACATTTTTGGGGCCGTCACTCTTGACGGCCTTTGCTTTCCGTCCACGGACATGACGAGAGAGGGATTTGTTCAACCTCTTCTTCCTCCTCTTGTTCAGCAGTGGGAGGTCAGTAAGTTTGGTGGCTGCAGGGGAGGTGGCATCAGGGTGTTTTGTTGGAGATGGTGTTGGAGGTGGTGTTGGAGGTGGTACACCTCCCATGCCCTTGGCATCAGTTCCTGCAATGTTAGCAGGAACAGAAGCCCCTCCTAGATTCGTGGCAGTGGCTGGGAGTTTTCTAGGTGTGTTTTGGAGGTGCTTTGGTGGAGAAATGGCAGTGCTTGGTGATAGTTCGTGGACTTCGATGTTGTGAATTGGATGATTCACGCGGCAAGATGTTGAATCTTGATGATTCTCGACATTTTTTTCATCTCCTGAAGTCGCGATGGAGGCACGGAGTTCACTAGATGTGTTCTGTGTGGTTGGGAGGTCTTGCGGAGAAGTATCTGCCATGGTTTGGCTGGCCAATAGTTCGAACGATCGAGTTCACGTGGATTTTGGAACTGCAGTAAAATGCAGTTCAGCACGTGCCACGGCACTTTTGACACGATCGCTCCGTGACAAGCACATCATAAAGCAAATCCTCACAACTGCGCATAGGTAATAGTATAAACTATGCACGATTGCGATGATTTGGTCTGCAATTGACCTTTTACATTGCAAATCGTTGCCACAATGTTCCAATTGTGGCTGACACATTTGCTTAATTGGAATGCAAGTGTGAGCTGATCGCCACTTTTTAAAAGATACCTGGCACACAACGGAACAGTGTGGGGGTGATGGACAGACCATTTTTAGAATTAAAGAATCTGGTGTGCACTCCCCTACTACTAATTGCATTATGTCTAGCACGCCACAAAAAATCTTGCAGCAGCTGCTGGTAATTTGTAGACCCCCTGTCTATAGACCGCACCTCACAGTCTTAAGACCCCTCTTGAAGTCAATAGACTCCTCTGTGTTTTACAAAAACCTGTTTGATGACCCCCCCCCCCCCAGGTCTATAGACTATCATGGGGGTGGGGTCTATAGACTATGGTGGGGGTCTATTGACAGTTGCAAAGGGTCTATAGACTTTCATTGGGAGGTCTATAGACTGTCATACGGGGGTCTATAGAATGTTGTGGGTGTCTATTGACTATTCATGACTTCGTAGAGGAAGTCTATAGACTCGCCGTAATCACATGTGATTAGTTCAAAACTTGGGTGAATCACGCATGAAATAAAAACATCACTTAGGCTTCTTCATGAGACGTGTGACTTTTGTGGTAGCGTAAATGTACATATTTAATTTTAAAATCTAAATCAATAATGTATAAAAGACGGTCACAAGAATTTGGATCATATAATTTTCATGCCATTTCATTTTTAGAGGGGGTCTGTAGACGGGGGGGGGGTCTACAACTACAGATGGCTACTTACAGATAAATACCAAACATTTCAAATTCCCCAGTTCATCCATGTAGAGCATTACATCCCCTCTTTAGAACTTTATGTTGTCCGTCAGTATCAAGATATCAAGAATTTTCAATATCTTTTTTATATTGGAAACTGGGCTACTTTTTCTCCTTCTTTCTCCTTCTTTCTCCTTCTTTCTCCTTCTTTCTCCTTCTTTCTCCTTCTTTCTCCTTCTTTCTCCTTCTTTCTTCTCCTTCTTTCTCCTTCTTTCTCCTTCTTTCTCTTTTCCTTCTTTCTCCTTTTTCTTCTTTCTCCTTTTTCTCCTTCTTTCTCCTTCTTTCTCCTTTCTTTCTCCTTCTTTCTCCTTCTTTCTCCTTCTTTCTCCTTCTTTCTCCTTCTTTCTCCTTCTTTCTCCTTTCTTTTCTCCTTCTTTCTCCTTCTTTCTCCTTCTTTCTCCTTCTTTCTCCTTCTTTCTCCTTCTTTCTCCTTCTTTCTCCTTCTTTCTCCTTCTTTCTCCTTCTTTTCTCCTTCTTTCTCCTTCTTTCTCCTTCTTTCTCCTTCTTTCTCCTTCTTTCTCCTTCTTTCTCCTTCTTTCTCCTTCTTTCTCCTTCTTTCTCCTTCTTTCTCCTTCTTTCTCCTTCTTTCTCCTTCTTTCTCCTTCTTTCTCCTTCTTTCTCCTTCTTTCTCCTTCTTTCTCCTTCTTTCTCCTTCTTTCTCCTTCTTTCTCCTTCTTTCTCCTTCTTTCTCCTTCTTTCTCCGTGTGTGGGACCAAACAAGATTTTTCTTACACTGACTCATTAGATGATTCATTTTTTGGCATTTAACTAATTTCTTTATGCCAAAGTAACATTGAACCCCAAAACATCTGCTGAAGAATAGTCCAAAGAGTAGTGCCAAGAGTTGTTCCAAGTACTTCCAAATGATAGATCCAAGGAGTGAGAAGTAAAGACAATTTTTCCGCCTTGCTTGGCACCAAATGGAACTAAATGACACCTTTTTGAACCACTTGGAACAACTTGAATTACTTTGTGACTGTGAAACCCGTATGATTGCAATAGACATGGAACTATATTACACTAGTTCCATATACATAAAGAATAGTTTCACTTGCAGAACTGTGCAGCACTAATGCCACTGGATTCTTCGCCTGTTTCATGGAGGAGCTAGAGGCATCACAAATGTTGATGGCCAAAGCCAAAGTCAGGACCATTACCTTCTTATTAGCTAACACTGACACAAACCCATGTTCCCATTGCTACTTTATTGGAAAATGTTTTTTCTGTCCATATTGGATGCGAATTGGAACCAAAAAGTGTACACTGTAAGCCTAGGTTACGAGGGCACAATCTCAAGGCTCTTGAAATTCAAGACTGTCGGCCAACACCCCGTCCAAGATTGTTATAGATATGAACAAGATAGGTTTGTCAACTTAAAAGACATATTTTATTTGGGCAATATCAGATTGACTTCTCATGAAACACGCCTTGTTCCTTAGAAAAAGCTGTTTGTGAATGCAATCTGTGAACGATAAACCATCTTCCAGTTTCCAACGAGAAGGACACCTTCACTGGCGTTTGTTCTAATGAATCATCTGGTAAGGTTCCCTCATGGTAACTTATTTCTTACTGTGCTTGTAAGGAAGGGAAACACCACCACGTCGACCAACTCTGCAAAAGGCCAAAAATTAAGCAACATTGGTTCGTATACCCAACATTGGTTGGTATGCCCATTGGAGGATGAGCCTTATAGTACAGGTTGCTGGCCTCCAAATATGCCCTGTTGTTTGGTATATAAATAGAAATTCATTATCTCTCTCTAGATGTACAAACAATGTGAAACAATGAGTACTCTCTTTCGATTGTAAAAAATCCAGTGAATTGCAGGCAAAGTCCCTGCCCTCTTTTGATACAAATGGTGGGTGACCACTTGGATCCTCCTGAACATATGGGCTATGTAGGAAGGTATATCTAGGTAGGTCGTTCCTTTTAGGTAAATACAATATGTAGGAAATACCAAAGATCCATCCAAATCCCCACCAATCAAAACCCTATCACAACCCCCTCACAACCCCCGATCTAAAAAGTGACGCACCTAACCATGGCCGCCGCCTATGCACGCGATCAATGAAATAATTATTGAATGACACCACCAATCCTAGCGAGCACACACCAATAAAGCAAGCAAGCAATCATCTGACTCTAGGCCAACTCATAAACAACAACAAAATGTCTCGACTCCCTCGTCGTTCCCTCACGACGGCGCTATTCAGCACATTCGTACTGATGAGTCTGCCCACGGCCCATTCGTTTGCTTGGCCATCCTCTCTTGTTCATCATTGTCATCATCATCATCATGGTCAACGAGGCCCACTTCTATCGTCATTCCGACCATTGTCTCGATCGCATCATCGCGTGCCCGACCGAATCAGCAGAAGCAGCAGAAATCCGTGTCGACACGCATCATCCTCCTCCTCGTCCTCGTCGTCAGAAACCGCCCAAACCAAACGCCTCCAAACCCTAGCCGACCTCGCCAACACCGCCATTCAATCCCACGGCAAAGAAATATTCAAAACCTTTGACGCGCAAGTGGCCGTCCTCACCACCCCCACCACCACCAGCACCAACGACGATTTTCAAATCCGTCACCTCCGCCTAGGCCTACGCGCCACATCCCCCACCAAATCCAACGACATTGTGGCCTCCTACCCCCTCTACGAATCGGACGGGAGTGGTCTCGCCCTCTCCCCGTCCCTCGCCACCAAACTTGTGTACAAGGACGTTCTTCCTCCGGGGTACGACGGATGGACCGGGGATGTGGGACTCCTTGCCTTGTTGTTGCTTCATGAGATGGCACGACTCGATGTTTCCAACGCCGCGGGAAACGACGACTCCAACTCGGGGAAGATGGATTTGCCCCGTCGCTCACCGGGAATACAATCTCTCATGGATGCATGGATTGTATCCCTCCCCACCCCGGAAGAAATGCACGCCCTCCATCCCCTCCAATGGGACGAGGACGATCAAGAAATCTTGCAGTCGTCATCGACGAAAAAGATTTATCGTCTACTGGATGATATTGATGATGATTCGTCCTGGTTGGAAGAAAAGGTATGGAGTGAAAATCGTATTCGTTTTCCTCCCACCGTCACACTTCGCATTGACGGTACCGACAATGGCGAAGAAACACGACCGTGTTTTACCCAACAAGGATTCCGATACGCCGTATCCCTCGTCCGTTCTCGTTCCTTCTTCCTCGATGGATCGTTACGACTATTGCCGTATCTCGATTATGCCAATCATGATGACGAGGGACGAGAATTGGTGGGGGGTGGGGTGGGAACACTCTGGGGTTCGGCCAAGGGGGCATTGTTGAAATCGTGTCGTGCCCTGACGGCGGGGGAGGAAGTGCGGATATCGTATGGACCGAAAGGTCCTGTGGAATATTTGTTGGATCATGGATTCGTTCCGAAAATGTGTGGTGGTAGTGGTGGAACAACTACTACGGCGTCGTCGTCGTCGTCGTCGGCGTCCATGATTACCGCCGAACTCACCTTCGAAATCGAAGAATCCGATCGTTTCCGTGATGATAAATTAGATATACTCGAATACGAAACGTACGATGCCGCACCGATGGAACCGGTGCAAGTGTTTGATGTGAGGGGTGGGGTGGGGGCGACGGGGGAGCCGGATCCGGCCATGATTCAGTTTTTGAGATTGGTGAAGTTGGGGGGGAAGGATGCGTTTTTGTTGGAGTCTATTTTTAGGAAGGAGGTTTGGGGTGAGTGAATGATTGGATGGTGAATGTAGATGTAGATGTGGATGTGACGTTGGATGTAGCTCCGGACATTTCAGTGCTCTGGGAGTTATATTATTTCTGCATTCATCACGCTCACTCTCCCTCGTTCATTGTTACTGTTATTTTTAGGATTCATGAGTGCACCCGTCAGCGAAGAAAATGAACGATTGGTAGTCAATGCCGTCATTGATGCGTGTCAAAATGCCCTATCGGAAATGGAAGGACACGACAAACCTACCAACGAAAACGACGAAAACAACAACACGTCCACCCTCTCGGAAAATCAACAACTCTGCGCCATGGTACGAAATGCCGAACGACAAGCATTGGAACGAACGTACATTTACATGAAGCAAGAGGCGGAGGCATTGGATTTGAAGGAATATTATCAACAACGGAGGTTGAAGAGTTTAGGCTTGGATTCCGAGTGGTCTCCGGAGAATGATGATGTTGGTTGGGGAGGGAATCGTGTTCCGGGGGGTGCGGATTATGATTGGTGAGGTGTCCTGGGAGGAGTTTGGTTGGTGGAATCGTGGTGATAGTGTGGATGCGGAGTTGTGATGTAGGAGTCCAATTACATTTGTGACACGTTGTTTAAATTACTTTACAATCATGAATGTTGTACAATGGATGTCATTTCGACAATATCGCGTCAATTCTCCTACGTCAACAGTTCCTCAGTAAACTCTGCCTATGTATCCTTTTTGGAAAGTTCATCGCTTCGTAACATGAGTTGGGCAATACGCTCATCAGCCATCTGCTTTTGCCTTTCAATCTCTTGGATCTTTTCCCTGTACTCATCCAGCTCCTTTTGAAGAACCACTTGCTTGCTGTGTTCTTCTTGAATTAAAGAATCAAAGGACTCCATAGAATAGTTGGAAGTGCCCTTTATCGCATCGATTTTCACTTTCAGCTCGCACACGGTTGCATGGGCCTTTGTCACCGCCACAATATTCCTCCACCTCTCCACCTCCTTCTGTAACTCCTCCACTTCACAAGACTCGGAACCACTCATCTTCTGCCTCCTCCTCTCAAGCAGCATACAATTCAATCTAGCAATCTCCTCATTCCTCTCCTCCACCATTGCCATAACATTGTTCCTCTCATGTTCGGCCTGCATCAAGGTCCGTCGTAATTTGACCACATCCAGACTTTCTAATTTGAGCGGTGAAAGAGGAGAAGACGATGAAGTCGTTTGTCCTTCTACAAAGTCCACTTCATCATGAATCGATTCGTCATCGTCCTCGTCCTCGTTGTGATCATTGACATTGTTGGGGGGAGCATCCTCCGAATCGGAATGCGACCCCCAACCGTCTCCATCTTCCTCCTCCTCGTCTTCATAATATTCATCGTCATCCTCCTCCCCCGCAATCCTAACAAACGGAGGTCGTCCCGAAGGTTGATAATGGAACGACGACGACCCCTCCATAACCTTTTCAACGTTGGATGCCACGTCGGCCCACCATCCCGAGTGGAGGAGCGATGCGGCGGATTTACCGATTTGTAGGGCCGCGTGGGATACTTCTTGGAGTATTCGATCCGTGTCTTGCGATTGTTGTTGTTGTTGTTGCTGGAGGCGATGGAGGTGTTGACGACGTTGGGCGATGAGGGGGGGATTGCATCGATAGTAGTATCGAGTCCAAAATTGTTTGTGAGTGATGGTTGGATGTTGTTGTTGTTGTTGTTCTTGTGGATGAAGGACGAGTGTTTGATAATGCTTTTGCAGGGGAGTGAGATGTGATTGCGTTGCTTCCTCGTCCGAGCGTGCAACAATATCCTGAGTTTCGGATGCTTGTAGTTGCGTGGGTTCGTCAGTGTTGTCGTCGCCAATAGGGGCAGTGGGGGGAGCGAGGGGCAGCAGTGGATGCAACAATTGGGAAATTTCTTGAGAATGCGCTTCGATGTCAAACGATTTCAAGAAATTTTGGAGTTGTTGCTGTTCGAATAATTGCTGTTTTAGGTCAATGGCTTCCTGTTCATTTTCATCGACATCTTCCTCGTTGTCGTCATCATTGTAGGATGTCCGATTCTGATTAGAATCATTGAAACAATCTGCTTCCACGAAAAGAGGCTCAATAAAGGTCTCTTGCAGACCGCACAATCGCTGCGCTTCCTCCTCCGGCGTTTCCCCATAGCCATTGCCATCCTCCTCACCATCCTCATCCTCCGCCTGCAAAAGAAAGTCATTGGCATCATGGAATAACGAAACATTGCAACCCTCCACGCCCTTGCCTTGCTTCACCGCAGCGTCCTTAGGCAGACCAACGTCATTACTGCTCGCCGCCGCGTCGCCCCCGGGAAGCGTGGCATCCCAATCGTCCATGGTACGATCCAATTGATTCAATGCCGCTTCACCTTCGGAGGAGGCGGTGGTGAGAAAGTCTTGGAGGTCTGCTTTGATTGCTTGCCACATAGTCTTGTCTTGTTGTGTTGTGTTGGATTCCCTCGTTGTTGTTCTAGAGTTGGTCTTACTCATACCGGGTAATACGTGACTCCGGATTTCGCTTGGCCCTTCTCAGGGCTGAATTCGCCCCCTTGGAGTAGGCAGAAGACCATTCTTACGTATTCTTCTCTACGATACCATATGCCATTCTTTTCCCACACAACACAATTATGTTCACTGGAGAAGCACACATCAAAAACACAAGCATGGAAGTACACCAGAAATGGGATTGGTCCCTCCGAACACAACAAGTTTGACCATGAACAGCAGTAAAGTTGTAGTATAGTTGCCAATTACCCTAGAATCTGATAATGTCTTCAACTTTTATTGAAATTGAGTCTTGAATGAACCATTGCTTTGGTCAGTCTCTTGATTGACTGCAGTAGTATTACGTACTCATGGATAAATATAAACCCACGAGCCCTTGTCTCTGCCAAAAATCTTAAATCCATTCTGCCTGAACTACTATCAAGCTAGTAAACAAAGAAAAGCAAAAATAATATGTTATGTATCTAAAATATATCTTCAACGGGCAAAAAATAACAGTGACCCTAGTGGGGCACTGCGATGCCAAGAAAGACACTGCTGCAATATGTGTTGTGAATGCACAAGAGGATTAGCATTACCAACTGTACATTTTCATCTGCTCCCAAACACCAATGTTTTAAAACTGATTACAAAAGTTTACTGAGCAAATCACTAGAGAAGTGTTTACATCATTCATATTTTCAATTCATATAAACTTCCTCAAATTTCACATCACCCAATAGCAACTGCAATGTTGTTTCATCATACACCACATAGATTGCAACTTACCCAGACTCTTCTGACTGAAATAATTCATTTGCAATCTCATTAAAATCAGTGCAGTTAGTGATAATAAGACCCTCACCAATGTACAAACATGGACACAAGGATACAACCCTACCCCAACAAAGAAAACAATCCCAGCTGTGTCACTACCCCAGAATCTTCTGTTCAAACAGCACAAATCCACCAACACAAAAAGGCAAACCTTTACAAGGACCCCAGCAAAGAAACAATCCTAAGAAAGATACCACCGCAACTATAAAATTGACCTAAGCTGGTTGGAGGTAAGAAAAGATCATTTTTTACAGATGAAATGGGTCACAACTTGTTGGTGTTGTTAATTTCTGAGGTATTGGTTTATTAATTACAATGAACATGTGAGGATGGAAGGACAATGCAATCCATATCATCCTTAAACAAAAGAATTGGGTTTTGTGTCGGTTCCACACACTCCTGGTATGTTTATACCCTTCTCTTGAGGGTGTTCTCAACAGGGGTGTTCTCCTGTTGCATAGATCCATTATTCTGGATCATTTGCCTTCCATTTGGTACCTAGGGGTCAAAATCAGGCAGATTCTTAGTCTATGCCAAGAGCAAAGATCCCAAGCAAAGAAACCACAATTAAGGATACCATATTAACTATGTCACCATCTCAACTATTCCAGCAACACAATTACGGCATTTCCAATCAAGAAAAACCATTCAAACAAGGATACCACCAATCAAGGACACACAGTCTCAAGTCTCAACACAAAGACTATTTTGACAAAGAAAACAACTAAACTGCTACTACCAAAGCTAAGCAGCCACCCACAGCCAAAGCAAAAAAGGCATACCTTAATTTGTCTATTGATGCTGACATGATTTTGGCAGAATAATAACAATATAAATAACATAGAATTTAAAAAACTTTGATAACTAAGAAAGAAAGTAGCAAGAACCAATCAAAGAGCAATACTAATGCTACCACCAAGACAACACCAAACAAACAATACAGTCACCTAGTCAAAGAAGTTCACCAGGCTTAATATTAATCCCACACACAAAAGCAGGAGCAGGAAAAACACCCAAGCCATGCAGCTGCACCACCACAGCAATACTGCTAAACAAAGAGATCACCTAATGATGTCACCTTGTATTGAGCGAAACAATCAGCAAAACAAAGAACAATTGAATGTAAAATGTTGTTGCACTTATTAAAACTTCATGAGATTTTGTTTGTATGCAGGGAGAGCTTGTTTGTAGTGTGGTTAACATAACTGCACAAATGCAAACAAGAACAACATAGGTTATTAATCAATTTCTCTGTGAACAATCACATTATAAATAACCAGCATGCTATTGCTGTTGCCTGCATGAAAACTGCATTCACTTACTGATTTCCTTTGAAGACTGCTTACAAAAATTGTGATCAATGATGTAAGAAGAACTATGCAAATACTCCTTGGATTGTGTGACATGTTGTAAATGCACGTACCAGGCAATAAATATATTAGAATGGGTCACTGCAAACGAAAAACACCGGTAACCTCCCCGTACACTCGCAAAACGTCAGAGTGTACGGGGAGGTTACCGGAATTTCAAGAGTGTACGGGTGGGTTACCGGTTTTTTTATACATTACTTAAGCCGCATTTTCGTTTATCACGCTAAGCTTTGAAGCAAAAAATCTTCCGAGTGGTTGTTTGTTTCATGACTCACATTTTGCAAATCACGAGTTGTAAACAGCAAGATCACCTGTTGGGTCTAGTTTTGGTTTCAATTCTAGGCTTGATCATGACTTCATTTGGTGAGTGTGCTTTGGGCCTATTCATATTTTCAAAATAATATGGTACTATCAGAAGTGACTGCGCCAAAAAATGAGAACACATAAGAATAATAAGTGGGGCTGAAAATTGGCGTAGTGTGTCTACGTGTTTGTTACTTATTCCTTTGTATCACCTCACCTAATTCTTTTGTGGCGTATTTGTATGATAATACAGTTTTAGTACATCTACATATGGTACCATACTACAACAATGGTGCTTGACCCAGACACAACAGTATGGTACGGTATTGTACAATAGCAGTGCGCCCTCTCACTGCTTTCACATCACACAATTATTTTTTTCAATTACATCACTGATACCCCACCGCCCATCATGGGAATGGCGAAACTCAGTCCACAGACTGAGTTATCCCTCCCGCCTTGCACCGCCATGTTGCCAACAACAATTGGCAGCGGCGGGTATATTTTGGGGGTGAGTAATCACGATTTTGTCTTGTTCTGCAATTTTATACTCACCACACGGCCAATTATTTTTCAATTAATTAGTTGCAGGCCTGCCGGCGAAATCGCGAAACTCAGTCCACAGACTGAGTTAGGCTTTCCGCCTTTGGACCGCCTTGTTGCCAACAACAATTGGCAGCGGCGGGTATATTTTGGGGGTGAGTTGTGATGAACTCACCATTTTTTGCACTATAATACTCACCACACGGCCATTTTTTTTCAATTAACTAGTTACAGGTGTACTGGCGAAATCGCCGAAACTCAGTCCACAGACTGAGTTTGGCATTCCGCCTTGGACTGCCATGTTGCCAACAACAATTGGCAGCGGCGGGTATATTTTGGGGGTGAGTTGTGATGAACTCACCATTTTTCGCACTATAATACTCACCACACGGCCATTTTTTTCAATTAACTAGTTACAGGTGTACTGGCGAAATCGCCGGAACTCAGTCCACAGACAGACTTTGGCATTCCGCCTTGGACCGCCATGTTGCCAACAACAATTGGCAGCGGCGGGTATATTTTGGGGGTGAGTTGTGATGAACTCACCATTATTCGCACTATAATACTCACCACTAGTCCATTTTTTTCCAATTAAATAGTTACAGGTGTACTGGCGAAATCACCGAAACTCAGTCCACAGACTGAGTTTGGCATTCCGCTTGGACCGCCATGTTGCCAACAACAATTGGCAGCGGCGGGTATATTTTGGGGGTGAGTTGTGATGAACTCACCATTTTTCGTACTATAATACTCACCACTAGTCCATTTTTTTCCAATTTATTAGTTACAGGTGTACTGGCGAAATCGCCGAAACTCAGTCCACAGACTGAGTTTGGCATTCCGCCTTGGACCACCGTGTTGCCAACAACAATTGGCAGCGGCGGGTATATTTTGGGGGTGAGTTTTGATCAACTCATCATTTTTGACCCTATTATACTCAACATATGTTATTTTTTTCAATTAAATAGTTACAGGCCCAGTTCTGAAATCCCCAAAACTCAGTCCACAGATTGAGTTTGGCATTTTGCCTTGCACCGCCATGTTGCCAACAATATTTGGCAGCGGCAGGTATATTAACAGAGGTGAGTTGAATAGAATACAATTATTTCTACACATGTCTTGACTACATCTAATTTTCAATTATTTTATTTCAGGCCAGGCACGGGAAGAGCCGAAACTCAGTCCACAGACTGAGTTTGGCATTTTGCCTTGCACCGCCGTGTTGCCGACAACGGTTTGCAGAGGCATGTAAATTTTTATGGTGAGTTATTGAAGTCATACTATATTTCAATTGTTTTCATTTCAGCTTAGTTTCAATTAAATAATTAATTTTATTCTACCTTGGTGATAATATTGTCCACAGTATCGTTTTTCATCTTGGAGCAGCTTGGGGCTGAAATTTTGGCACCTGTGTCCTTTTGGTGGGCGATGTGTTGGGCGGGCCCCTAAAATATGTTTATGTAGTATGTTTAATTATTTTAGTGGAGGTAAATTATTACACATACTCTATTATTGTAGTCCAATAGTAGGTAGCCCTCCCGGTAACCCTCCTGTAACGTTCTGGTAGCCCTCCCGTATGCTCCGGTAACCCTCCGGTACTCTCCGGTAGCCTTCCCGTAACCTTCCGGTTACCCTCCTTTACACTTCCGGTTACCCTCCCGTACACTTCCGGTATGTCACCGGTAAACATTTTTTTAGCTACTAAGTAATGCAGTTATAGCCACTAATTAGATTGACATCGATTCTAAGACTTACTGAGAAGTCTGTTTTCCTGTAAAACGTACCAATTCCTATCGTGCGTAGAAAAAATCGAAAAGCTCCTCTTGGTCTCAAATTTCCGGTAACCTCCGGTGACTCGGTAACCCTCCGGTAAACTAGTGTACGGGAGGGTTACAGAAGTGTACCGGGAGGTTACCGGAAGATACCATTCCGGGGGCTCCGGTAACCTCCCCGTACACTCGAGTGTACGGGGAGGTTACCGGTGTTTTTCGTTTGCAGTGGCTCTCTGTCAACTTGGACAATAAATGTACTGCAGTACCAAATGAGTCCTTTGCAATCTAATTTAGGATGTATTGTTGCATTTTTGCAAGAAATAGTATGCCCACATTATGAATAATGGGGTGCTGAATCTTTCTTAAATAAAGTAATTATCATACAGTACCATGTTATAAAAATAAGTATATTTTCTCATTAAAAATCTTGCACCAGCAGCTATTAATGATTGTGATTGACACGAGAGGTGCGTCAATTTTTGAATGGATTTTCTTCTTGATTGTGGAGTTTACACATGGAATTTCCACAATCAAAGATTCACGATGTTACACGTCTGTCCATCGTAGCCCAATTAGTGGCGCCAAAACAGTCACGCGAACTATTTTGCGGAGTTCAGCCCTGCAGAATCAGACCATCTGCAGAAAAGAAAGGCAGTTGTCCATGCCCCTTTTAATTTGTAGATAAAGCATGATTTACTAAGTTGATATTGATATCCCAGTACTTTTGAAATTCTGCCGATAAAGCAGAATTTCATGTAGCCTTGGTACATTTCTACATGGAGTTGAAATTCTGCAACAGCCGACAGAATTCTCGGATGATTCCTATGTTAAAATTTAGTAAAAACCCCTTGGGCCCAGAGGTTGTAGCGACAATATCTTTTTAACAGGAGTTCAAGGCTGTGTGCCATTGTTAAGTAATGCCAACAACGGTTTCATTTGAGCTACGTGAATTGATTCCAGTCTGCAACTGAACAACGATTATCCATTACATGCAAATGCACAATGTTTCAGACTATTTTTACATGAAAATCTGATGTGACGATGAATAATTTTTCATTTCTAAGGTTAGACAAAGGTCGCATAGGAATTAATACGGCCTCAAATTCTGCCGATAGGCAGAATTTTGATGTTTACGATATAGCACGAAACCAAATTCTACCGATATGGCAGAATTTCAAAGTATTGGGATATTGTTCTTACTTAACACTCAGGATGTCCGGTGCTATTCTGCGAGAAGAATAACCACGCAGCGCCTTGGACCTCCCTTGTGGGTACGTACCTGTGTGAGAGAAAGGTGGGGTAGGTACCACATTGTATGGCAAGGTCTGCTATTGGCTAAGGCAAGTCTACAGTAAGTAGATAGGTGTGCTGATAGTGGCACTAAGTCCCTAAGTAACTGGGTTATAAGTATCAAATATGTGTGAAGTGTAGACGTACAATACCCAGCCAGAACCTACTACCGTAAAAACCGGATTATAACACCCACCGGATTGTAACACCCACCACTCGAAATGACCCATTTATGACCAATTTCGACGGACATTTACTTTTTGAACCACTTCCCATGCTGTGTTCGCATTTATCATTGCCCCTTTAGATTCGCCTCATCACCCGCAACATCCCCATATGTATAGCTCCCAGTCGCTTGGAATATTCTCGGAGTTACACCATTATGACTAAAAATTCACAACACATCTTTTACACACATCGCGCACATAAATTATTGTAACATCATGTACCATCATGAGATGTGCTTAATGATTTGTATTGTACGCTACAGAAGAAGTAAAAAAAATAGAAAAAGAGAGATACTTTTACTTTTCATCGCGAGGCTGACACTAGCTTGTGTCGGATTATAACACCCACGATATGTATCTTTTATTAATGACCGGACATTTGGTGGGTGTTATAATCCGGTTTTTACGGTACACCCTAAACCTAGCTTGGGAAAAAACTTCAATTCGGAGGATGGAAGCAAAGGAGGATCAATTGATGGATTGATCTGGGAGGATTCTTGTGGGAAGGGTTGTCAGAAAGATGATGCACCATATGAGTGTATGGTGCGGAAGGAAGGCCAGACTGGCCTTCCTAAAGGACCACTTTGTGCAGAGCTACTAGTGACTGGGTAACTTAGGGCACTGTGCCGTAAAGGGGCATAGAAGGGGTGGGGGGAGTAGACAAACAGTACTACTGCCCCTGCGCCCCACCTACATCTATCAAGGAAAGAGAATAACTAAAATAGAATAGAATTCCTTGAATAATAAGCTTCCACTGTGGATGCAAAAATGGTTCTGAGTATTTTTCTAACATTTTCTATCCGTATGTATTCTCGTCCAAATGATATTTTTAGCCGAACAGAATCAACTAATGATTTCTAAACTAGACAAACAATCCTATGTGATGATATAGTACTTACAGTACATATCCTATCTACACTAGTGAGACGACAACCACTCATTTATCTTATACTAAGCCAATGCATATGGCAAATCACTACTCATAAAATAGGAAAACGGATTGATATGATTAGTATGCCCATGATACTTTTCCATCTTCCCTAGTTTTCCTATTTCTCCTTCTAACTCCAGCATGAGTGAAGCCTGCTACACCGCAAAGGCTACGCTTCACACTGCTTCAAAAGATCTCGTCGCTGGCCTCTCCCTTCAACGCAACGACAATGGACAGTACCAGCACGATGCCATCATGCTCTTCAAAACAGGCATCGAGCAAAAACTCGCCGAGATCTACAATCCCCTGGTCCCCGGAGAAGGGATGAAACAACTCCTCGCCCAAACTCCGAACGTCCTCAACTCCATCACGTCAACGGACAACAAAACACCGGACGAACTCCTTTGCAGCGCCAAAAACCAAGCTGCGCTCCTCTCTACCAGCTCTGGACAACCCGTCGAGCCCACCATCAAAACGAGAGCCGAAGCCATCGACGAAGCCGATCGCATCAACTATGCGTATCAGGCCACCATCGGCACCAAAATGGGTGTTGCCGATGCCATCACCGCAAAAGTGGGGAAGGACATCACGGATCCCATTCTCCGCACCGCCGACGGCACCGATTACAAGTCGGTCGACGATTGGCCCCTCCACGAGCTCATGGAAGCGGCCATCGCCGGGGCCATCAACCCAAATTATGTTGACATTCTTTCGCATTTCAACACGCTCATCCATTTCAAATTCGATTTTCGCAAAACCATTTCCACCAACATGGAACATCTTCGAGCTGCCGCAACCCGCGTCAACGTCTACGATGCGTTGCACACAGAAGCTCACATGGCCCTCCAAGTCCTCGCCAACATCGAGGAGGCAGTACGACATGGCTGGGGGCGTGAATTTCGCAATCCGCTCCACATCATTCGTCAAACCTACAAGTACAACCACAAACACACCGCAGCTTCGCTCACCGCCATCATCACGCTTCTTTCAGCTGTCGATGCCGTTCGCAATCTCAGCGACGCACCGCCACCCACAAAATCCAACGAGGCGGCCAACTCCATCACCGAAGCCACAAACATCCTCGCTCAAATTATGCAAGAGTCAATGGACTTCGAAGAAGTCGTGAACACGGCACAATCGGACTCAGAATCCTCGGCGGATAAACCCAAGCGTGGCCGCGGCAGTAAGCGCGGAAAATCGCGCGAGCGAGGCAAAAGCCATCCTCGCAGCAAATCTCGGGACGACCAAGACAAGGTAAAAAACACTTGCCCTCATTGCAAGGTTTTCAAACGCCGTCTTGCTCACCCAAACGTCCCTGAGGCAAAATGTCATTGGAACCCCAAGCGCAAGTGTTACAGGCAGCGTTGGGTCTGCGACGAAATGGAAATCGCATTCAAACCTCGCCACAAGTTCTCAGCCGACATGGGTGGATATCCGGATGACAGCGACAACGAATGACGGCGTGGGGATCTACACATGGACGAAGGATGGAAGGTAGTCAGCGGGAAGAAATGCAACACGATAAAATTAACACAATCAGTCGAGGATTATGTTTTTAACAACAAAACTCTTAACAACCATAACTCTTTTGCTTTTTCGCCTCCCACCTCCACCCCAAGTGCAGATCCACCCAAACGCCGCTTTGGCAAAACCAAAACTACGCCAACACCACCAAGTAAACAACATGTCTGTCGCATTCTCCGCCTCCTCAACCAACAAGACAGCAAGTTCTTAGACCACTGCATTGACAATGTGGAACAGGAACGCACAGCCATGGCCAAACAAGACACAGCCAACAAGCAACGCCAAGCCATAGAAAAAGCACACACCACCCTGCGCCATCAAGTCCCAATGATGCAACAAGGACGCAACGCAACCTCCAGTCTTCGTACAGCCGTCTCCAGGGCACTTCATCAACTCATCCCGCATCACAAACGTGTGCACTTTTCCACCACCAGGAGTGTACGTCTCTTTCACTCTCATGACAAACCCACTCTCATCACCTATGATTCAGGTGCGGACGGGCATTACCTCAGCGAGAAGGACAGAATCTCCGCAGGACTGCCCATCCTACGCAATTCCTCCAAACGCGTCGGTGTAGCAAATGGCGGCTCCAGTCAAGCCAAACACGTCACCCAGCTACCGTTCAAGAACATCTCCAGCAAAGCTCTTCGGGCTGACTCATTTGATGACTTTCCTACATCACTAATGAGTGTCGGCAAAATTTCTGATGCTGGTACTGTGTCAATTTTCACACGGGCTGGGGTCACCGTTCACAATGAGCAAGATGTGCTCATCACGTGCACGGGTGAACCAATCCTCCTGGGAATACGCGACGAGCACGGCAGATACCGCATTCCACTGCACCAACACCAAGGACAATGGCAGCCTCGAACACCAAGCAAAAAGGCCAGGCAAACTCTTCGACGTGCCAACAGTGTCTACGACTTACCCTCCACTGAACAGGCCATCAAATGGATGCATGCCGTTTGCGGTTACCCAGTAAAATCCACCTGGCTCAAGGCAGTCAAGGCTGGAAACTTTATTGGATGGCCTCTACTCACAGAAAAGAACGTCAGAAAGTACTATCCCGAAACCACCGAAACTCCAAAGGGACATCTCAACCAAACAAGACAAAACGTCCGCTCCACCAAAAGCCAACATCCCATGGAAGAGTACATCCACAAACAACGCTTAATTGGAAAGAAAACCCAAGACATTTTTATCAAGACTTATGAGGTACGCGAAACTATTTTTTCCGATCAAACAGGCAAATTCCCCACAAGGTCGCAACGGGGCAACAAGTATATTATGGTGTTAGTGGAAATTGATAGCAACGCTATTCTGGTGGAACCCATGAAGAGCCGCAAAGATGAGGAAATGATCCGAGCGTACGACGCTTTAGTCGGACGCCTTCAACGAGCGGGCATTCAACCCAAAAAGCATGTCCTCGACAACGAGATATCCACCGCCATGAAAACCCACATCGACAACAAATACAAATTCCTGCTCGAGCTCGTCCCACCAGGGTGCCATCGCCGAAATGCTGCTGAAGTCGCCATCCGCAACTTCAAGGCCCATTTTCTCAGTGTACTAGCGGGTGCTTCTCCAACATTTCCACTTAGCCTTTGGGACAGACTGCTTCCTCAAACCGAAATCACGCTCAACCTTCTTCGGCAGTCCAATGCCACGCCAACCGTCTCCGCCTATGCACACCTAAGCGGGCCATTCGACTACAACAAAATGCCTTTGGCCCCAATGGGGTGCGATGTGCAGATCCATGAAAAAACAGACAGCAGAGGCACATGGGCTTACCACAGCGTTGACGGCTGGTACCTCAACACATCACCGGAGCACTACCGCGTCCACAACTGTCATGTCAAGCACACCAAAAGCGGCGCCTTTCCGATACAGTACAATTTCAACACAAAGCCATCACAAGTCCATCCATCTCGCCAGCCGACAAACTCATGCTTGCGCTCGCCAACTGCAAGGAAATCCTATCAGGGCACCTCAAAGGGAACACGAGCACCAAATCGGGGAGCTCAAACGACTCATCGACAAAGCATCCACACAGTCATCCCCCCAGCAAACTATCTCAGTCCTCCCTGCCGGCGAAAGCAGGCTTTCCACACAAGTTCCAAGGGTGGACACGCCGCAGCTTCGCGCCCACACTTCCAAGGGTGGCAATCAACCCAACTCAACCGGCATCGACACACTCAGCTCCTGTGAACACGGTTCAAGCTCGAGCCAAGCGCGCAGCAGTGGAGCGCACACGCGCCAGGCGCACGGCGCAAAGCAACCCACCAACTATTCATCTTCCCCATGCTCCACCTGCATTAAGTACTCGATCACGGGTCGCTGCAGCCAAAGCCACACCACCAGTGCTGTCGCCCGCACCCACACGACCCAAGCGGGTCTCAAATCTACGTCAACCCACCTTCAGTAGCGCGAAAAAACAACATCAGGCCTTGTCAGCAGTCATGCAAAGCCCTTCCAAACGCAAGGACTTTATCAAACAACTAAAAAGTTTTGAAACCCAACTGGAACAGGCTATGTCCGTCCTCGATCTCGACACTGGCAAGCTGCTCAACTATCGCCAGCTACTCCGGACTCCAAAATTTGCCCAAGCTTGGAGCAAGTCCTCTGCAAATGAATTTGGCCGCCTCGCCGATGGGGTAGGCGGCCGCGTCAAACACCAAAGCGATCCGGTTCATTTTTGAACATGAAGTACCACAGGATCGCAAGAAAGATGTCACGTATGGCAGCCGTGTGCATGATTCGTCCGGAGAAGACCGATGAACCCAACCGAACCCGTTTCACTGTTGGTGGCGACCGCATCAACTACCCCGGCGAAGTGGGAACTCCAACGGCAGAAATGCTCGTGGCAAAACTTTTATTCAACAGCGTCATTTCCACTCCTATGGCAAAATTCATGACCATCGACATCTCCAACTTCTATCTCATGACACCCCTTATGCGCCCAGAATACCTACGCGTCAAACTCACCGACATTCCCGTCGAAATCATCACCGAATACAAACTGCGCGACAAGGTCAACAAAAACGGTTTCGTTTTCATAGAAGTAACAAAGGGCATGTATGGCCTTCCACAAGCCGGCTTACTCGCAAACCTACTGCTCGAGAAAAGACTCAACAAACACGGTTACTTCCAAAGCAAGCTGGTTCCGGGGCTTTGGCACCACAACAAGCGACGCATTCAGTTCACCTTGGTCGTCGACGACTTTGGGGTCAAATATGAACGTAAAGAGGATGCAGACCACTTGCTGTCAGTCCTTCAGGAACATTACACTGTCAAAGCAGATTGGGCAGGCACCCGCTACATTGGTATTCATCTTCACTGGGATTACGTGCAACGCAAAGTTCATCTCCACATGCCGGGCTACGTCAAAAAAGCCCTTACACAATTTCAACATGTGCTCAAGAAAAAACAACAACAACCTTTTCCCCACACACCTATCGTCTACGGGGCCAAACAACAATTCGCCAAATCGGCCTCAACAGCCCCTCTTGTCTCAGAACAGGACAAAAATTTCATCCAAAGAGTCTGCGGCAAATTTCTCTTCCTCGGACGGGCAGTGGACAGCACTCTGTTAACTCCTATCAGTGCATTAGCATCACAATCAGCACAACCAACAACCGACACAATGAAACAGACACAACAGCTGCTGGATTACTTGGCGACTCAAGACGAAGCTGTTCTCACCTACTCAGCCAGCAAGATGATCCTCACCGTGCACTCAGATGCTAGTTATCTCAGCGAACCCAAAGCCAGAAGCAGAGCTGGCGGCCACTTTTCTCTCAGACAACTCGTCCATTCCACCCAACAATGGAGCCATTCTCAACATTGCCCATATCATCAAACACGTGATGTCTTCCGCCACTGAAGCTGAACTCGCGGCACTCTACATCAATGCACGAGAAGCCGTCTACATCAGAATAATCTTGGAAGAAATGGGGCACAAACAACCAGCCACTCCCATGCAAACCGACAATGCCATGGCGGAAGCAGTCATCAATGCAAAAGTCCAACCAAAACGCACAAAAGCCATGGACATGCGCTTCCACTGGCTCCGAGACAGAGAGGCCCAGCTCCAGTTCCGCTTCTATTGGCGCCCAGGCAAATCCAACCTTGCCGATTACTGGACAAAGCATCATACAGCGGCCCATCATGTAAATGTCAGACATGACTATCTTACCCCACATATTGTTCTCGAAATGCTGCGCATGAGCAACGCCGCGGCAGCTGCGGCATAGTGGGCACTCTTCTCTTGCCACCACCACATGGCCTCTCCTCTAAGCTCAACAAGTGCTTGCAAGGGTGTGATGATATAGTACTTACAGTACATATCCTATCTACACTAGTGAGACGACAACCACTCATTTATCTTATACTAAGCCAATGCATATGGCAAATCACTACTCATAAAATAGGAAAACGGATTGATATGATTAGTATGCCCATGATACTTTTCCATCTTCCCTACTATGGATTAGATAACAAAGAAATGACTATAGTGTGCCCCTAATGTCACTCAAAATGTCTCTTCTGGGAACCCTATATTATCATGAAGTATGCATGGAATTCTATTTTGTATAATTTCTAATATACATGTTTCACATCTATCCATTTATGTCTGATATCTCAAGACATACTGACAAAATCAGAAGTCACGGCCCGTGGTGCAACGAAGGAGTCTGAGAGCGCCAAACTCAATCTGGATACAAGTACAGCTATCTGCTTTATTGTAACTATAGTTCCAACAAAAGTGTCAGAAAAGTATTAGGGAAAGTCATGCTACTGTTTGATATTAATATTTGGTGTAAGTATTACTGTCAAAATGAGTGAATACTTTACCAACATTTAATGACTGCAGGTATGACATAAAGTTCATGTTATTACTTTTCTCACTGTGGCATTGTTACTCTTGTGATGAAAAAGTTAGAACACAGAGAGTATAATCTGTCACTGCTGTAGTTCATGAGCAGTGACAAAATATGGTGTCAGTCATGGAAAGCATGACTCTGCACAGATTTATCAAGGAATTTTGTCATCGTCAATGTCATAGTCATTGTCGTTCAATTTTTTATCTAGATGATCCCATGCTGTTTACCTTGCTTTGATTGTAAGTTATTTTTCCTGTTCTTCAATATTATTTCTGGGAGTTTATATGAGAACAAAATGCAGTTATATTATCCTACAATCAGACAAAGTGCATTTAGGGAGTTTCCGGGAGTTTGTATGAGAACGAAATGCAGTTGTATTATCCTACAATCAGACAAAGTGCATTTAGGGAGTTGTATAGTGATGTCATACCATGTAACCATGACCAACAAGGGTTCAAGAAAGTGTATTGCAAACACAGCACTCACAAATGAATGAGCAAACCTTAGGAAATAGATTCTACTGTCTTCAGCCTTATGGGCATGTGTACTTTCTGATACTACCCCTGCTGCAGAAATCTTACCTCTACACTACTGGTGTAATCACCACTGCTGAAAAAATGCATCGTGACTGTGGGGCTGCAAAGAGTGGCTGGCTAGTTGATACTTGTATTTTTCCTTTGTTTCACCTAATTGTTCACATGATTTATTACAATTAACACTACAAACACAAAGTCATTTCATAATTGTACCTCGCATGACAACAAAGTCAATGTATTATGATTCTTTTTCATGTTAACTACAATTATGACATACACTACTAAACACTTGATCACTCCGTCAAAGGGAAGTATCAAAAAATCAAGCAAAGGCCACAATACTATGAA
>JABMIG010000035.1:232500-332500 GCA_013187285.1 Cyclotella cryptica
CAGAAGTCATTGAGGGAAAGATAAGATGAAAGGACAGAGAACGCACGCGTTCCTAAGATGGCTTGGAAATTTCCAGGCAACGCGTCAACAAACGAGTCGATTGCACCTTTCAAGGCAGTATTCACAGCACGCAGCGAGCGGAGATCATTGATGGAATGGTACGGGAAAGTTTTCGAGACGAGCCACTCACATGGCATGAAGGTGTCCCAACCAATAACAGTATCCATGTTTAATGTCGAGAATGATAATACTTAAAGTTTTGCCAGTTTTGATGGTACTTTGGCCTTAGCAAGCTCTCGTGTGTACTCTTTCTGAGGAGGGTGGGATCTGATGATTATGTATAAATGTATGGCATTATTTCCTCACACCACATCATATTTATCTTATGCTGGACGTGAGGGAGTTACTTCGTTACCTCTTGAGAGGGCAATCGAGAGCCTCACACTGTTCGTATAATAATATTGTGTGTGGTGGTTATGTTTCATGAGAGAGACGGTATGGTGATGGTGTAAGGTAAAATAGTACAGGTTTTGTACCGTGCTGGCTGCTCAGTTGAAGTGACGAAAGAAGTTTTCTTCTCCACGTATGTTGCGCTGCGTTAACAAGATTCGTCGAAGTCCCGCCCGGTGTTAATTTTCTAGCAACAAATTATGTATCTACGACCAACGTCTCCTGCCTAGGACAAATACGAACTCTTCTGTGCAGTTTTGGGAGTTCGTCCTGCTGTTCCTTCTTGATCGAGACAGTAGGAATACCGCGATAAGCCTCTCACAATCGCACATAATATGAAACTCACAGTACAATACCATACGAACCGCATGTGGGATTTGTGTAAAGTGCTTAAGAGTATAATATATCGCTATCGATTCTGCACTACGCCTACTGTTGTCACAATACTAGACACTACACACCATGTAAAAGTAGAATTGTCGAAAACGTGTCACACCAAGACAACAGATATGAAACACATCATCAGGCCATTCGCCTTCGACTGGGTTATAGTCAGCGTAATTATTTTTTTACCCACGTGTTTTTCTGTTTTTTCGGGACCGTCCCCCAAGGCAATTTGTCACGCCAATGAATGGGTTCAATATTTTCACTTTTACATCCATATAAAATGTGCCAGCGACTATGTGCAGAATATAAAGCGTTTGTGGGGTAAAACGTCTTCAATTGTTTGTCGCATATTTTGTAGACTCTAATAACTCATTATACCCCCGCTCCGTGATTGCTATTGCTTTCCTATTGTCTCGTCTCCCTCCCTTGCCCTTTGTCTTGTCGACACCCCATGCCATCATCATGGTGTCAAAGGGCAAGGAGGATGTCCTAGCAATGGGCTTCATTGCTTATCGTCAAGTTCTAATAGCATTCCAGGTATTCTTCAGGTCTTGCTCAATGACATCTCCAACCCCGAATACCTCATTTGCGAGATGGTCATGCAGACAATTGAGGAGCACAATCTTCCACAGTTGACCGGAAAGCACAGTCCTCCATCCATATCAGAACAGCCCAAGCAACCCCACATACAGAACGACTACAGAATGATGGAAGAAAGTGTTCTCAGCAATTGTGTCGGTCCTTTCATGCGATTTCCTGATAAGCAGTTCGAGTGAACCTTCCGGATTAAGCATCAGATGGTTGACACTATTCTCAACCATTTGGCTTCCAGAAATCGTTTTTGGTTCAAGACTGTATGTCAGGCTGGTAAAGAAACAATCAGCCCGTATGTAAAGCTGTAGTGTGTCCTCAAGATGGTATGTTATGAAATTTCTGGTAATACCTTCCTTGATTATCATCAATTTGGCAAAACAACAAGCCGTCAATGCGTTCATCACTTGGTCGGGGGGTTGGTAACTTGTCCTGCTCTAGCAGAAGTTTGTCCCAGAAAGCCTTCAAAAGCTGATGCTCTCAAGATAACCACAATGAACAAGAACGCACAAGATGTCCAGGATGTTAGGATCTTTGGATGTTACCAAGGTCCACAGGAAGAACTGTTCTACAGCCCTCAAAGGACAGGTCCAAGGGAGACAGAAGTGTGCTACCATTGCCTTGGAAGCAGTAGTTGATCACAGCTTATGGTCTTGGCAAGCTTCCTTTGGTTTCCCTGGAACACTGAATGACATCAATGTATGGGAACGGTCTTCCTTGCTGGAATCAATGTTAAATGGGAAACATGAAGATGTTTATCATGAGTTTACTCTTGATGGGAAAGTGTCGAATAAATTATTCTGTGTCGCGGATGGAATTTATCCATCA
This sequence comes from Cyclotella cryptica, assembly GCA_013187285.1. Taxonomy (NCBI): domain Eukaryota; phylum Bacillariophyta; class Thalassiosirophyceae; order Thalassiosirales; family Thalassiosiraceae; genus Cyclotella; species Cyclotella cryptica. Next base: position 234,757 of record JABMIG010000035.1, read on the forward strand.
ATATCATGATTTCTTGGACCGCAGAGCATGACCCAACAATGTATTTGGATGGTAGTTTCAAGGTTGTTCGCGAAAACACATAGAGTGTGGTTATGGTGTCCTGAAGCTGAAGTTTTTGGTGCTGACTGGCCCCATTAATTTACATCAGAGGGGTGATATCTATTACTTGGTGATGGTGACAATTCTATTACATAACATGATGGTAGAGGAGCTTATTAACTCGCTACTACATTAACCAAACACATCAATCTTCATTGCGGTACCATAATTTAATAGGAACCACCAGACAGTAAAACATGCTATTTAATTGATTACAGAATTACTGCCTGTCAGAAAACACTGGTTACATTAGAAAACTAGTTCATTATTCATTTTTCACAAATAAGACAATCTTCTAGAAATTTGACAATTTTCAAATATTAAAAATTGGCTTAGTTCACGCCGATCATCTCAAGAAGAAGAGGCTAATCTGCATAGGAATTGTATGAGAATAGATAGTGCTCAAATATGGTCTTATTTCTCACAAATAGGTTAGATTTGGATAAGGCATATTTCTCAAAAGCAGTAGAATTTATAGTGTTATTTTCAAGAAATGAGCTGCAACATGACTATTCATTCTTCATGACTGTTGTGGAAATTTAAGCTTTTGGAAGGAAGCTTTTTAACAGCTAGTAACTTGGGACTTTTTAGATATGCCAAAAAGAATGTGAAATTATCAGAATTCTTGATGTCTCTCAGATTTATTCGACCACAGAATTACTGGACAAGACACATGTTGGAGGAAATACGTAGAAATGTAAGCAAAACTTTCCATGCTGCATTACTACAACAACAAATTAATGTCAGGAGCTGATCTAAATTAATTTGTTACTTGTTTCTTTATGAACTTGAGTGTCACCATATTCATTCTTTAGAAGAGTATGTATGTCCACTATACCATACCACTACAAAACGGTCACAACATCTATGATCTGGTATTCCGACATCCAGGACATCACCTCCAAATACAGAGACTTCCTTGCAGTTTCAGTGCCACTTTCAATTATGATGTGCATTCTCTAGGTAACACAAAAATGTCAGAGTTGGTCTCATTTTTGTTATGTCTGTATGGATTTTGGCAGTAATATTATAAAAACTGGCAGTGCAGAGATGAATTTAGATGAAAGTTGGCATATTGGCAGTGTCGGTATGAATATTCATCTTGCCAGTTTCAATACTGGATGTGCCAGTAATTATAATGGTTTAGTAAATCAATTGGTACTAATGAATCAGCAGCCATTATGTATACTTGCGTACCAACGTAAAATGTTTTTAAAGTGGCACGCTAGTATAATACCATAATGGTCTAGTTCATAAAATAGTACCTTCATACATATTAGATAGTAGCTGTGACCTCTATCATGTGCATCACAGTAAAATTTGTTATGACACCAGCAATATTATGTCTTTGTTGCTAATCATTATCAGGGCATACAGAGAGAGTACAGCCAATGACCTGAGACAATTCTTGGCAAATACAACAGAGGGAAGCAGACCTGTGTTTTGCCTCTCTCTAGACCTAGCCCATGAGAATTTTAGAGGTGCTAAATGATTATGCCAGTGATCTTGTTCTCTCCCTAAGTAGATGTATGCTTACGGTAAAAAAGACGTAAATTGCCAAATGATGAGTGATTTCAAATTACTCCAGCTTTACACTGACCGACTTAGCAGTGTAGCAACTACTGTGAAGGGGTAACAAAGCATCATTTTGACTAATTTTTTAGCAATTATATCAAGGGACCTGAAAGCATATTTACAGTGTAAAAGTGAACAGATGTGTAATGATAGAAATATATACGAAAGATAACTGTGTACATTCCATTCTCATGTAATAATATATTTTTTTAATTTTTCACTTACAATTACTATATGAAAAAGATGTTATTATTAATCATGAGCATAAATATTGGCAGTCTGGTTGGACTGCACTTCATTATTGTATGATTGTAACTTTAAAGAAGAAGAACAACCTGATTAAAAAAGTGATTTGCAAGACTCTCTTGAGATATATATCAAATAACTGGAGATAGTATAGCAAGAATATTCCTGGAGTTTAAGCACTACCACAGTTTAAGTGTTTCTAGAGACCCTACTAGTTCTCATATTTGTCACTCCAAAACAGGACAAAGATAGTCATGACCAACCTGGAGTTGGGCGTTCCTTGTTTACTACCAATATTGCAACAGGAAAAGGTTCATGTCTACCTTAAGTGAGGGCATTGTGATCATGTTAATGAAATTTCATTTCACAGTCATAGGCAATAGTCATGGAGAAGCAAATACAGCAATGGATTGTATTTAAAATGGTAAATAAATGGGGATCTAGTTTTATGTGTTTTCACTGAAGGTACTCAACAAAGAATGTCACCTAGTGTAAAAATCAATCCACTGTAGGGGATTTTAGCCACTAAGGGATTATCATTGTTGGGAGGTGCCTCATTTGCATGGAAATTAATTTTGCCTTGGGATCAGTTAGTGATAGATCCCCCGTGATTGCTCATAGACTTGAGGTATAGTATCAGATGATGATTTATCACTGGGATATTAAGTTTTGTCATTGAAAGCTCAAGGAGATGAAGACATTGTATGCAGCAAGGACTGGACACAGATAATATATATCTCTTTAAAATTCAGTTGAAAGACAAGGATAGAACTGCTGTTGATTTGGTATAGAAATAGTAGATAAGAAGGAGGATTTTTTTCTAATTTGTATACATATTCAATAAATTTGCATTCTTCATAGCAAAATTAATGAGTTGAATGTAATTCCTAGTCTAATTATTGTACTTGTGTTGTCCTTGAAATGTTGGATTGCAGTGTTGACTCTGAAGCCAATGCTTGTTTCGACATTGCTGGGCTGTTTTGTTGACAATAACAGAGAAATCACTGTGGTATAGCCTTCAATTAAAGCAAAGATTATGTTGATGACTGTTTGGATCTGCACATACAAATTTGAAGAACCATCAGTCTTTATCTGTCTTTATGGTACATTTACAGCTTATTTATTTATTTGTTTGTTGTAGCATAAAAAACTTTCTGAGAGAAAAGTTTACAGCATCTCTTACTTTTGTACATTGAACTAATTATTTTGCTATTCCCTCATTATTAGTGTTGCAAACAGTTATTTTTCATGTTTCTCATGAGCATGTTTGCTACTTTGAAGGTAATTTCCAACATCCGAGAGTTCTAACAAAAGTCTTTGTTTGTGTGATCCCCTTAAAACTCAGAGCTGCATTGAAACCCATCTTGATTGCATGTCAATTCCAGTGTAAACAGTTCTCACAGAGGTAATAGAAGTCAGTAGTTGTATGCAAATAAATGTATACATCTTGCACCTGGAATTATTTGAGTTTGATATGACATTTATTGTTTGTTCTTACCCAAACCCTATCCATGATCTATTATTACTGCACCAAGTTTACACTATGAAAAGCCCTGCAACAATGGTACTGTAGCTAAGGCGGACTAAGGAGCAACAACTTATCATGAGTTAATTTATGATGGTCCATTATGGGGATAAATTACTCCTTTTTTTTCAAATTTCACAACTGTGGTTGCTGTTCTTTGGACCATCATGAGCATCCATTTACATGAAATCAACCCGCAGCAGTCATGTGACTAAATGGTGTGTCCACGGGAAAAAGAATTATCTTAAGATAGATTAACTCAAGCTCGAGGACAATCGTTTGGGAGTAACTGCTTCAGAGTGACACAAGATAACAGTCAACAATTATCAAGTTATCAAAGTTATCTCATGAGGAAACAACGTATCATGAGTAGTTGAGATTCGATTTGGTGCATTTGTTGAAGTCAACAAATCCCAAATTATCAATAATAAATAATACAATGCATGATGCAATCAAAAAGTTATGAACCCAAGTCAAGACTGTGTTTGATACTTAAATACATCCATTGACATTGAGTTATCTATCCCTTTTTCTGGTCCTTGTTACTCCAAAACAATGAATAGAGCATCACCCCTTGATGTGAATTTGTTTTCTCTCAATTCTTTGATCCATTTCATTGCTGGGTTGCAAATTTTGGGTGATCATCTTTCCACAATACATAATGAACTGATCTTGCATTCATAGGGTGATTTTGGTGTCACATGTAAGGACACAATCGAATGAGTAAATTGTATAGGCGATATCTGTCCTAGAAAAATGCCCCAAATAGTAGAAGAATTGCTTCAAGTCCCCTCTTAAGCTCCAGATTAGAATTTAAATTTTTTGCTTGTTCTTGAGAGTGACTCTTATTTGGCACTGTTCACATCAGGAGGTGAAAGGTCTCAGAGCAATAAAAAAAATACTGTGTTCCTTCCATTTTGGTGATTGTTTTGGATACTTATATCAGTGACCACATTGAAGCCCTTCAGTTAATCTGTACCTCTTTTCTCCAAGATCTTTCTTGTGGAAAGAACATCACCATTGCCATAGCTGTGTGCAAAGAACAATCCATCACTTCTGCCCGAGGCGTCTATTTCTGCCAATTTTTCACCTTGTTTTTACTGGCAATGATATTAATGAGCAATATTCAGAGCAGATTGGGATCTTTCTCTATGCTTTTTGAGCCATTTATTACATGCATAGATAGCTCCTAAAAATAACAAACACTATAAGTCACAAATCACATCACTTTCAAATGGCATCTCTCTATCTCACAACAGATACCACATATCATTTTTTACAGCTTCTGTGTTTTCATTTGATCCATTAGCAATAGTAGTGGAACACTGAAAAGCACAAAATGCAAATCACATATTTACATAAATTTGTGTATGCAACAATGAAACTTACCTAAAACATAAATTGCAAATCAAATTTCTCACCAATTTCATTTCAATTCCCACAAGACCGGCAACTTTTGACTTTGGCAATAAATATCACCAGGTGGAGTCATCAGATGTTGCCAAGCAAATTTTGATGGTCGCCACCAAATCATCACACTGGTAGTCCAAGGTAGTCACGCTTTGTTGTCAGGGTCGTCAGGGTCATCGCAGGGTCATTTTTTGGTTGTCACTTAGGTCATATGTTGTAGTCAATAGTAGTCACATCATCAATAGTCACAGAAGATTTGTTAGGTCATCACTGTGGGTCACAAGTCATCCTCATTGTCCCATAAGTATATTTTTTCTGTTGGTCTCAATCATTAGATCAGTTATTTGCTAGAGGCAATCTATGCCGTCACATGGGTTGCCAGTGAGTCATGAGGAGCAGTCATGAGGTAGTCAAGAGTCATATCAGGGGTTGTCAAAATGGTTTTGACACTGGTCTTTAGGGTCATCAAAATGTTATCACCAACAGTGGTCACAATTGTACAAAGGTCATGAAAGGTAGTCACATCAGTCAAAAAATTGCCTCATTCAACACATGTTGTCAACTTGAATTGCCAAAAACTTCCATGCGTAAAGTTGCCAGTCTTGTTGGTCACGGGTTTATTGGGATAGAATTACAATGAGTACAAGAGGGAGAGCTCACATGGCATAATGGTAGGTTGTGTTGCTTGCCTTGATGGTTTCTTTCAGAGAACTAATATGCCAACTAAAAAGGCAATTGAGTACATAATATTATACGATTCTGGGATTACAAATTGTACAGCACAAAAAGCCAGGCTTGCATTCAGCCTGATCTTAAGTTGATGTATTTTGGAGTGTTTTTTCTTTGTTCAACAACAACATTTCATACCCAATGGTAACTGGTTTTAAGGATATTTTTGAGTCTCTACCACCTCGTCTCTTTGGATTCAGATGTAGGGTACATTTTCAGTGAAGATATATGCTGATCCAATTCATTGGCACCAACCAATGTGATCTAGCACAAGATGAATTTAACTATTACTTGACACTTGACACAACTTATGTTTGCATGGATATGGCATTTGACAGACTTGCGAACAAGTTCCGAATTTTAATTGACAAGGTTGGAAGCAGCATGGATAGAGTATCGGTTGTTTGACTGCCTGTGTCCAACTGCCCAACTTAATTATAAGAGAGAGAGAGAATGGGATGATATGCCATTCAAAATAGTAGGGTACTCAACTATCAAAGAGAAGATCCATTATCTTTTCATCACTCCTAATAGAAATGCTCTCCTAGAATTGTCATATTTGCCTGTTGCGTACCAGATGGTGAATTTGAAACATTCCCAGAGATCTGAGAACATCCATGAACACCATATCAGAAGACCATGCATAATATTGCATGTCAAAGGAGAGCGTGACTGGAATTGGTGGTAGTCTCTCCAAACTGTACTTGAATGTGACTTTGTTAGTCCTATTTAATTTTGTATTAAGTACTTACATGCAGAGCATTACTGGTTAAAGTGTATCTATGAATGCATTTACTGTTGTTCGTATAATCACATAGACAATGAATTGTCATAACTTTCAGGTGACTTGTAATTCATCTCTTTCTTCAACTCCTCTTACTGCTTCAGGTAAATTGCCATCTTTTTGATGTATTTTAACTGAGGGTTCATTTCCTTGAGTGTCTCCTCCATCTCACCATTGCCCCTCTCCTCAAAGAATCTGTGTTCAAACTTAACATCTGTATTGTTGTAATACTCTCTGCTTGGTTTCATTTGCATCATCATATCAAACCTGGTTGCCATCTCAGCCTGCTCTTTTGGCTCTACTATGCTGTACTTCTTGTGCAAAAGTATGAAACATCTGGAATTGGAGAAAGACTCCACTCTGTTGATGTACTGTCAGGACAACCAAGGGGCTTGAACAGCTCAATAGAACTACATTTCAGCCAATTGTACACTGTTGGACAAGCACACATCATAAGTACGTTGTTGCATATATCCATGAAACAATGATGCAAGTACACCATGTACACCTTTCCAACAACACAGGCTCCAAAGTCCCCTATAAAAGCCATACATTGCTTCCATACACCCTGGTATAGGCCTGAAGGAAAATCAAGACCTTCTTGAATTCATCAATGGTGAGCTTATCATACTCCTTCAAGACGGAGTCTTCTACAACTGAGTAATCAGTGAGTGTGATCAGTTTGGTGGGACAATAATAGGCATGAAAGATCTGTCAAGCAGGTGCCTTCACGTTCCTGGACTCTATGCCATCTTTGTCATGAGACTCCTTCAACGTTATGTAATCATTCAGTACAATATACCATTTGCGCATTCTGGCTTGGCTGTGGTATACTACTTCTTTGCATGGGCTCACTTCATTTTATGTGCATACCCCTTGAAATTAATCTCATTTGCAAATTCTTTCCAAGGATAGTGTTCTTGCAGTGGGTTTGTGCTTTTGCAATGTTGTTGGCTTGAAGAAATGTTTGTGTCAAGTATCATTTTAGGTCGGACAATTTTTGTACTCCAAACGTCTCAACGTAAATACCATCCTTGGTGAGCATGACATATTTGAGGGTCAATTTACCTTTACTGGCACATATGACCATCTGTGCTTTGTCTGCTTCTCTCTCTTTTGACTTGTTTCCTCCATGAGAAGCTGGTCCTTCATCTTGAAGGTTTGTGATGGGATCATGCATTGCAGCAATATCATTTACGTCAGATTCCAAGTGGGACACAAGATTGGATGTGGCACAGTGTCCATGTTGGTCACCGAAGAATCTAATTTACTGTCAACTGTTATTGCAATGATGGAAAGCCTTAGGATAATCTTGAACGAGCCGGCATCCCATGCAGAGGAGGGTGCCATGGTAAGGGGTTGTGGCAGATGATGCTGTTTGAGAGATTCAAGGTTAAGGCTGATAAAGTGTTGAGAGGAGGCAAAATGAGGGCATGTTCACTCCAAAAAGTATGGGCCATGAGGTATGAGTGCAAATATTGTACAGCTCACATTTAGGGGGGGAAGATTGGAAGCACGGAGCTGGAGAAACAGGGTTTTTATACTTTAGAGTAAGTAACAAGAAAGAAGAAATGACCAGGTTATCTTGTACAAAAAAATTCAGTCCATGATGATAGGTACAATATATACAAGTGAGTCCTTTAGTGAGTTGTGAGTGAGTTATGAGTAAATTATGAGCTACTTGCCATGCAGGTGTCAGTGAGGTAAATTGATTTGCAGGGTACTCACTTTGTTTCTCCCATGATTTGAAGTTTTGCATGGGCACTAACAAAGCCTAAATTTTTGGGTTGTATAGATGTGCAGTGTTTTTGTTTCAGTTAAATGACTTGTCTATGGGTTGTCAGATGTCAGTGAGTTACTGAGAGTGTGTATGTAGGAAGAAAGAAATGATACTCAGCCAGAGAATAATCACACACTGAAAGTGTCTCGTCATCACAGGGATATAAACTGTTCTGTGTAGGCAGAAATAATCATGCTATTTGTATCATACCCCACACCTGGAAGCCCTGTCCCTCTATCACAGATTTGATACCCAACAGATTTCCATGTCAATATCTCAGCTGCCGACCCTCCCTATCCTACTTGTTTTCTGCTCACAAACAAGCAGCAACACACGCTTAAAGGATCATGAAAAAATCATTGTCTGTTTCATTTTCATTGGCAGAGGACATAACTACTGCTGATAATGATACCTTAGTTATGTATTGTGGTGGTGATGATCCAGATACCAAGACATGTCGAAACTTGGTGGGAGGGGGGTATGATTCTTGGGGTATGATATTTTTTCTACTGTTCAGTTGGAGTCCAAGCTGTAGAGCACAAGAAAAATCATACCCACAGAAAACCTATTTAGGGGTATGATTTTAAGACCGGTTGTAGCCATGGCTGCTATTTTCTCGATCACCATCTTTTTGGTGACAGTCAGAGTATACAATTATCAAAATTATGGCTACCTATCAATGCCGTGCAGCCACAGTCATCATTTTTCACTGTTTGCAAAACTCACAGTTACTAAAAAATAGCCAACAGAAGTCAACCATGCTTCCACATGGAGCCTTGGGTTTTGGTCAAAAAGAGCTAGTATGAGCTACATGAAAGCTACATGATCTCCCATTTTGACTTATGATGAGTTTTAAATTACTAGTGTGCTCATTTTGACCATCCAAGGAATGCTCTTATTAGCCAAACAGATGCTACTCACAGCTGCAGCCTCACTGGTTAAAATTATAAATTCAATTAATAATTTTTTAATATCAAGCAAGCATTTATAACATGAAAATGCCTCTCTTTACAAATTGAATTGTACATTCAATTAATCATTTTGCAATTGTAATAATATCAGGCAAGCATTTATCACATGAAATTCCCTGGGTTTTCCCTCTCTCCACATAGAAGTGTGATTCTGTTTTTCCCTTATTACGCCAAAATGTATTCTGGTTTATTTTTACATCCAATGGCTGAAACGGTGTTCCACTGGTGCAAAGAGTTACATCCGACAACTTATCTGCTGACCTCAAAACTTCTCCATACACTCCAACACTCCTTGGTTTGCATGAATTTCATCGACATCCCACCCCCTTCCAATTAAACTGTTGGCATCACAATCACAGACAATGACATGAAAAGATCTAACATGCCTTGATGCAGGCATCGAATTGCAACAGGGGTGGGTGCTGGAGGGAACTATTGGAGTGCAAGTTGGAGTTGTGGCTGAAGATGTGTTGTCTTGTTGGTTGCGTGTGAGACAAATTGTTGCTGTGGCTGATATTGCTGTTGTTGTTGTTTGCAGCGGTTGGGCGGCGGAATTGTTTGTGTCCCTGGGAATTAATGAACTCACTGCTCGGTTGAGTTTGACAGCACAAGGGAAGGCAAAGGGGGGAAAGCACTCCTTGTGCAATTCCTTCCAAGCCTACAAAACCTTCTCTTGCATCATTGAACACATTATGTCAACCAAAAACCACCAAATCACGCCAGAGATCATCATCCCATAACCATTGTGACGGCGTTGTCTGGAAAGAGTAGGTCTGACATGGTCAAGGATACCTACTGGTACCCCTGACCCATTCAGGCCCCACTTTCAGGCCATGGGTACAACAATAAGAATACTCTTACAACTGAAGGAGGAAGTATGCAAAGTCACAACTCACTGGATTCTCAGAAACAATATATTTGAGGTATATACTCATTAGGTATGTCCTACTAAGACAATAATTCAAGTAAAGCAGTTGAGAGGGTTCAACTGCTCAACTGAAGAGCCTGCAGTGTGAGAGCTACTCAACTGAAGAGCCTGTAATGTGATATCTTCTCAGCTGACAATTTGCAGTGTGAGAGTTTCTCGGTAAATATTGGACACACTAGAATCTAACAGAATACATGTAATTTACATGATAAACTCGATGGGACCACCATTGCACAGTCCTCATTTTTGATCATCTCAATAGCTTATAAAATTTCTTTTCAATCAGCTGGAACACGTTTTTCTACTACTTCTCTACAATTACTTTTCGAATACTTCCGGCTTAGGCCAAGATCATCGTCTGTCATGATGTGAAGAGTGATCGGTGATCAGGAGTAGAAATATTATCGGTACAGAGGAATTACTACTTGAATGCCTATAAACTGAGTTAGCATTTTTAAGTAACCAAAAAACAAAAATGGAACCCTTTACCAAATCAGCCCTAAAAAGGAACCCGTCAGAAAAAAATACTTTTACTATATTTTTTTGGTAACTAGCCCGAATTCTAACCGTGCCTGCACTGGCAAAGTTGGGGGTCTAGTTACCGTTTCAGCAAAGTAGGGTCAAAAATAGGAACTCGACCTAACAGTAGTACCTGTGGCTGCAACTGGTCTAAGGGTATGTGTTAGGCCAAAAGTTAGGTAACTTGGGATTGCTAAGGAATTGCACTATTTTTTTGGCAATTTCAGTTCCTGGGTCAGTTTGACTTTGACAAGTAGCCGCACTCTTGCCAGGAATATGTAGAACAATTCTTGGGTAACGACTGTATTACATGTGAATTGTGAGAAAGAAAACGGTCATGTTGGTATCATTTTTATATGATACTGGCATCAAAACACATTCAACTGTCGATTCAATAAGAATGTGGTGTACTATTTGACTTTCGGAATCTTATCACGATTCCTTAGGAATTGCAATTTTGCAGTACTCCGACACTTGATACAATTCATAAGGAATTGTAATTATCAAACATTGACAGCGATGGAGAATCAGAAGCCCCTTCTTGAACGATGCTGATCATGATGTTTTGATGCCAATCAATCACACCATCATTCAAATTGATGCCAAACTATTGGCCTTCTCAGAAATTCCGGGGTAAACCATTGCTCCTGAGGAATCGCAAAGTCGAAACGTGTGACTACTTGTCAAAGTATTCATCACCCAGGATTTGTAATCACATTCACCATTTTTTTTTGCAATTTTCAGCAATTGCAAGTTACCTAACTTTTGGCCTAACATAAAATTGTTTTTTTCTCCCTACACTAACACTTTCTCCCTACACTAACGCACACTCTTTTTAGTTAAGTTGTTTTCAAGGTTGCAAGCCATTTTAGCATGAAGTGTGCCTACGGAGGTGAGGGATGGTAATTATTTTTCATGCAGTCAATTATTTTTTAGCTGTTAAAGGTAGAATTATAAACAGAGCTACTTTTCAAAGATGACACATTCAATAGAAGCAGGAGCACTTCTTGTAATCTACCATCCAAACCACAAATAATAAGTGTAAAAATAAAAACCTCTGCTCAGAGAGGCTCAGAGTGAAACATTTCCTGCATCACGAGGACAATTGTTGGTGGGGTTCTCGAGCAAATTCCTTGCTCTTGCCTCGTCACGCCTGCGTGGAATTTCAATAGCACAAAGAACATTCACAGACCCATTGGATCCTTGGTCATCCGCTTGAATATCCCCAATGTGTCTACTGCCCATGCTGATACCACTCATGTCATCATCATCATGACGACGATGGGCAGGAGGAGGATGGGGTTCATAGCGACGAGCACGAGGAGGATCAGCCATGTCTACCGGCCCAACAGCAACACTAGGAAGGCGTGGAGAGGTGAAAACATTACGATTGATGAAGGCCACGGTGTCTTCTTCAATTTTTACTCTCTGCTGCATGATGAACTTCATCCTGATTTGAAAAGGGATCTGTGTCACCTCTTTGAACCCCAAGTAATAGAGCTGTTCATACAGCTGTGGTGTTGTCATAAGCTTCCTCAATTTGAGAAACAAGCTCACGGTACCCATTGTCTGCACCTCGCGGGACAGTCTTGGCACTGTCATACCTTGCAAAGGCCTTGGGAATGATGTAACGGAGGTTGATGTAGGACCCACAAGAGGACACAGATGTTAGGACCTTGTTGGCCTTCATTGACCAGACGAGAACGTCAAGGTACACTGAACGCTCCCCAGTGGTCGCTATCTCGCCCACGAAGACCTTGTAGGGAGCTCTGACTTCAAAACTCCATCCCTGAAAAGTCTCAGTGACCAAAAGCTTCGTCATGTCGTGAACAAGGTCACCTGGTGCGTCATTCCCCTTTGGGCCTGTCCAAGGCTCTCTTCAAGAACTATTCGAGAAAAAGCATGAATCCCAGAAGGGTAAGTTGAGCTCATTTTAAAATACGTAACTTTTGGTCAGTCATGACTAGCATTTACGTACCTTGTCCATCTCTCCTATTCGTCGCCGCGATACCAGTTTCCCACTGCGCCACGAGACCCCGAAGTCTCCTCCTCGCATTCCCAACAGAGTTCGCATTTTGAAGGTCCATGAATTCGGGAAAGTGTTCACAATTAATCGCGTCAAGTTCTTATAGATCTTCGGTAACCGTCCCAGCTCAGAACATTGTGCTTCTCCGAAGCGCTTTGGCATGTTGTTGGAAGAAAGAAAAATGAGTGCCAAGATGTTGCAAATGCCACAGAGAGAACAAGTCTTGAGTTTGCTGCTGCACTATAATACCTACTTGCTTTGCATGACGGTTGGTCACTTTTTGTACATGATGACGGACGTACACATCTGTCATACACGGGTTCCCCAAACGGAGTGAAAATTTCAAAAAATGATTGTCAAACGTGTGTTAGGTACTGACCGATTAATAACAGTTTGACAGTTTAACAACTGTCAACCTTTAAAATGACAAAGTTTATATTTTTTATTAGAGACACTTCTAGAAAAAAATGATTGCCGATCTGTGAAAGGTTCTGACCAATTAATAACAGTTTGACAGTTTAACAACTGTCAACCTTTAAAATGACAAAGTTAGTTTTTTGACTGATGTGACACTCATTTGCACGACTGATTTGAGAAATTGACGATCGTTTGAACGGAAAATTATTTAAGCCTTCAGAAAATTTTACTTCCGGAAGCCCATGCATTATTTGACGTCACCATACCACGTCATCTGTCCGCTCTCGTGACAAACAACAACAGTCATTCCTTGTTTGTGTATGTTTAAATAATGGTCATTCAACGCATTATTCATTCACGCGAGAAAATGATAGTACATCGTGACGTAGCATGTCTCCAGCTGTTTTGATGTTCGCACACAACATCACATGACATATGTATCATGACAATACTCTAGAGACAATACTCATGCCTCGCTCTACCACACACCTCGCCTGTTGCCTTGACAATTCTCTCGACACACCAAGCGGCTGCCGCCCACTAACAACCGCCCTTGCTCAGCTCTCCTCTGAGCAGTAAATTGCCATCAACGGCTGCCCATTATGGTGTCGTTCAATGACCCTGTTTACACCAATCCCACCACTGTGGTTGATGTGCACGACATGGGAAAGACCATGATGAACTGCACCAATAAGTCACTTGGCAAACTCCACCGGGGAAGCCCTGAAGACATCAGGTTCAGGGAGAAGTTCGGGGCTGGTCCAAGCAAGGTTTTAGATGCATGGAGAAGGCTCAAAAAATTTGAGTTGGTGCCTGAAGGCGGTATGTTTTACAACCTACTGTGGGCTTTGATTTTTATGAAAACGTATAGCAAAGAGAAGGATCTGTGTGGGAATGCTGGTGGGAAAGGGGGAGCTGTTGACCCCAAAATATTTTGGAAATGGATCTGGCTCTTTATCAAGGCTTTGGGTCTCTTGGAGTTCGAAGTTGTGAGTCCTCTTGTTTGGGTTGATTGTTGTATGATTGGTCTAACTCTAAGTGCTGTGTTGATAGGTTCAGCTCAGCAACAGGTTCAAGAACAACAACGGAAATGACCGTTTGCTATCTGTGGATGGTACAGATTTCCGGATGCCTTATCTGGGCCCCACATTTTTCGCCCACAGATTCAAAGGAAGTGGTTTGAGGTATGAGGTTGCCTTGAGCATCCAGGAAGGTGACATTTGTTGGACTTATTGTCCTTTTCCTTGTGGACTCTTCAATGATTTGCAAATTTTCCGGAGAGGGTTGAAGAAGGAATTAGTGCTCAATGAGAAGGTTCGGGCGGACAAAATATATGGCAAGGATGCTCCTCGTTATGTTAGAGCACCTGGGAATTTATTTTCGGCCCGTGACCCAATGGTTATTGCAATGGAGAAGAAGGTCAGATCAAGACATGAGCATGTCAACAAAAGGCTCAAGCAGTGGTCCATATTGCAAAATGTGTACCGTCATGATATTGAAAACCATAGAGATGTGTTGTGTTTAGGGCTGTGTCTTGCATGATACAACTTTGTATTGAAAATGGAGAGCGGCTTGGCCAAGTAGTCTATGTAGATTGATTTTAGTGTTGCAGTAGATAAAAAAATATTTTTACTTAAGAATGAACGCAACAGCTTTAGACACAGTGTACCAACATGCATTGTAATTATTATTATTATTTAGTAACTGTTGTGTTGTTATTTTTCTGTAGAATCCCTCACCTCCTACCACGTCCTACCACGTAGTTTTCAAACAAGTGCCATTGAGCAATCTTTTTAAAAGAGATACCTTTCTCGAGTTTATGTACTATTTTTTCTGGTAATAATAACCCTCAGGTATTGTAGAGGCCTAGGAAGTGACACGCCCCATTTTTTAACGTACGCTCCAAAAAAAAATCGTCCGCCAGAAGAGATCCATTCTCTCAAAAACCCCTCCACCATGGCCGCCAAATCCGTTTTTCGTCCGTAACTCAACAACCAACCGGAGTTTTGACGATCGGATTTTTTTGCTAGATAGCGCCTGACTCACCGTACACAACGATACCCCAGTCGGTTTCATCACACCACGTGCGGCTCCACGAAAATTCATAGACCAAGTCGGCGATTTTGATCTCAAACAACTCACCGCACTTCCCGCCACGTCTTTGTCTTCAAGACTCACCTAAAATCTTCCGCGCCACCACATTATCCTGTCCTACAACTGCGCGATGGATTTCTGTGATAGCACAGCAAGAGATCACAATGCCCAGGTAAATGGACACGGTGGGGTGGCGGCGTAACAAAACAAAATATGAGAATCAAAAAGAGAAACAACATTATTGCCTCCTCCTTCAAAACACAATGCCACAATAAACCGCTCAAAAGTTGGAGGAAAACAACGACAAAGCAATTAACAAGTTAACAATCAGCACGGCGTTGAACAAAACTTTCGATTGATCCTTTTTTCAATTCAAAGAATTTTTCTATTTATTGCATCAATTATCTAATTTATAGTAATTCAGGTGTCATCTCAACAGTGATAATGGTTATTTGGAACAATCATTATTGTATTAATGTAATTATTCTTATGCTATTGACTTACTCAAACTTTTAAATGGTTGATGTTATATTTCTCGAGATTTTGGGTGGATTGACTGACTGGTTAGGGCGTCCCCTAGTAGGCAGTAATTAAATTAGTTGCAGTTAGTGTAGAAATATTGTAAGTAGAAATTGTGAGCTTAAAATAGTTAAGATTAAAGTACAACATCGTGGAACCCTGTGCAATCAGACAAGAGAGAGCAAAAGGTCCAGGTGTTAAAACATTTGACGAGTGCGACATGTTTGTTTTACTTATGCTGTATTTTGAAGAGGTTAAAAGAATGCAGTCATACCCTCTTCGAGTCCTGAGAGATGTAGACCAACACAGTCCTGCCTTTGCTGCTCATGAAATTTTAGGCACCATTACTCATGAATGTGTACGTGGTTTCTTTAGAAAATCGCAAGTTCTTTAGCTCTAAAAATAAGTACATATTCATTAAATACTAGGATGCTATTTGAGTGTAATGTAAATAGTTCTAGTTCTGTTACTGTCTTCTAATTCCAAAGGAAATATTATGCATTCTTATAATAGTTCTATCAAGATCTATTAGAGTTCTAATTCAAACAGGAAGAAATATATTCATTCATTCCAATAGATCCACAGAATGCGGGGTTTCATGTCCGTTTTCTTTGGAAGAGTTGCATGAAGGGGTATTGCGAATGTCACCGCTACCAATCTCAAATTGTGAATTGCTCTTCCTGGTCGGAGTGGTTCCATAATCAATGACTGACAATTTCCCATCGGATACAGCTGTTTCCATGTCATGACGACGGTGTTTACTGTGATGTTGCCTTTTCACTCTCTTGCTCTTCTTTGCATGATCTTTCGACCTATGGTGTTTGCGTTTGTGGCGAGGAGGAGTGCTCATGTCGGAGTTGGAATCAGAGGAAGACGGCCTTCGCCAAATTCTTCAATCCTCCCTCAATCTTACCATGAAAAATCTTGATAGTCTTTTGCATAGAACTGATGTGGTTCTTCCCTTCGGCCAACAAACCGTCGCTGTACTGACGCTCAGTGTGTATGCCATTCTGAAGCATCACAATGTTCTCGTTTGCATTTTTGATGTAGGTGAGTGCTCTGTTGTTGAGTTTGGCAGATGCTGCCACACAGACAGTGCCCTTCAACTTCTCCTGTTTGGGTTTGACAGTTGTGAAGGTGGGCATGGGAGGTATGGATGGCACGAGGATAGTTGATGGCTCGACATCCGTGACGGACGTAGTAATGGTCTGGTCCAACAGGGAGGCGTCATCTGTTGGATTGGGGCCCTCGATGGTAGGGGTGTTGTCATCTTCTATGACAGTGGAGCCCTGAGACATGCAATGTTGGCCTTGGGAGGGATCCCCTTCCATTGACGGCCAGAACGGTGTTCTCTAGTTGACATAGTGGAGAATCGGTCAAAAATCGACGAAAATGGAGGGTGTTGTTGGCGATCTGGCGGGAGAAATAGGGCGCCACTGCCCAAACGGAGCGGGGGGATCGTGGATGGTATAAAGGATGGTGGATTGTGCTAGTTGGATCGGCGATCGGGGAAGAATTGGTGCCCTCCGGCCGATAAGGACGTCGTTTGGTGAAAAATGGCTGTTCTTGCGAAGAATAAAAATAAAAATTCTTGGCTCGAAAAAAAAAAAAAAAAAGAGGTGGCGCACCTCCGAAACTCTATACTCATTCCTGATGAAAATAGCAAGCGGAGAATCTTCCGAAAAACCCAGTTGATGCCTAAATAAGGATCATTGGTACATATAGGTAAGTACCAGTAAATACACAATAATCTAACACTCCCTCCCGATGATCTCTTGTGAAAGGCATGGTCGATTATTGCCCACACATGAGTTTACGGTGACGTACGAAGTCATTTTGCGAGGGCTTTGTGAGAGTGTCAGCGATTTGGTCCTTGGTGTCCACGGGAAAGATCTTGATTAAGCCCTTCCTTACATGTTCACGAAAGTGGTGGTAGCACACGTTAATGTGCTTGGTACGTGGACGTAGTCGTGGAAGCCTGGCAAGTTCAAGTGCGCCAGAGTTATCCTCAAAGACCTTGCAATACACATAGGGCTGCGTATTGACTATTTCAAATTTACGCTCCCTCATTTCCTTGATAAGTTCCATGAGTGGAATGACGCCACGGAGGGCCATAGACATGGCTATGTACTCAGCCTCAGTGGTGGAGAGCGCAACTTGTGACTGCAACTTAGAGGCCCAAATGACGGGGCAGGCTGCAAAGACTACCCATCCGCTTCTAGATTTCGCAGTGCTAGGATCAGTTTCTGCGAACTCCTTGTTCCAATTGCCTGCAAAATCGCCACAGTAGCATTGGAAGCCTTTGGAAGCATCTGGTTTGAAGCGAAGGCCGATGTGACGTGTGGCCTTAAGATATTTGACAATATAAACAATTGCCTCGCCATGCTCCTGTCTAGGGTCGGCGGAGTATTTGGCAACTTGATGTACCGCATACATGATGTCCGGTCGGGTAGTTTGTCCGAGGTAGTTCAACTTACCCACGGCTGAGCGGTAATTGAAGTTCCCTTGGAATTTTGTGAGTCACGAA
This sequence comes from Cyclotella cryptica, assembly GCA_013187285.1. NCBI lineage: Eukaryota > Bacillariophyta > Thalassiosirophyceae > Thalassiosirales > Thalassiosiraceae > Cyclotella > Cyclotella cryptica. Next base: position 252,906 of record JABMIG010000035.1, read on the forward strand.
ATGCATGCAGCTGTAATGTTACCTTGGCTGGTACTGGCTTGGTGTAGGAGTCACCGATGTTGACGCCATCAATGATGGCATCTATCAAAGCTCGTTGGGTAAATTCGAGTTACCATCACGGTTCTCTTGATGTTGACTCCAACATAGTCAGCTGGATGGCCTTGGTCTTCTATGTTAAGGCCGGAGTCACGAAGCCTCTTGATGATGAGTGATAGCGTGTCGTCATCACTACCAAAGAATAGGCCGTCATCCACATACACTATGAAAATGATGTCGCCACGGTAGAACACGCACTCGTCAATCAGTGACTGCTGAAAGCCAACTTCGCGGAGTTTGTCAACCATGTACTGATTCCAAACTCGCCCTGCTTGCTTTTGTCCATAGAGATTCGCAAGCAACTTGAGGACATAGTCCTTAGAGTTCCCATGTTGAGTTTTGATTCCTGGGGGCAATTCCATGTACATGTCACACTCAATGGGAGCTTGTGCGTAGGCCTGTACGAAATCTATCTGACGCATTGCCCAGGACAAGAAAATAGCAAGGATAATCATAAAACGGATTGCGAACCATGTCACAACTGGGGCATAGGTTTCAAGTAATTAACACCATAGACTTGCTTGCCGCCATGGATGTTAAGCCTGGCCTTGTGACCCTTAATCTCATTGGTCGTGAGATTCCGCTTGCGGCGCATAGCCCATATTGCCGGAAGTACGTCAGTGTCCGGTGGGACCTCTTCTCTCTTGACTAGTACCCAGTGCTTGTCACGCACGCGCTTCAACTTCCTTCACTACAGCCTTTACAAAATCTCCGCATCTGGCTGACGATGGCTTGATGGAAGTACATGATGTCACCCATCATCTCTGCATGAAACGCAATGGGATTTCTCATGCGATCTTGAAGTTCCAAATGAGAATCGTGAAAGAGGTCTGCTTCCGTTTGTCCGTTGGAAGTCCCTTGGGCTGCCATGTAGTACATGTTTCTATTGCCGAGAAGTCCCGCTGTGACACGGACTCGGCCATAGCTCTTGACATTTTGCGTTGTCTTCCACGAGAACTTGTACCGGTCGGGCAATACATCTCGTGACAGCTTCTCCTCAGAATCCTGCACGGGATCAGCTGGGGCGTCAGCGAGAATGTCGGTGTCATCAACAGGCTCAAAATCCTGCACGAACTCCAAGGGATCGTCTGGTGCGGTCATCGCACGATTGTTTCGTCGGATTGATGATTCTTGTAACGCTCTTGGCAGTTCCTGAACAGTAGGTGTCCCATCAGGCCTCTTCAACCCCGCGAGTTGTTTCCATGCTGCTGACGTCACGATGTCAGGCTTATTGTGACGTGTTGTCTCAAAGAAGTCATCGAACCGGCAATGATATTGTGGTGAAACCAAACCAGTCGTGAGGTTGAACCAGGTACACATTCCGTGCATGAAACGGACTTGGGCCTAAGTTGAGCCCTAGGCGTGCTCGTGGTGACCATCTTGGCATACTATTGCCCGCAGCCAAGGAATTCTGTAGGGCGAAGACTGGGCATGCGAACGTATGGTGATCCCGCATAACGCTTCCTACTTGAGTGCCTGCGAAGAGTTCCAATCGTGAAACCCCATTTTCGCACCGTACAGTGTTGTAAGAGATGCACTGCATAACGCAGTGCATATGGCCATAAAGCCAAGTCAACTGCCTCAGGCCATCTAGCCATGGCATGAAGCAATTGCTTCCTTCCATCCTCCGTGATTCCTCTGATGGCTCTTTCAGCCAGTCCGTTTTGGAAATGGGCATTGACCCCACAATAGGTGAGTCGTTGTTGCCGTGCGGAGCAGTGGTTGATGAAGGCATTGTCGGCGCGCCGTTGTCGGCGTGGTAGTGCTCAACATTGACAAAATGGTTGGCGGCGAATTGTTCAGCGAGTTTGGCCTTGATGGTTTCATTGCTTGAGGTGCTGGTCATCATGTGGATGTAGGGGGCCGGAAAATGGTCAACGAAGACTGTAGCTGCCTTGTACCTCTGTGTGGTGAGTTTGCCCTTGAGTTGTCCCACAAATCCGGGCTGTGTGGATTCCATTTGGTCCACAGAGACCACTTGTCCTGGCCTTGTAGCTTTGAACACTTGTTTGCCTGACTCGCTGCCTTCTCGCCACGGAACCTTTGTCATGGCCCCAAAAGGCAGCCGCGCATCTCGGCGGTGTCGCCTTGGCCAGTTTCGCCGGTATCTCCTCGCTTTTCGCCAATTGTTTTAATTGAACAAATGGCAGGTGACCAAGCCGGTAGTGCCAGCGCATGAGTTCTGCCTGGTCATCATCAGCTTGGGTGGAAGCTTCGAGGAGTTGAGATTGGTCGAGTGATGGAGTTGGCGAGAAGGTAAGTGGGCCGACACGGTCTTGTTGTGTTGGCTGAATTGTTCTCCCTTTCTCACCATCTCCTCACTTTTCTTGAGGTCTGCAGGTCTTAAGAGGTCTTCTTCAGCCGAGAATTCGGCGGGGTCCTGTGCAATCTGTCCGCGGAGGCGGTCGAGATTGACACGGACTTGCTCCCTCAGATGGGAAGCATCACAAGCCATGTAGGTGGCTTCAAAAGCTTGATACCGGGGTTCCTGGTGCAGTTCGAAAAATGGGTGTCTTGGTGAGTGGATCGTGTTTGATCCTCTTCTTTCTTGTTTGCTGTTTCCACAGCAATGTGCATCCGTCCTCATCTGACTCCATTTTTGTTCTATACTTGATAGGCGAGTTGTCTCGAGCTGTCTCTGCCCAGTGCTGCGGAGACAGAAGAGGCAACTGGAGACCGGGCACGAAACTGCCTGGGATCTTGATGGTATCAATGATGCCGTCGCCGGATTGAACTCGAAAACAAAAGTGCCGACTTTGATTTCTAACCCCTGAAATTCCAGTGACTTTTGATCCATCATAGGTTTTCAGATCTTCGAAGTGTTCCTTGTTGCCGGAGAGGGTTCGAGTGCAGAGGGTGTCAACACCAATGCGGAAGGAGTCGGTGTCGAAGCGGGCAAGGTGAGTAGGTAAGTCCTCGCCTGTGTTTGCTTGAAAAGCAATTATTGATGAATATTTGTGGCTAACTTTTGCCGTTGTTTTCTCCCTCACTTTGAGTATGATGGAGTAGAAGGAGCGGGTGGCCCGCCGGGCCCGAAGGTAAGCAATTCGAAGGGCTCGTTCGACGCAACAACCAACCCGGAAGGCGGCGACTAACAGGTAAGTTAGTCTGGGTATTTTTCTTGTTTTTCGTTTCATTTTCTCACGGAACCGCTTCTTTTTGCCAGCTTGTTTGCTTCTTATCACAGGTAAGCGGCGAGAATGGCGGTAGCGAATACGATGACTGTGTCGGATGGCGTGGAGTTCGAGATAGCGATGAAAGTGCCAGGTTTGTTGGAATAGGAGCCAGAAGATGCAGAACAAGGTGAGTAAGGAATAGGCTTGGATTTGCAAAACAATGGTGGGCTCGGCCATGGCCAGCAAGCCAAGGTCTAGCCATGCCGGGGCGCACCATCATTCCTCAGCAGCCTCAGCAGCTTGCAAAGCCAATTGGGCCAGCAAATTAGCGTAAGTTGCCTGGTTTGCCGTATTTTGTTGCCTGTTGGCTTGCTGTTGTTGCTGCTGCTGTTGCTGGTTGCCCTGTCCGGCTTGTTGTTTGCCCAAATCGCAGTCTTCTGCCTTGTGAATTGTCCACTTCATGTGGTGGATGCACCAGTGGAATGTTTTCTTGCCCACTTGTTTTTGCTTGGGTTCGTTGTCCTTGGGAGGAGTCTTTTTCCACTCTTCGTCCTTCTTTTGGAATCTCTTGTTCGACCTGTCCTTTTGATTCCTTTGCTTGCCAGATGACTGCTGTTGGTTCCCTTGTTTTGGTTGGTTCTGGTTCTGGTTTTGGCCACCTTGTCCTCTCTGTCCTTGCTTGAGTTTGGCGAGGAGCTGTTTTGAGAGCTTGAGGTCCTGTAGCTGCTTGAGTTGTGCCTCCAAGGCAATGATCTTTTCTTGATCTGGAGACTTAGCTCCCCATTTTCCGCTGTTGACAAGGAGGTCATATTTGGCCTTTGCCTTTTTCATGATGTCTTCGTGTGTGGCATCCTTCATGTCTCCTGTCTGATCCATCCAGTCGTCTTGCAACCTGCTCATGTAATCGTGAAATGTGGCGTCTGGGACCCCTTGAAGGTAAGCTTCAAAGAGGATTGTGTGCACATCGTCCACGGATTGCCCCCTTGCCTTGAGCTGTGCGAAATTTTGGTTGAAATAGGTATGAATCTCATCAATGTTTCCATTGTGCTTTATCGCGTACTGCGTGAGCTCGCGAAGGTTAGTCCTGAGGGCAGTGACGGTGGCATTTCCATCGAGAGTTGCCAGCCTCATCATCGTTTTGTACATGAGAGGGGCCACAATCTTGGGCTGCCCATTCACCATCACTTCATAATCCTTTTTGTAGGTAAGCAGTGTTGCCTTGGCCTCCTCGGTGAGGCTGCTGTACAAACAGCGCCACATTTGTTCGTTGTTTTGTGCTGCTCGTTTGTCTGCATTGACGCCTGTCATGAATTCGTCACATGCTGTCTTGAGTGTCTCGGCGTCGATTTGGCCGTATTCGGCAATGAGGCTGATTTGTCTGCCGTCCTTGTTTGTGAATCGCAAAATGTTTTGGGCGCCTTGATCCCAGCCCATCATGCTTGCCCTGTCTTGCAATTCCTTCTCGAAAATCACCACTTGATTTGATTTCATGTTGAATGGTGTCCCTAGTGCCTTTGTGCCTTGCTCGTAGAGACTTGCTCCATGCTTGGTCGTGTAATCAATGAGTTCTTCGATGGCGGCTACACCAGGTGAGGTAGCGAAGGAAACAGCAGCTGCGGGTGGAGCTACAGCTGGAGCGGGAGCTTGGTTGGCAATGGCGTTGGCGAGGTTAGTAACTACAGCTGTAAGTGCTGCAATTTGTTGTGCCAATTCGGCATTTGATGGTGCGTTGCCTGCCATGTTTGGTCTTGGAATTCTCGACTGTCTTGTTCTGGGCGGAATGGTTGGGAATTTGTTTGTCTTGACTTGTTCACGGACTTGCTTGGCTGACTTGCCTTGATTTGACTAGTTTGACCGGTGTTTGATGTGGTTGACGATGTTTGACGTTCGTAGCGTTGATTTTTGGTGAGTGCAACGATTTCACTTGTTGTGATGCTTGAGATTGATCAGGTCCCAACTTCGTTGACTGTCTTCTCTTTTGCGCAGAGGAAGCGTGTTATATTTCTCGAGGTTTTTGGGTGGATTGACTGACTAGGTAGGGCGTCCCCTAGTAGACAGTAGTTAAATTAGTTGCAGTTAGTGTAGAAATATTGTAAGTAGAAATTGTGAGATTAAAATAGTTAAGATTAAAGTATCTCGAAAATAGAGGTAAAGTAAATAGGAATTCCATAGCCTTCCGTAGAAACTCTCTGAGAGGCTCTTGGAGTCTCTATCTCCAGTCTTGTAGATGTAAAAAGAAGCCTGTGGATCATATCCTGGGAAAAGCGGAGAATCTTCCGGAAAAACCCAGTTGATGCCTAAATAAGGATCATTGGTACGTAAAGGTAAGTACCAGTAAAATACCCAATAATCTAACATTTTTAGTGTAGTCAAAGCAGGTCCCTCAGATGTCCGATGTCCATGCTTGCCTCCATGTATCTCGACCTGAAATATTTGATCTCTTGCTTCTTGATCATAAAAATCCATCGCGCAGTTGAACGAATGAATAATAGAGCGGCGTGGCAGATGTTGGGTGGTGATGAGCGACTATTGGGGACGACGACGTGAAGGGAAGTGCGGGTGGTCGTCCGAGTCCAAAATCGCCGACTTGGCCTACAATTTTTCGTAGAGCCAGTATTGGTGCTCTGGACCCGACTGGGGTATTGTTGCGTCGGTTGATTCCGGCGCTATCCACCAAAAAATCCGATCGTCAAAACTCCGGTTGGTTGTTGAGTTACGGTCGAAAAACGGATTTGGCGGCCATGGTGGAGGGGTTTTGGAGATTTTGGATCTCTTCTGGCGGACAATTTTTTTTCTGCGGGGCGTCCGTTGAGAAAAGGGGCGTGTCACTTCCTCTAGGCCTCCACAATAACCCTCCGTTTTACACACACTGGTAATCAGCCGCTGAAATCCCGCGGACCTACCGGTAGAAGTGACCTATACGATGAATCTACCATGAATGCAATAGACTTCAAGCAACTGCGCCGTCAAGAACGTAAGCAGGCACAATATCGATCATCCCATCTTCATCGCGACGACAATACAAATAACACATCGGTCGATGACACAAATAATGCAGAAACCCACAGGAATCTTGACAGTAAGAAGACAAGTGGAGAATTTCCGGCGATGACCGCCATCGATCCGTTCCCGTCACTGCTTCCTCAAAACACCCTGACGGAAGAGCATCGAATCCACGCCTCTCTCGATTCAATCTATTACGTTCGCCAATTTTTGAACGATGAGACATGTGCCGAAATTTGGAACTGGTTACGTTCCATTCCGGAATATGAGTGCACGGGGTCCGATAAAAATGGGAGTGGCGGGAAAGTGAGCAGTGGAAAGGAGAGCGAACGCGACGAGAGTCGAAGGCATAATGGAAGATGGACTAGATTACGTCATGCCAGAAGAAAAGGTACGGACGAAGAAGACTTTTTGTGTTGTGGTTTGCATATTTATCCAATCGGTTCCAACAGCATTTCACTCTCGTTTGTCCGCGACGCACATGATAGTGGCACTCTTCGACGGAACCCTCCCAAACCATCCCCTGCCACCGATCCTACTCCGTCTCTCCCAAACACTCACTGCCAATGGTGCATTCTCTTCCCCTCATTCTACGCCCAATCACGTCCTCATCAACGAATATCAGCCAGAGGAAGGGATCATGGCTCATACCGATGGACCCGCATACGAAAGCTGTACTGCTACTATTTCATTGGGAGGAGATGTCATTTTTAAAATATCGCCGAGGAGAAGAAGTAGCAGCAGCAATGGTGATTCGGAGAAGATGCAGTGTGCTCGGCCGTTGGAAGTCGTTCTGCATGGAAGCGGTTCTCTCGTTGTTTTTAGGAATGAGGCCTATTTGGATCATTGTCATGAGATTGCAGAAAATGTTTTGGAGGAAACGACGGGATTGAATGGAGTTTGTGGGAATGATCCTAGTGGGGGTACGGCGGTGAAAAGAGGTTATAGAGTTTCGTTGACGTTTCGTTGTAAGAAGCATGCATGATATGGCGGGCTGAGTATTGTCATGCAAGTTTGTTAAAACTGGGTGGCTTCTAATACCCCGTGAATGATTCCCAAGCAGGTAGAAATGAAGCATTGGCAGAGAAATGTTTGACTGATGTCCACATAGATCCACAGGAATGGGTATGTGCTCAATCACTGCTAGGTATTCATTCTTCCATGGGATGAGGAACAACGCGTGTGGTCTCAGCCAACGCAACTACATAAAGGTTGCTCCTTCCCAAACAATGTCGCCGAAAATAGCTAAACAAGTGTTCGAACTTCGACCTATTGATATTGCACATTCAGTTTCTCTTGTCATCTTATCTTACCCATTTAAAGCTTCACCCCCTACTTAGTAAATAATTGATAAACTTTTAAAAAGCAGTACCGAATAATCCAGTGATTTTGTGGGATTTTGTTTTACCCTTCCACACCATTCAAAGTTTCGGACTTCCTCTTCTTCTTACTTTTCTGTTCTTCTTGAGATTCTCTGTGTTGTCACTTTCAATGCAGCATCCAGTATCTGGCAATCTTTAGAACATAAAACAAAGTGTCTTGCAAATTGAATTATACACTGCCTGTCATTGATGTCCACATTATTTGCATCCTTTAAGTCTGTCTGGCACTATCTGTCACTCTACCTTATATTACATTGTCAAATACTAAAAGCCAGCAAAATGCTATTGGCTCTCCAGATGTAATAAATACATATTGCATACCCATAGACGTCATTGCATTCCAAGTCCACCACACAGCAATGCCATCTTATCTGTTATTTACCAAATGAAAAGCAGCTTTGTGAAAGTTTCACACTTTGAAGTTACACGGCATACTCTTAATGATACACAATTCAACACATACTGGCAGCACTGAATAGTTTCAATACCAGCTTTTTGTCATGTTTCCAAATGCCTGTGACTGTGAAACTGCTGCCCTTTCTCTTGATGAGCCATCTCAAGGAGAGCCATCAGAAGATGAAGACAACCACCTGTTTGACATCTCTGTCCTAATGCACCACCTCCCATCCAAATTCATGTGCCAAATACACTTCATGTCATTGAGCCTTGTAATTCTTCACTCAAGAATGTGACCTGTCTAGAGAAGAACAGCAATGCCAGTACTTAAGCAATCTTAACATGAAATGAACACTAAACTTTCTTGGTATCAATCTTTTCTCTTTGTCACCAGTATGTTGTGATATACTTACAACCAATGATAGTCAAGTTATGTCCACAACACGAAATGATTCGGATCTTCATTTGGTGTGTGGGAAACTGCCATCTATCAGACAAATATTAGATCTGAAGTCACATCATCATCTCTCCCTCATTTTTAGTATCTATTTCATACTTCAAGAAAATATTTAGCATTTGAGTACCTACTGAACTTACTGACTTCACGTCTAACTTCATTTTGAAAATATCATCTTTGACATTGTAGGACTTTTTTGACTTTACTCTTGCAAAGATAGAACACAGTGCAGTGATTGTTATGTTCACTTATCCTTTGAGACCAATAATGTGCTTGTTTGCTTTATTTTGTTGTCATTACCAAGTTCCCTGAGACCTGAGACAGTTGGCATCTCTGTGATCTTTTGGCAGGAGCAAGATATGTTTTCATAAGAGATATCCATCTTATCTTACCTTTTGATGAAATTTTCAGCAATGCCCTCAAAGCCAGTGGCTGCCACAAACATTACTTGTGTTGACATTGATGGAGGAACCATGACCATAGTTCCACAAATACGTGAGAATATCATTTTTGCTTATGGTTTGCTTCTGGACGACATTGTATGTTACCATGAAGTGGGCCTAAAATTTAACGGTAAAAGTATTCTGCTTTTTGTACCTATATTTAGCATAAATGCCCTATCTGTTTGAAGAGCGGTGCTTACATTAAATGTAATTTTTTAAACAATGTCATTTTGATGTACTGTTGCTAAACAGTATTTGTTGGCAATTTCCTCTAATATACTGTAGACTTTAACAAGGTCATTTGAGAGCTATAATTTTATTTGTCATTTTGTTGCAGAGCAAATCACTAAGTATCTTATGCTAATAAAAATTTAACACTACCATTATCATGGCAAGGAGAATGAGAATGTAACTAACTCATTGGCACTATTCTTCATCTACACAATATTTGCTGATAATTAAACATTCTTGTATGTATTAAATCATAATTCAAATTGTTGAAATGAACAATTTGTGGTGATACACATGAAAAAATCTTTTTGCAGCTTCAGGTGGTTTGGCAGTTACAAGTTGTTGATCAAAATATGTGTTTAAGGATTTTTGGCACCCCCATAAATTTCACTCTGACATGCCAGTTCTTAAAAATATGTGTGGTTTTGTGTGTGTGTGATCAGCAACAACATTGCTTTTGGCTAAAAGAAAAACTGCTTGTGATACAAATTGTGATAGAAATATTCCAATCACCAAAAAGTGATATCACTTAAACTTTGTGGTGAAAAGAGGATTATTTAATGTGGTCAGAATTGTGGTATATACACACACAAATTGCATTCAGGGTGAAGGTGAGTTGTCAGTCATTCAGAATTTCAGGTACCTGTACACCATCATATGAATTGTGTTAGGATTTGTAATATGATTTGTGGTAAACACTTAATAAATTGTTAACTATCATGATGTTTTGGAGTAGGATTTGTGGTGTGGTGCAGCTCTCTCCAAGAAATGAAGAGTGTTGGTGAAACTAAGGAAACTAAGGGGTTTTCAGTCCAGGTGGAGCCGTTTGTGCCCGGATTTTTCCCCTGTGTTGGGTATTATGTATTATTATTATTTGTCTCCACTCTTTGTTTCATGACATTCCATTGCGCCCCCTTGGGCACAAAAATATAATTCATCCCCTTCCACAATTCCTGGGGGAAATTGAAAGAAGGACCCCTCCAGCAGCTCTCCCGAGCTCTGAAGATGAGGGAAGTAGGCCATAAAAATACTAAGATAGAATGTATGCCTAATTAAGAAGTAAGTAAGAATTTTGTATTTATTTTGAAAGGATAGTATTAATTATTTGTTGATTTACACATTCGATATGTCTTGTTTCAAAATCTACCTGAACGTATGAGGCTGTGAGTTTGTTGGCCGATTTTTCAAACGTCAAATCATTTTCTAGCAAATATTTTTATTTGCCAAAAATTAGAGATAAATTATGAGTTTGTTGTTCACACGAATCTCATGTCGGCAAATCAATCTACGTATCACAAGACATTATTTTCTGAACATTCTTTTCCGACACAATAGTCTCACACAACCATGAGATTTGTCGCAATCAAACTCTTTGTGGAAACTGCTTTCCCGGCGACAGAATGTTTCACCAAGTAAGAAGCAACAGAGTATGGTGCAGTGGTGAGCTCTCCTATCACTGTGTCACGATATTATTCAACAGAGAGAATGTCCATGGTTTTGCTGGCGGATGACATGTTGATGATTGTTGAAAAATGTGGGATGTGTGTTGATGGGTCCCATCAATTGAGATTATTTCTATTTCAATGTTCCACATGGCAATCACAGGACGATTTGAAAATAGATTTGAGATTTGGGAATTTGATTTGGATGACCCAAATGTACCCTGAGATTTGAAGATTTAGACTGGCTCAAATCAAATGTCAAATCTTTTTCTGGTTTTTTATTTGACATTCATAGATTTCTAAGAAAAAACTCATCAGTTTAGGGGTTATTTTGCCAATAATGTTTTAGTATAGCAAAAAAGATTTGAGATTTGAAAAGAGGCCAACAAACTCACAGCCCGAGTTTCAAATCAACAGATGTCTTTTAAGAAAGCCAACATCTTTCAAACAGACGTCAGTTTGGCCAAAAGGCATCCATTCAATGAGAAAATAGGCAACTTTTCTGACATGGACGACATCTTCAAAGACGTCGTTTTTTAAAAATGACGTCCTATCATGTGTAAGTAGTACATTTAGGTGAACTTTTGTATGAATGGCTTTTGATACCGTTTAGAGCTAAAAAGACGTCTTTTGAGAAAATGGACGTCATTTAAAAAGACGTCTTTTTTCTGAAAGACGTCTTCTTTTCTTTAAAGAAGTCCAATTAAGCCACCTTTTCAATTTCAAGAAACATGCCTGGAATGTGTGCAATCTAAATGAAAGGAGAACGGAAGAATTTTATTCAGTGTACTAATTTACTTCAACGAACTTCTTTTGAGGAGTCTTGTCTTTGTTCTTACTAAGCCCTCCATTTTTGAAAAAGATGTTTTATTGCAATCTTCCCCTATTTAACCAAATTGTATTACTTTTTAAAAGTATTTAAACCAATCAAGATTATTTTGAAATCTTAGTTGTGTTGGAAACTGAGCCGCTTTTATCCTTCTCCTTCTCCTCCTCCTTCTCCTCCTCCTTCTCCTCCTCCTTCTCCTCCTCCTTCTCCTCCTCCTTCTCCTCCTCCTTCTCCTCCTCCTCCTTCTCCTCCTCCTCCTCCTCCTCCTCCTCCTCCTCCTCCTCCTCCTCCTCCTCCTCCTCCTCCTCCTCCTCCTCCTCCTCCTCCTCCTCCTCCTCCTCCTCCTCCTCCTCCTCCTCCTTCTTCTTCTTCTTCTTCTTCTTCTTCTTCTTCTTCTTCTTCTTCTTCTTCAGTGAGACAGTTTTTTCACTTTTTGCCAAAACAGGTACTTACACTATAAGCTAAATTGGAGTTACCTGTAAAAAATATTTTTCGGGTTGGCATACATGGGTAGTAATCATGTTTTGATGTCTGCTTACCTTAAAAATTATATGTTACTTTTAAAATATGACGGCTAAAAACAAAAGGAGCACTCCTGCCCTGTCTTTCATCCGTGTGACGGACGAAAATGACGTCACATCTGATGTAAACACATTTTTACAACCTTACATCAATCGAAAGTCGCTTTCCAAGCTTTCGAACGGTGTTCTTATTTTGTTCCTTTGAACACTGTTTCACGAGTTATTGTCTGTTGAATAAAGCATATCGGAACGATCCGATCAATTTATTCTTGTAGAAAATTGGTATGTTTCTCCAGTACTATAATAGAGCTACTTCGTTCGCTCCAAAATTCTTTAATTTACTGGAAATCAGATTTTTGGAATCCACTGTCTGTCAGGCTGGGTATCATGATACCTCTAGGATACACAGTGCTCCTATTGTTTCTAGCCGTCATAAATGGGCCTCGCGCTTGTTTGCAACTGCTATTTAATTAAGCGTAGACAAGCCACTTTATTTTTAAAGTATGTCCTCCTCTGTCTCGACAAATCGCATTCTGCCTAGCTCGCTACAAAAAATCTTGCAGTGGCTGAGGGTAATTTTTGTGAAATTGATGGCCCTTGTTTGAGATAATGTAGCCAGAAAATTTTTCGTATTAAGAGGGTTTGGTAATGATGCCTGCCATAGTGATCTCGCCAGTGGCCAGTGACTCACTCAACTTACGAAAAAAGAAAGTATGGGCCTTTTCTACCTAAAGCTTGAAACCCAAGAAACATTATAGTTTGGTCATGATCAGCCATATCATACAGCACTGTCTTAGTAGTTGTCACATTTTTATGAAATTGCAAGATGCGTATTATTTCTAGTAATTCTCATAGTAGCCGTTTCCACCATTGACTCCCTTGTTTCACGAAGAGCATCTGGAGCATCCAAATCCTTTTCTTCGAGGGCCTTAAGGGTCAATCTCGTGACAATACCAACGACTTTTGCCCGATCCTCGTCAACAATGATTAATTGCCTCAGACCATTCATCCGAAACAATTCATCTACAATGGAAACATGAAGGGTGTATTTTACTTATAATGATGAAAGTAATAAGGCATCTGTAAGGATGAACTCACATGCACGTTCTGCACTTCCGTTCGCTGCAAACGTGATTGGAGACAATGACATGAAGTGCGCAATGTCTAGAAAGGACTTCTTGCAGTCAGCATCTTCCTCAAAGCGCTTCAAAATTTCAGCATTTGACATGTCATCCAGTCTATCAAATTGAAAATCGCAATAAGTCCATTTTGTCTGACTATCATTGGCGTTTTCACATGGTTCGTTGCCCGCACTACCACAATCGGTTTGTATCCAAGCATTTTTGTTCCATAGAACTGCAACTAAGGTCTCACGGCTGATAGACCCGAGCAAGTTCCCCTCTGTGTCGCAAATGAGAAAATCTAGCTGATCATGATTCTGAAGAGTGCTTATCACATCACTCACTCGCATGAAAGACTCCACTTGAGCAAAGTCTCTCGACATGATATCTCTCGCACGCAAAACTCTGGAATGGGTAGACTCCGGTGCTGACGCTTCAAGAAATGGTATTTGACGGAGCTTCAAAATCTCATCATAAATACCTTGCTTCCGAAAAAGTCTATTACCGATCCATCTGGAGATCAGGCATGCAATCATCAATGGACTAACAAATGTTGCTTGGTTGGTCGTTTCCATGATGATGACCGTGACAGAAGCGAGAACGCGAACAACGCCATTAAGAGAGGCCGCGCTACCGATAATAGCATAGGTTCTTACATCAAACACCTCCGGTGATGATAACGCAAAGGATCTACCAAATGCTGCACCAACAAATAAGAGCGGAATGAAGATTCCCATAGAAATACTGGCCCCAAAGCTTATTGTCAATAGTATGAGAATGACAAATCCAGAGATCACGCATGCTTTCGGGGAGAACGCAGACGAATCTTCCCAATAAAGGAGATTAATTGCAACGGGTAAGGGCTGTCGCAGAAGAGTAGCGAGGTCATTGTATTCATTTTTGTCGCAATTCAATTGCACGAAGTATTTTTTATCTCGTTCATTTAGAGCTTTGCAGTCGCTCATCCACTTGATTTTGGGGATCCAGGCTAACGTTGTACACGCGAGAATGGAAATAAATATAATTTCAATCATTTTTCGTTCCACGGTTGATACATGCTTCCTCCGAATCAAACTCAAGTATTTCGAAGCTTCTACGAACAATGCCCCCATTATCCCACCAAATAGGCCCACTGCTGCAATGACGAAATAATCGTAGAATCCAAACGATGGGTACATTCTCGAACTGTCCTCTTTTTGACTTGGCAAACCGTTAAACCTTGCCAGGGACAATGCGAAAGGCTGAGAATGGTTCAATGACTTAAATCCTTCATTATCGAGAATACTTATTAGGTAGTCCAGTACCACCACAGTTACGGCCGCACCAAAGCACCGTGTTATCAATTTGGATGTAATCCACGATGCTCCCTCCTCTACGGCGAAAAGAATTCCTCCAATTGGAGAAAGAAAAGCTGCTGTCACTCCTGCTGCTGTCCCGATTGCGGCAAAATCACGCCTCGCCCTCCAGGATTTCAACTCGGCTATTGTGCTGGGTAAAATTCGACATGCATTTTCTCCAATTGCCATCCCGATGAAAATTAGAGGACCTTCCACACCTACAGGTATTGATGATGGCACTGCAAATACGAGAGAAACAGCCTTGCACGCGGCGGATATGATTTCAGTACAATACGGAATTTTGATTCCATTCAGTACAGCCTTCGCTTCGGCGATGCCAGACCCAGCAGCGACAGGTCTCAGTAGAGCCACAGGCGCAACAGCAAGAAGCGAAAATAAGAGAGAGAATCCCAGATAACGGCTATATACTTGGAGAGACATATCGGCATTAACTCCATCCGGCGACAAAAGGGACACGGACCAGCTTGTTAAATGATGGGCAAGCCAAACTACGAAGAATGTTGAAATGGCGGCAACGATTCCGATGCCGAAAATAATGACGCGCCGCAGACGATTACATTTCTGTTGGTGAAGGGGACCATCGAAACATTTCCTACCATTTGATGTTTGCTTTTGAAACGAACGCTTTCTCTCGTTCCATAATTCGTTATCGTAATATTCGTAACTTACAGTCTTCATGATCCCTGACTTATTGGGCTTGATGTCGCTGCGAACGAAGTAGCGGCGCCTCTGTAAGGAACCGTCGATAATACTATGTTTCGATGACAGACTGACGCCTTCTTGTCTGGATGAAGAAAACAAGGGATCACGATCATGATTCGTGTCATGAGATGTAACAACAACATCTCCGATGTCTGACGATAATACTACGGGAATGTCTGTTTCCGAGTGCAATGGGGAATTCTCAATCGAATTTTCGCCCTCTCGCTGATCGGACTTTGTCCAATCGAAGTCATTGATGATTGTAAACGAGTGTTCGGGTTCGTCCGCAGAGCTGCTGTTCGTTATTGCTGCATCGTTTGGCGGCGATACAATATCGTTGGATCGCTTCTCACAGGCAGTTGGGTCTGACCAGTCCATTTTACAATGCTAATGCTTCATCACTAATTAATGCCTTTGTTGGTAAGTGTTGAACTCATGTGTACTACGTTGCAGTACGAGCATACAGCCAGCACTCAGCCAGCATACACTTGCATACAGAGATGTTGCATTAAGGTGTCCATGCAACCCCGATTTGTCGACGATTTGTCGACAATTTGTTGACAATTCGTCAAATCCGAGTTTTATTCAGATGACGCTACTCGTGATTTTACGTCACATTTTTCCGCTTTACGTAATTAATCGTAAATGCTTTTTACAATAAATCAACAACTCGCAATTCATCAAATCGCAATTTGTCGACAATCTAAGACTGGTTGCAGCCACGGATGCCATATTTTCAGTTGCTAAATATTTTTGGTGACCGTCGGAGTGTCGGTTGTCCAAATTTTTAGAAACCGTTCCTGATGATGCAGACACGGTCACCAACATTGATTTTTTACGGTTACTATAACAATAAAATCAATTACACGTGGAAGCTAGCCCATTATTTTTATCATCACATCTCTCCACCAGCCAACACCAATTAAAACGCCATCTTCGTTTCACTTCCGCTGGTCTCTTTGCATAGGATAGTCGTTTACCTCAGTCGTTTCGATAACCATGAAGAAAAACATAAGTTCAATGGACGCCAGCTGCTTGACCGCATTCTATAATGCCATCATTCGTGCATGGGTCTTGACCGCCGTTGCGTTTGTAGATAACGAACGCAACCCATCACACATTATGCCATCAAGGGATGATATGGAAGCGTTAGTTGAGGAATTCATCAAGAAATACGACGTCGGGTATATCCTAAGGGATTCGTCTCCCGCTGATACTCTCCCAAATAAGAAGAGGAAGATGGTGGATTATGATAGGCTCAGAGCGTCGCAATGTGTGAGATCAGACTGGTACAGCCCGTACCCAATATTTGATGATCGTCAGTTTGAACGTACGTTCCGAATTAAGAGAAGCATGGTAGAAAGTATACTGTCTAAACTGGTTGAAAATGATTCGTTTTGGGTGCAGTCCATCGATTGCTGTGGGAGGGAATCAATTGACCCAATTGTGAAATTTCTGGGAGCGCAGAAGCTGATTTGTTTTGGTGTTTCATTTTCTGCTTTCAAAGATTACTTTCAGATGGGAGAGAGTACTGCTAGGCTTTGCTTAAGAAAGTTGACAAAAGGTATTGTATTGTGCTCTTCAATATCTGATTATTATCTTCGAACCCCATCAAAATCTGAGCCCGAAAAATAGTTGCATTGCATAAGAAAGTTTACGGCATTGATGGATGTATGGGATGTCTTGACGTGACAAAAATTCATTGGGGTGCATGTCCTGTTGCATGGAAAGGCCAATTTGAGGGCAAGGAAGGGTTTCCTACCATTGGACTTGAAGCGGTCTCGGATTACAATCTATGGATTTGGCATAATGCCTTTGGTTTCCCTGGATCTTTGAATGATATAAATGTATGGGATAGATCACCACTGTTGGAGTCCATGTTGGATGGAAGTCATGATGAAATTGATTTCTCTTTCGAAATTGATGGTCAACAATTTGATCAACTTTACTACTTGGTCGACGGAATATATCCTTCTCTGTCTCGGTTCCTTGCCACTGTTAACGACCCAACAACTGCATTGGATTGTTTCTATGCTCGAAGCAGGAAGGGTGGAGGAAGTCTATTGAACGTGCATTTGGTGTCTTGAAGAAGAAATTCCTTTCCATTGGAACAAAGTCTGTATTGTATCATCGAGAAGACATGTTCTATCTTGTTACCGCAACAATTGTAATGCATAACATGATGGTTGAAGAAAGAGTTGACAAAGACGAAGACGAGTCTGAGAACTTTTACGACATTGGAGACATGAATTTTAATGCCAGTTGTTTGGAAGAGGAGGAATCGGTAGACAGTGATGACAGTGTAGAAAGCAATTTAAGTGCAGCTGTGGGGAATTATGATCTGTCACATGTCCGTGATAGCAGACTGAAATACGCTATCATCCAGAGGCGTTGGAAAACACTTTACTCAGAGGAAACTTCATTGAGACTACAGGATGCTGTGAAGAAATATGTATTCAAAAACATTTTGGAGATGATGGAACCTTAAACACAACTGAATTTGCGGATGACTACGATCCATTGATTTTTAAAGTAACGCCGTCAACTGATTTTTAAAGTATTACCATTAACAAAGTTGCATTTACATTTTCTTAATTGGTAGTTTTCATTGTTATCATACGAAACAAGCAAGTATGTTCAATAAACTCATTTAACAATTAAATTTTCTGGACACAAATGTAACAAAGTTTGCGCAGCTCCGCGTCCTTCCCGTTGCTCTCTAACCAATTCACATTGCATGCATGATGAAACTTATTAAGTCTCCCACAACTACCCTGACAAGTATCCAACGGAGGTCCTCCACCTTCAAACACACATACCGGATAATTGCATTTCTCACAATCTCTTACATCTGTATTTCCTTCTTTATGTTCCTCTTCTCCATCCCGTTCTCCACCAGCCGCATTGTTAGATTCAGGTGAAAATGCCTCCGTAGAATAATCAATAGGCGGCAACGCTGGAATCTTGAGTTCACCATCGTCAACGTCGAGGTCAGCATCACCACTATGATCGAACTGTTGAGTTAACTCTTTCTCGCGTTTCAATTTTGCCATCCTCAACGCTAGTTCCTCGTTTTCCATCTGCAATCGAAGACGTTTGTTCCTTGCTTGTGCGTTGATGAGGTCGAAAACCTCAGAAAAGTACTGTTCACGTAACTCTGGTGGAGCCATGGTCATCACCTGATGGTTCGCCATGGATTGCATAATCTCGTTGGCTTGTGACATCCCTTCCTGGATTGTTTTCAGTGATGAGCTTGTGTCCTTTGTTTGAACGATGGATTTAGCAACACCTTCTGTTACCTTCTCTACTACGAAGTCTGTCGCCTTGGCTTTCTTGGAGCTATCCCTACCACCCGGTCGTTCACGATCTGCAACAGCAGCACTAGGAAACTTTCTGGATGAGTCCATGTTACCTACAGATATGTCATCACTTACTTTTTTTGCTCGACATCCTTTGCGTTTCACCCCAGACTTATCGTTCGCCTCTAGGACAGATCCAAACTTCGGATGATTAGAGAGGAACAGATACGCTCTCATATACGGTTCGAACTTCTTGGGCAAATTTTCCTTGGCTTGACTTGAGTACAGGAGTCTCATGGACTTCCAGTACAGATCCATATCAAGATCATCCTTTAATTGCCCAGATGTTGGCGGATTTGCAGAGACGATGCCAGCAAACTTCTGGATCGATGGCTGGAGGCGAGTGTACCATTGGCTCTTGAGGGATCCCTTGGGACGGTCGTCTGGGAGATCTCTCCAAGCAGGATCACTCTCGCGATTCTTGTTGGCCTTTGCGATGTTTTTGTTGTACTGGATGTGGACACGTGTCCAGAAAGCGGCCGCCTTCTGGTCAGTCCCGGTGGTAGGATCCTCTGACACGGCCATGAAGCTTCGGGCCAGGATCAGCAGCTCGTCGGGTGTGTACCCAAATCCACGGAAACCTGCTGGTTTCCACGGAAGCCTATAGATTTATAATCGGTATAAATAAAGTGACAATGTAAATGAAGACGGGCATAACGAAAACGATCGACGCACCGTGTTGCCGCCCTTCCTTGCTGTCTTCTTTTTGCCCCGCTGCCTGCAGCCTTGCTCTTTTCTGCAACAACAGCAAGGGAATCATCTTCCTCATCAGAAGAAGTACTTGCACTGGTATTCTCAATCGTGGTATTATTTCTAGTTCCCTTGCCCCTAGCCATGCTTTTTTGGCAACGACAGCAAGCGAATCGTCTTCTTCGTCGGAGGAACTCGCCATTGGATTCTCGAACGTCGCGTCGCCGTCGTCGGCGTCCTCGAAATCCAACTTATTCGCAGGATGAACGGTGGGGAAAGTCGAAGGGACTTCTTCGTCACTGTCGTCACCGGAGTGCGTCAGTTCGCCTGCTGTGGGAGTAGCATCGTTGTCGCTAGCAGACTGTGTCGGAGTTCGATTAATTATGCGCCGAGTTCGTTGTGATCTACGAGGCGTTAGGCGTTCTGACATGGGCAGGGTGCCAGCGTCGTCGTCGCTGCTCGACATTTTCTGTGATTCGATTATTCTTGTGTGGTGGTCACGCGATGATTCGTTTAAGAACTTCCAACAAACAAAGGGGGGTAGCACACCCGAGGGCGTTCCATCCAAACCTACAATGTTTTGAAGAGAAGACCAGCCGTGAACGTGAAACGCGGAGTCCACAAAGTACCATGGTCTCCCATTGCCTCGTCGCAGAAATGGGATTGATGGCTTGGAGAATGGGAGACAGCAAGAGAATACTTGACCACAACAAAGGAATTCATATCTGAATCTGTGTAGACATCAATTATCTGAGTTTCCATTTTTTTAGTGCCTGAAAAATTGAAATGGCAACGTTCACCAAACGAAGACGAAAAAGGAACCCGTTACCAAAAAAAATTACGTTAACCATTTTTTTTTGGCAACTTTAACGAATTCTTACCGTGGCTGCACCGGCGAAGTTAGGGGTCTAGTTACCATTTCGGCGAGGTGGGTGAAAAAATAGTGAATAGATGGTAAATTAGTAACCGTGGCTGCAACCAGTCTAACAAATAAGAAATATTCGACAAACACGTAGAGACTGGTATGTTTCTACGTGTATACTTTTTTGAACACCTTGGCGCCTATTTATTTTTAGAAGAGGATTACTACTTAATAGGTATTAGTCCAAAGATTACGCTACCCTCAACTAACAGTTCCAGGGTGCTAGTTCCAGGGTGCTATGCCTATGGCGCGCGCGACATCGCCCGTGGAGGCTCAGCCACATCGAAGAAGGGAGGCCAGTGTGGACGGGCGGAGGGGCAGAGACCTGGCAGAGACACGAGGGGCAGAGAGATTTGATTGGATTGCGGAGGTTCGTATGCGGCGAGAACAGGGGTAAATGAAGGATAGAATAACAATAAATCGTGCAGCGAGGGAGGGAGGGAGAAAGTGCGGAAAATAGAGAACGATGGGGGGGGGCGAAACATAAGTGTTCGTGATGCTGTATCATGCGGGAGGCCTGTTCTATTAGCTACCTGTAAACTTCAAATACATCTAACAAATTGCTAACAAATTGCTAACAAATCGACGCATTGCATGGACACCAAAACTGTTCGGATTTGTTAATTGTTATTGTAATCGTAATTTAATTCAAAGATTTGTCGGAGTGGACCATTTTACGATTAACATTCGACAATCGACAAAACACAAATCTGGATCTGCATGGACACCTTATTAAGGTGACGGTGTCGCTTATTTTTTTTGGCATTTTTTTGGCGCGAGCACGCGAAATTATCGACATCCCATCATCCCGCCCAAACCATTTTACACGACCGCACCATGGTAAAAAAGCCGCTCCACATGATCACTCATATCGGAAAAACTAAAGGTGCCAATAACATTCCGACTTCACCCGTCTGTCCCCCTTGACGTCGTCCATCATCCACCACAAACCGTCCGTCACTAGGTATCCTCGTTTTTGTGCTGTGACACTTCACGCACAGCACAATTCCACGCACGCAGATCGACGACCCCCGTCTCTGCCTAGCAAAAAGAGCTCTTCTCTGCACTGCAATTCAACTGCCGCTGTAGCAATTCGACTACATTATTACAAGCACTCTCCTATCCTCCATCGCCTCCTCAACAAAACAA
Source organism: Cyclotella cryptica (assembly GCA_013187285.1). NCBI lineage: Eukaryota > Bacillariophyta > Thalassiosirophyceae > Thalassiosirales > Thalassiosiraceae > Cyclotella > Cyclotella cryptica. The sequence goes on from JABMIG010000035.1 coordinate 274,123, forward strand.
AGCAAAAGGTACCAATTCTCGGTTTATTGTTGATAAATCCAGTTTTGCCTATTATGAGTGACATCAAACTGGAAAAAGATGTTATGAAGATTATTTTGATACTCAACAATCAAACACCACGAGAAAATAATATGTATTGGATCAGGTTAGGGTTTCCGTCATTGATGAAAAACACACTGGCAGCTGCTGGCAGCAGTTTAGGTGCTACTTGTGAGGAAAATCTCGCAACACTTATTTGTGCTTCAGCAATGAGTTCAACATGGTCAAGAAAGAGCACAAGTGTCGTTTTGCCCGGATTGAAAGCGAGAACAAAAGTTTGATTTTACGGGTAGAGCAACAAGCAAATCAGTTAAACATGTTGCTTGCCAAGCATCAGACAGAAATAGATACATCATATCATCATTCACACATATTTTCGCAATCACAGCAAGGGTGTTTCGATCAAATTTGCAAGATGATCGAAAGCAAGCCTTTAAAAAAACTTTTGCATCTACTTTATCGTCCTATCGTGTGAAATGTCCTAATGAACAAAAAATGCCTGCCTGTGCAGCAATGTTCAGCCATCAGGCAGAATCGAATGCAGTTGACAGAAGGTATCATCAAACAAACGAAACCCACCAAGCACAAGCTGAGTGTGACCACAAACATCATCAAGGCCTGACGTCATCATGCAATATTACTCACAGCACATCTCACGGATCATCATGTGCAACGGCGTCCCCCGTGAGCTCTTGAGAAAAATACAAACATGTTTGGAATAAGCACTTTGACGAACTGATCGAATACAAAAAATGCTTTGGCAACTGTCATGTACCTCTGACATACAGCGAGAGTCTGGCCCTTTGGGTGAATCAGGCAAGTAGCCTAAATGGCAGTACTCATTGTGTGCTTCCGATAAAACTAGACACGAAAAAAAAATCGCTGACTTAGGTTCTTTCCTTGTTCAATGTATTCTGCAAAGAGCAACGCGTGCACTATAGGAATGGTCTAGTTGGAAAGACACCAACACTCTCAAGAATTCAAATTCGTTGTTTGGAAGAAGTAGGCTTTCGATGGGTTGCTGCGTTGCTTGCCGGTTGGGATGATCGATTTGTGAGTGTTGCTCAAATCTTAAATAGAAGTCCGGTGCTCTTAATGCTTATGCTCGTCTACTTTGTTCTCCTTGGATTCCACAATCCTGCAGAAGCAACTCATTGAATACAAAAATAAGAACGTTAACTGTCTTGTCCCAGCACAATATGATCAGAATCCCGCGCTTGGTAGATGGGTAGGTTCACAGTGCAAACTTTACAAAAATGGCCAAATGAAGGAAGAGAGAGAGTGAAACAACTGCAAGAGATAGGATTTATTTGGTCAGCAAGATAATTCTATTGGATTTTTTGGAAAAAGAAAGCAAACCTCGTTCGGTATTATGTTTTATGTACGATTTTGAACAAGTTGTTCATGCATATCTTTAAATACATGAATTATCCAACATTGTTGAGGCAGTAGTTAACAGCAGATCTGTCTAGATCATAAAAATACCGCAAGGGTTGTCCTTGCCGAGAAACCTATGCTGTGCTGACTTGATTTTACTCAGAAATTGAGGCAATGAATGGTAGCTGTTAAACTGAATTTAACCTTTCAATATTGCAAGTTAATTATGTGCAAAGCAAGCTTAAACTATATCATCTTCATCTGGGCCTTCATCAACGATCTCTGGAAAGTCTTCTATGCTTTGAGTCATCGGCACTGTTGTCATGTTGGCCATTTTTTCCAGGTAGTTCTAAGCTTAGCTCTTGCTGATGTGTTTTTGCATTGTCAATAGCCGGTTTCACATCTTCCTTGTCTAAAGAATTGGAATCGGGTTGTACTGTACTGATAGCTTGAACTACATGATTTTGCATCGCATCTTTACTGTCAAGAATGCTATTATCCTCTCCTATGGTTGTCTTCAACGCCTTTCCCAAGACAGGATTGCTCGTTTTGTCATGTAGCACTGGTGCAATGCAAGAAGAATTCGGTTTGCCTTCCCTCTCTGTATCATTATTTGAAGTGATTTTGATGTCAGTTGACCTAGGTGTTGGAGAGCCATCTGTCGCCAATGGAATCTTCTGTTCCTCGCCACCAGTTTTCTTTCTTTTTTTCTTCTGCTTCATATCAGTGTTTGTTGCATTGATTTCTTCTGATGCTTTCTTGATGCCATCCACAATGTTGGCAGCAGTCATGGCATTTGCGCGATCACCCATGGATTCTCTGCTGGGTATCAGCAAAGCGGGAGCTCGTGGTGTAACTATGGCATCGAACGAAAACAACGTTGACAAAGCTATGGATGCTACCGCATCATCCGGATCACTCCGCAGAGTGGAGGCCACAGTCCAAACAATCGCCAACAACGTCCCGCGTCCTCCGTCTCCCCATGGTACACAGACGCAATTCATCCCGAGTTGCAAAAGAGATCGTTTTACGTTAGAGTACGCGAACAGGGAACTTGAACCCATGGAATATAACGTAGTTAGGCATGTTTGGGTAATGGAGTCAATGGTTCCTCGTACGTTATTCGGGATGAGGCCACCGAATGTAGAGATATACTCGCGGCCAGTACATTAGAACAAGCTTCTCTGTATCATCAATGAGCGGGTGAATTCGAGTAATAAACATGGTCAGATGACCAAGAACACGATTCAATTCATAAACAGGTAAAATATGGACCGAAACTTACAAATAATGTAGACGAATTGCTACAGCGGCAGTTGAATTGCAGTGCAGAGAAGAGCTCTTTTTGCTAGGCAGAGACGGGGGTCGTCGATCTGCGTGCGTGGAATTGTGCTGTGCGTGAAGTGTCACAGCACAAAAACGAGGATACCTAGTGACGGACGGTTTGTGGTGGATGATGGACGACGTCAAGGGGGACAGACGGGTGAAGTCGGAATGTTATTGGCACCTTTAGTTTTTCCGATATGAGTGATCATGTGGAGCGGCTTTTTTACCATGGTGCGGTCGTGTAAAATGGTTTGGGCGGGATGCTGGGATGTCGATAATTTCGCGTGCTCGCGCCAAAAAAATGCCAAAAAAAATAAGCGACACCGTCACCTTAAAGTAACAAGAATAGGGGTCCACTATTCGGAGCGCTTTCAAAACCGTTTCAAGATTTTTTCTTGAAAAAATCTTAGTCAAGATTTTTTCAAAATCTTAGTTGTGTTGGAAACTGAGACCTTTTCTCCTTCTTCTCCTCCTCCTTCTTCTCCTTCTTCTTCTTCTTCTTCTTCTCCTTCTTCTTCAGTGAAACAGTTTTTTTTGCTTTTTGCCAAAACAGGTACTGACTATAAAGTTGATCTGAAGTTACCTGTAAATAATTCATTTTTTGCTTGGACTTACACGGGTAGTCATAGTGTCTTAAGTATCTACCTACCTTTAAAAATAAATCTTTGTGAATAGCTTACAGAACAGTGCTATATCGTATAACCTTTTTTTCAAGAATGTTTCTGGAAACTTGAAGGGACCATTAATGTGTCACAAATCATTTTAATCATACGTACAACAATGGTTCTATAAACTTGAAGGGAACGTAATCTTGTCACAAAAGAGTCGCAAACGAAAAGGGAACCTTTGCAAACTACCGTATAAACCTCATTATAAGAGCGGACGTATTATAAGAACATTGCGCCGATTCTCAGGACATTTGTGTTTTGCTCTGTTAAAACGCAAACTATAGCTCTAACTATTTCTCCGTTAGATTTCCCAAGTCAACAGCAATACACACATATGTTTTGCTCCCCATAACTCCGTCGGGAAGCAAAGTTACGGGGAATCATGTGAAAACACACATGACACATCATCACATCACTGGTGGGCATAATGTTTGTACATACAAAAAAATACGAACATCACATCTTCGCAAAAACGATGGTGCTCCCTCTCCCACCTCTCCCTCCTCCCGAGCGTCAAATTGTTATTGTCGGCTTCCTGCCGGACAACAACGGACGGTCTTGTGAGTTGCATCCGTTTGGATGCGGCAACATTGTTGTGTTGCAACGCGGTGATGGAGGGGTGGGAATGCTTTTGCGTGTCTGGATGATTGTCGAGAATGAATTGGCCTGCTTTGCCGTGAACCCTGACGGATCTGATGGTTGTCATGTTGCTTTTGCCGCTAGGGAGTACGCCGCTGGGGAAAACAGTAGAAGGTTCGATGGAGCACTTGTCCGTCTCGTGGCGGTGTATTCACCTGAGCACGAGAACAGGACGGCGCGGCACCTTTACCACCACAATCGTGGGCACGCTGTTGGGGAGGTCATGGAATTCGTGAATTAAATGTAGAATTAAAACTAATAATTGTTTAACAAATAATAAATGCAACTTATAATCAGTTACTAAACCATTCATACCCCGTTTTTTTTCATGCGTTCTTCCCCGTTTCCTCTGATATGTTTTTGCACGCTCCAATAATCCACTCTGCAACCAACTTTTGGGTTGGTTCTTTTGCCACGCCATCAATGATTCCACCTCCATCAAACATCCACTTCTCCCACTGCTCAGTCATCTTCTTCTTGATTGGGCGATTGATCCCAACGTCCACTGGTTGACACAACCAAGTGCAGCCTCCCGGAATATGATGCACTTCAATTCCGAGAGACTGGATCCTGTTTACAATGGATCCCTCATGTGGACACGATACGCGTCCAAAATCAAGATGGGGACAATTCCGGGGTGTCTTGTTGTCTTCCACGGCTCAAGAACCAAATCAATCCAAAGGTTCATCATCTTTTCGTCCATCCACGCCTTCTGTTGGCAGGCGTAGAAGCATTCATCCGGGAAACTTTGCAGTTCCCTGCTCGCAATCCGGCAGTCCGTTTTTCCTTTGAAAATCAAGAACGGCTTGAGAAGCTTGCCGCTCCCAGAAACCGTCGCAGCAAGAGTTGCTCTTTTAGTGTCCGCTGTTGACGAACGAACGTGAATTGTCTTGGTTCCCTTTACGTCCAACGTCCTACTCACGTGGTATGAGTAGGGAATGGGCGTCTGATCCATATTGATCACGTCGTCCGGGTCCATTGCAGCGACCTTCTGTCGCATGTACGACAAAAAATGAAGCGCGTCATCCTCGGTTTCCTTGTAATTCTTCTGGGCAACGTGGGTCCCGATCCGGTGAGTGTAGCCCATCTTCTTGACGAAACGGGAAATGCTCCTCTTCTTGGCCGTGAAGGATTTTGCGTTGAACTGAGCGGACATGCGACTGGCGTGGTTACGCACAGCGTGATTGCTGACCTGGATGCCTTGTTTGCGGAGCTTGAAAATGGATCAGGCCAGAGAGCTTTGTATTCCTTCCAGGGCACTTGGATGCCCTGGATGGATTTTACGACAACCGGAGTTGATGCGGTATGCAACGAAGTCGTCCTTCTTTTTCAGTTCGTCAACTTTCTCCAAAGTCTTCTTCCAGCGTGCGTAGTAGTAGTGCGGAATGCACAATACGTCGAACGCAACAGTGATACTCGTCTTCTCTTCCACGGCCTTGTCAACGTATCGCACCGCGTGGCGCTTGAACTCCAAACAGAAGGACTTGCGCGAAACAGGGGTGATGGGAATGGGAGTTTCGTGGACCATCGCGAAATGAAAATTTTGAGACGAATTGTCTATGACCAAAAATAAAGTAATGATAACAACTATTTAATTATTTATTCAACAATCATCAGAGCATTGCAATTGCAATGACACCTGTTGCTGTCATTGCCATTGCTTCATTTCAATGGCAATGAAATAAAAAACGGAACTGCCACGTCCCCATTTTGATTCAAAAGTGAGACGCCCCGTTTCCCAATGAATTGGTATTGGGGTTCTGCAGGCACAGACATGACAGAAGTGTCTCGATGCCTTCCAATTCCAAGGTGACAGCCCTGTCACCAGGGAATTGAAAGGCGTCGAGACATTTCTTTAATTGGAGATGAGAAAGAGAAGTGATCAAGAAGTGGAGAGATGTAATTGACGATCTCATGGATGGCGCGTTTAAAAGGTGGGCTGTGAGTGGGCAATTTGGAATGCTGTAGAAATGGTGGGTAAGCAGATCAGCCCAATGGCTATTGTATCATAGTAGGAGGTATAAAAAATTAAATTATAACAGATACTTTTCACACCTCCCGTGTTAAAAACACATACAAAAGCCATATTATAAGAACAGACAAAGGTATCATTTGTACATTTGCCCGTTCTTATAATGAGGTTTATACGGTAGTACTTTTATATAAGTAAAAATTAGTAGAGTCATATATCTTACTCTAAAAATGGGCGAAACGCTAGCACGGCGTGCGCGAAGCGCGCGAGGCGCTCGTGCCCATTTGCAACTGCTACTTATTACTTTTAAGCGTAGACAAGCAACTATCCCATACTACCTCTAGATACAAATCTCATTCTGTCTACTCCCTACAAAAAGTCTTGCAGCGGCTGCTGGTAATTTATCATTATTTGAGAATTTTTTTCTCCTTCTTCGTCATGAGACACATTTTTCACTTCCGACGAGTTTAGGTAAAATTATGCAGTTACTCTCTCAACTTACCTGTAGATAAATTGTTTTCGTGTTTGATATGTGTAGGTAGTCATCATTTTTTCATGTGTACTTACCTATAAAAATATATCTAAATTTGTCTTTATTTCTGCTTAGGTGATATTGTTCTCTTTGATAGTGGGTACCTTCTAGGAATTAACTTTCGCAATCAATGGTACTTCTTAACTGCACAATACTGTGTTACCTTCGAGCAACCCTTAAAAATATATATGTGACCCCCAAAAGTATCTATGTTAGCAAGACAGGCAACTTGCTAAAAAATTCTTTTTAGCGAAAAAATCTTGGCGAGAGTCGTCACTTCAGTCACGACGAACGTATTCGGGTCGTCAGTTGGGTCGTCCGAGTCGTCAGTTATGTCTTGAACGGATGACAAACAGTTGTCACATGGTCGTAACTTACGACTTTGGTTGTAACATGGTCGTCACTGACAACTTTGGGTGTCATAACATGGTTGTCACTGCAACTTTCGGTGTCGTAACACGGTCGTCAGGTATGACTTTGGCTGTTGTAACATGGTCTTCAGTGACGACTTTCAAAGTAGTAACATGGTCATAACTTATGACTTTGGTGGTAGTATGACTCTGGAGGTAGTAACTTGTCGTAACTGACGACTCTGGCGGTCGTCACATGGTCGTAAACAACACAGATGTGCCGGTTGCTGCTTAACTCGCAAGCTCTCGCAAGAGGTCGCAACAGCTGCAACGCATTGAGCTATGATAATGTTGAATTGGAAAAAGTATTGACGGAATTGTCTATTAGCTACTCACTAATGCAAGGCAACACAACCATCTTCATCACAAGCATAGAGTTACAGCGAACGTAAACAGTTGGCCTCTTGTGTTGGCTATGGTGTTGTCGCCCTTTCAGAAGGATGTTCAACCTTCAAGACGACAACTCTCTTCGAAGAGAATCCTTTGATTCTGATGACAACAGCAAAGCTGACATTTTTCCTAGTGACAACTTGATCACATCATTTTCAGATGGATTGACCAAGATTGTCATGCTAGAAGAGGAAATTAGAACTCTAAAGGAAGAGTTAATTGCAACCAAAAATGAGCCCAACTTTCATCGAACAAAGTGTCTCGGCATCTAGCAACAAGTCCAACATTTGAAGCAAAATATGCCAGGAGAAGTCAGGGCAAGAGGCATCTCCACCCCCTCACAAAAAATAGATACACCAAGCATTATTTCTTGCTACACGGTCCCAAAATTGGATGCAAGCATACTGACATCTGAAGACATTCTCTTGTACGGTTTGTGCTATGTTGGATTTGGGGAGGAACGTCAGAGGGTGGTGATGAAGATATCTGTAGATCGTTTCAAGGCCCATTTCGGACCGGAACCACGGTCTGTCAAAGATTTAATGTCTGATTTGTGCCAAGAGTTCCCTGATACATCATTTAAAGAACTTTTGATGGGTTTGAATTGGCTCAAATTGTATGATATAGAGTCAGTACTTGCTGCCCAGTGGAACTATGATGAATCAATATGCAGAGACAAATGTCACAAAACTACCCGTCGAATTGAGTCCTTCAGAGAAAGGTTAATTATATTCGATGCGAGCAGGTTTACGCCAGATCAAGTGCATATTATCTCAGTTGATGGTGTCAATTTTATCACCCAAGAATTTAGAGGAGACCCAGGCACGAACTGGTTTGACCACCAGAGCCATAGTTCTGGCTTAAAGTATGAATTCGCCCTTTCCCTATGTGAAAATATTGTGCTTGGATTAATGGACCTGATCCTGCTGGTCTACATCACAACAAGGCTGTTTTCTGTGGAGCAATTAACATGAAAGATCCCCCTGAAACTTGGGATAGAGATGCTTTGCTATTTCAAATCCGCGATGGAAAAAGGCTATTGGAGATAGTGCCTATGAAGGTTTACCTGAGAAGTTACAGTAAAGCGGCCCGATCACAGTCAAGATGTATTTAGGTTCCTTGATAGGGCTCAAAACAGGCAAGAAGCATATCATGCCCGGTTAGAAAACTACAACATACTTTACTACCGCTTTTGTCATGGAAAGAACACTGAGGACAAAATGAAGCTACATAAAATGGTTGTGGGTGCAGTGGCAGTGATTGTTGAATATGATATGAATTATCATCCTCTATTTCATGTATGCTAGATCAATTAACATCGATTGTCCATAGATATCTGTTGACTTTACTAATTTCAATTGCGCAAGGCATACTTGCATAGATATGTATTGTTGGTGCTCTTACAGTGTTTTTGATTACCTTTCTCAGTTGTCGCTCCTCCGTGAGAATTTAACAATGATTTATAAATGCCAATGACAGGTTCTGTGTGGCTTGGGGCCAAAGGGAGCAGCTAGCTGATGATATTTTCTTTTTCGTAAGTAGGGGCATGGCAACATGATGTCTCTAGCTTAATGACAAGTTACGTGTGGCTTGGGGCCAAAGGGACCTGCTAGCTGATTCTTCTTCATAAGTAGGGGCATGGCAAAGTGTGTAATACGAGCTTCAAGGACAAAGGAAATGTATTGAGTAGCAAAATGCAAGGGGCTAAGGGACACTGTTTGAACTTTCTACTATAAATTTAACTCTCCCACCAAACTTTATTTCATTTTTCAGCATATTGCTTTGCTTGCATCAAAAATTCACTCATACTCCACATTTCTACCATCAAAAGCAGACTCCACATTGAAGCAACAACTGTAATAATAAGTTTGTTTCATTCAAGCATGCTTTCCACGGATCCGACCTCAGTGCATCTCGTTTAAGCCTTTTTATTCTCACATCTGTTCCTATTGTTGGCACCCTTGCATCCATAATTATCGCACTCCTGACACTTCCTCTTGTGAATACCTTGAATCTTGAAGTTGTGTAATTGTCCGTCTTGTCCGTCTTGAATATCGTATTGGACGCCTTGATTACCAAATGGGAGAGGAGTAGCAAAGGCTGCAGTGTATGCAACATTCATGTCAGCAGGATTTACGTTGACATTGTAGAAGTAATTATTGTTGATCGTCGATGCATTCTGATGCTGAATAGTAGGGATATGTTGGTTAATGGAAGCAACTTCCCCCTTTGATACAGAGGTGCAATGATGAGATTGTCACACTTTTCAAATCATCAACAAACGCATGAGACTTACATTGTCAACAAGTGGCATATTCTCTGCACGCCCCCCAAGTTTTTCTTCAACTTCTGTGATGTGCTTGTTTTTATTACTCAACTTCTCTTCGTATTCCTTGATAATTGCTTCAAGTTCTATCGTGCACTTGTCTTTTGTCTCCATTCTCAGACTCGCTTCAGCTTCAACTTCCTCGGTTTTTGTTTCAAGGTCTTTGATGAGCTTTCTCGTCTTGATTGATTTATCTACTAAACTCCTAATTCTGTCAATAAGCATGTATTCCTTGCGTTTCTGTTGCAATAGGGAGGCTTGATGTGTGAGAGAGTACAATAAAAACCGGAGCTCTGAACCAAAGCAAATCTTACCTGAATAAACATCGTCATATTGAAAGCATTCGTTGTTTTGTGAAAAGAAAAGTTTCAAGGCTCTCCTGAATAGGTGCGGTAACTTTTTGCTCATACTGTCTTCTTAGTTTGCTAATCTCACTGTGTGCTGACTGTCCAAAAATTTCCTCAATCTTTTTCTTCATCACATAAGCCTCATGCGGAAAACACGCCCGCAGAATATTGGATGCATCTTTCTCCACAGCCTTATAGAATTCTCTAACATTTGAATCCTTTGCTTCGGCGAGACCTTTCCTCACCGAATATTCACGCATATACCAGCTCTCTCCTTCCTTTTTTCTGGCAAAGTGGATGAAGCGGGTAATTATGATGGTGCACTTGTCGGAGGGTGATAACAATACTGTTTCTGAATTCCTTGTCGACAGAGAATCATCGTCATTCAACTCATTGTTTGATGAAGGAGGCGCCTTCTTCGGATGATCAGTGCCATTGTGAGAAGAGAGTGTGAGTGGTCGACTGTGATCGATTTTATGAGATTTTATGGTAGTTCTTATTGTGAAAATTACGGCAGTGCTATGGCGGGGCCTCTCTCACTAAGAGCGAGTGAGGTCTCGTTGTATGGTACACTATCTATATGGTACTCTAACTACTATAAACCGCCAAGGACAAGGGACAAGCCCTCTCAAACCTACCGCTTACGCAGAAGCACCCCTCAAGACGCCATTGTTCGACCGTGGAGCAATTGGACTCCATAACACTTCTGATTTGCCTTCTTTGGCCACAAGGGCGGAGGTTAACATGGACTCTGAAGCTGTACCAACGAGTATTTTAGAATTTAACAAGAACCTTCATGGTACTGTGTGTGGGTACTTTCGCTCCGCGAAGCTAAACTTGAAGAGTTTGGCAACTGTGACTCTTCCTGGAGGTGGTGGTATCACGCTTTTTTATGGCAGCAACCAAATCATCAAGAACAACAACTCCCAGCACTACGCTTTGCTCATGCTTGTGTCTCATTCCCTGCCTGTCGACAATGCCCGTCCGTCACACCGCCAGGCCAGAGTTGTAAGCGGTGACACTATAATCGTCCCTCTCCCCCTTGTGGAATCAATCCTGAAATTGGGCAGAAAATAAAAGGTCATTTAATTCATGAAACAGAAAGAATTGGGGAGAATCATAGCAATCTGTCAAATTCCCTCCAAGCAATGCAAGCTCATGTTCATTCCATAGGTTACTCTGTCAAGTTCATGGGCATCACCATAAGGAACTTGCCTTATGCTTTGTCACAAGATGGGACATTTCAAGACTCAAGCACACTCAGCATAGATCCAACTGGATTGACTCCTGCGGTTACTTCAAACTCATTCTACTGCCCGGATACTCTTGATGATGAGAGTGGACCTATCAAGTTCAACGTCACAGGGGAAGATCCTATGCTTTGATTTTTGTTTGGTAAATAATACCTCACAAATGCTTGTCGTGGCTTTATTTCAGGAACCTCTACATTGTCTCCTCACTAGCCCCGGCCCTGCAACTTGAGAATTCAGGAAAGCCTAAGAACCATTTCCAAGCAATACTTGAGAAGCGCAAGGCTAGAACCAAGCGTCACGTCACTGATGACGTCAAGAGTCTGAATACTGAATTCGGCCAGCCGAACATGAACACAGGTCTTTCTCCTTACAGCCAAACTAGCTTGAACACCTCACAGGCTTCTTATCATGGCTTCAAAGATTCTCTCGAAGGTGAAATGCATGCCGCTTTTCATCGCACTGCCTGCACAACCCCAGACTTGCAGGGTCATGAGCTCGTTTTTGTACAAGGTGATGGCAATTGTGCTCCAAGGACAGTTTCTTTTCTTTACTATGGTTCTGAAGACGATTGGGAGACCATTAAAGCTTCTGTTGCCAATTATGCCTTCCACAACTACAAAAAACTTTCCAATGCCATAGGCCTTGATGAACACGAGGTCTATGCTTTGGCAAAGAGTGATTCGTGGCAATCAGAAATGTTCTTCAAGATTGCTGCTGACGTACTTCAAACAGTCTTCAAGATCTACTGGTATGGAGCAAGTGATCAAGTCTATTGTCCTCATTTTGAGAGACCAAAGACATGGGTAAAGGTGTTTTTTGAAAGGGGCACTTCTCTCCTATTGTGAAGAGGTATGTCAATGCCTAGTAACCTTTTTTCATTCTGGTCTGATCTAAACCAACTTCTTTTTTGTTAGTTTGCCTGGTTGGAACGACTTGGGTGTCCCAAAATCTAACCGCTCTAAAGTCAGGAAGCCTGTTACGAAGGGTAACAAGGCTAAGAACACAAAGAGGTCCAATGGCATCCGCAAGATTCACTCCTCATCTTCAGAATCTGAGAGTTCTGATGAGTTATCATCGAAGTATGATAGCTCTGTGACAACTAAGTCCAGCAGCTCTTCTTCATCAAATGCATACTCCTCTGACTCTGATGATTCTTCTGCACCACCATTGCCCCCTCGAAAGCCCCCTCCTCCTATTCTCACTCTTCAGAATGAGAAGTCTGTTCCTTCTCACTCTTCCAGGCTGGAAAACTCTGATTATGAGAATTCCACTGTGACACCAATGATATCTAGAAAGCCTACTCCACCACCTCCTATAAAGAGTTTTGTGTCACCTCCTACTCCCATACTCAAGAAACAATCCCCTTACTCTGACCCATTGTCGTTGGAAACGGAGGCAACAAATCAGACCTCCTTATCTCAAAAGGTATCCACGCCACTGAGAAGCACACCTGGGTCTGCTGGCAACAAATTTTTGAGCTATATTTCCAGCAGTTTCGGTTTTGGTGGAGGTACTGTGGAGGTTCCTTGTGAAAGTAACGAGGACAATGATGAAGATGGTTCAAATCTGGAGGAGACTGTTGTGGAGATTAGTGGTGCCAGAGAGCACCCTCCTGGTGAAGAGATGTATGGGGAGGTGGGGTCAAGGGTCTCCGTGAATTCTCCAACTGATGTAAGCAACGAGGAATCCTCCAAGAAGCAGAAGAAGAAGCAGAAGCAGAAGCAGAAGCAGAAGAAGAAGAAGAAGACTAGAAGAAGAAGAAGAAGAAGAAGAAGAAGAAGAAGAAGAAGAAGAAGAAGAAGAAGAAGAAGAAGAAGAAGAAGAAGAAGAAGAAGAAGAAGAAGAAGAAGAAGAAGAAGAAGAAGAAGAAGAAGAAGAAGAAGAAGAAGAAGAAGAAGAAGAAGCAGAAGCATCAGAAGAAGCAGAAGCAGAAGAAGAAGCAGAAGAAGAAGCAGAAGAAGCAGAAGAAGCAGAAGAAGCAGAAGAAGCAGAAGAAGCAGAAGAAGCAGAAGAAGCAGAAGAAGCAGAAGAAGCAGAAGAAGCAGAAGAAGCAGAAAAAGCAGAAAAAGCAGAAAAAGCAGAAGAAGCAGAAGAAGCAGAAGAAGCAGAGGAGTGCTGAGGTGGACAGTGATGACAGTGACGAAAACAGCGAGTCAACAACAAATACAAAGGAAAAGAAGAAGCACGCCAAAGTAAAAAGACATTACGACACAAAACAGCAAGCAAGAGTTTGCTGGACTTCCTTCCATACCCAATGGACTCTTTTGCAATCTCCACATTAATCATCTCTAAGTAGAGAGATGTTTCTTTCCCTCCGTGGTTTGGGTGTTTCCTTTTACAAGGGATTAAGAGCAAGAGCAGGTGAAAATGCTAAAGAATCTATCAACAAAACACTCACGAAACTGCATGAATCAATGACAGTCTCACAATCACAATCCCATCCCTCCACCAACTTCTTGATATGACTAGATCATATAGTACGAGAATAACACAACAATGAATTGGCACACGTTGTCAAAGATTGTAACATTGGCAAGAACAACACCGGGTTGACTGGTTTGAAATTAGAACTCATCGTTTTTTGAAATCAAATCCGAGCCTTGATTCAATCAACACAGGGCTGTATTTGACCACATACTCACGAGCAGGTGACAGCTGATCATCTCAACATCACTTCGTTCCTTCGTCGAGCAGGTGACTGCTGCTCCACCTTAATGTAATGTTTCTTCCTGATCGAACAACTCAAAACAAAGCAAACTTACCTGGTATGCACGTCATGCTAAGTGACTAACGACTAGAGATGTCAATGGACGCTGCTTGTTGCTCTTCTTGGAACTCAACTGTGAACGCAAGACAAGCAGTTGGCAATGATCTTGCCATTCAATTGGTGAAGAGAGGGCAACACCGCAATGAGTGCTGTGAGTGCACTTTGGGGAGACTTTGTGGGAAAGGGAACAACATCATGGATAGATGGATATGTGTAAAATGAGGCTGTAGTGCAGCGACTGCATCTGTTAGGCCAAAAGATTGTCAAAATTGTGTTGCTTAGCATTTGCAAAATCGACTTTGCAATTCCTCGTCGATAAAAACTTTGCGTAGGATTTGCATTTTGCTGTTTTGCAATTCCTCATCAACAGTGGTTTAGCTCGGGATTTCTGCGAACACAACCAGTTTGGCATCAATTGAGAAGCCCATCACGAAAGATTGGCATCAAAAGCGCATTTCCATGACAGAATGATGCCAACTTGAAGTGACACCTCCATTCATTTTTACACTTTTCCCGTAAATGCAATTACTAAGCAATTGCATTAAGGAAATGTTGGCATTGTCATTACAATTCCTAAGGAATTGCAATTGTTTTCCAAAAGTTTCGTGATTGCAATTCCTAACACACAGCACATGCTACAAGGGGAATTGCTACATTTTTTAAAACTGACAGTTGGATGCGTTTTGGAGCAATTTTTTTACCAATTGCTACCAAACTCAAGTTTTTCACACTATTCAAATTTTATTAGGCTTTGTCAGATCCTGCACAAAGTTTTTATCGATAAGGAATTGCAAAGTCGATTTTGCAAATGTAAGCAACACAATTTTGACAAGCTTTTGGCCTAACACAGCAGCAGACTGCATCTCACGTAATGGATTCTGGAGAGGTACGAGGAAACACAAATACTTTTTCGGAATCTAGTCTAGATTTTCCCAAAGAGTTAGGGGTTTATTCTGGATTTTTTTATGGCAATAGAGTGTATTAAGAAAAGCACGGGATGTGACAACTATTTGTACAATATTAACGTATTATAATCGAGATATTAACATCTACATTGACTTTTTGACACTTAACGTCCTCCGCGCAACAAAAAAAGTTGAGGACTTTGACGTAAATTAACATGGAGCCCCGTAAACCATTAAAATAATGTAAAACAGAGTACAGGCTGTTAAATATATATGACGTAGGTACCCAGAATCTGCTCATCGATCAATTTTTTACCTCGCAGTCACTCCTTGATGATGGTGCATGAAGATGTCATGGACAAGAGGTTTGCAGCCGTTTGCAGGCAGTTTGTTGCTAGCTGGTCCTCCTGACACCACTAACGAAGATCTGTCTCTGAGCAGCTCTGAGCCCTCCACTGCATGTGACATTGATGGACTACCGTCACAATAGATCGCAATCAACAATACAAGAAACCAAAGCAAGCCGGAAACACTTCGGAACTGGTGGCTTTGAGAGAGGCTTTCACCCACCCGTGCTCATTTAGCCATGGCCAAGCGAGCAGCAGAAGAGATTCCAACAACGAGACCTGTCTTTCTTCACTTAAAACATGGTGAATTCGACTGGATGCCGTCAAAGGAGCAAACTCAAGACATGTGACATAGGATGAAAAATTATGCTGGGTGGAAATATGTGACAGGGGGGGGGGACGAGGTGGCACGCTCCCCATTTGGAAAAAGATTCAGATTTGTACAGCCATGTTGCCAACTTGATGTGTCCCACAATTGAACAGATGCTTTCCAAGTTCCATCCTGATTTTGAATGGGAACATGTTAAATACAACGCCCTCGCAATGTCGGAGTCTCAGTTCAAGGGACATTACGGAAAACTGCACTCTGACTACCGTGATATCTTACGACATCTGGGTCCATCAGATCATCCAATGTCGGTAATTATTGCGTTTGATGAATTTAACCTTTATCATCTTCCCATAGGGATTGTAATTGAAAAGATATGGAATTTTTGAAAATGGAGAAAGGTGAGGTGATCACATTCAAAGCTGTGAGCATGAGGGATTCCAATTGTTTGCGTATGTGACCAAGAGAGAAGATGACACCCCAAAAGATGAAGTGCAAATATACGATTTTGATTCTGACGGGAAAGTTGTAGAAATTGAAAGGGATAGCTCTAAATTGAAGGCATTGTTAACAAGATGACTGGGGTCACAATCTCCATGTACTAGAGGTAAGATTGATCTGTCTGAATGTATTGTGGCATGTGTGGCAATTGCTAGCTAACATCTCCTTGTCTGGAACATACGGCTTTGGTTCTGATGGATGTGTGACAAAAGGGGATTATAGGGCAACACAACAGAGGCCCCCAAAAAGGCAACCTAGAAAAGGTAATGTTGGTCTGTGACATGGCATTTGTAGGCGCCTGGTAACTAACATCTGATTCTCATCAGCCGGAAGGAAAAAGTCTCCGGACTCTCAAAAGAATGTTGCTGTGGAAAGTCAAAAGAGTCCTCAAACCCGTCACAAAAACAGTCAAAAGCCACCTCCCACATCCCAGAAAGGACATAACATTGAATGCGCCGAGTCTGCCAGCAAAAAGCAAGCAACCATCAAGGCAAGCTCTTACCAAAGCAGTGGTGCAAAGAATGGACTCGATTACTGTGATGACCTGAGAAAGCAACTTGAAGTTCTGAAACAAGAACACACTGCAAACACTGACACCTTCAATATAGCCTGAAGGGCATACCGCAAAAGCAAACTAGCTATTGAAAATCTGGAGCGCCGAATTAATGACCAAGAAAATGCCACTGACAAAAGCAGCGCAGTTGAATCACAATTCAAATGGCCCCACGATTTTCAGTGTTTCTGCAGGCCGTATTGTCAAAGAATGGCTAGTGATTGCAGGGGATTTCATGCGGACAAGTGTATTGATTTCATGCCTGCAAAAGGTGGCATGCAAGCTGGTCCAAGGCATCATGAATTGCCTGTTGGTGGGATCAAGAGTGTGGAGTTTAAAAGGCAGAAGAGAATTCATGATTTACCTAAAATTTGTGAATGTGTGATTAAAGCAAAGAAACGAAATGCAAAAGCAGCAGCACAGAATTGAAATGAGGCTGTTTGTGTTGTATGAAAAGTGTTTGTGTTGTATGAAAAGTAAATGTTAATCTTCAGACTTCTTTGTAGGACCAAATGTCTTTTAGATTTTGTTAGGTGCCCGTTTTATGTTATCCTCTACAGGCATTTCAAACACATACCAAGAAAGCTAACAGGTGCCACAGATCCCATCAAACTTAATCTTACTTGCACCATAATATAAGGCAAAGCAGTAGCACACACATCATCTTCTGAACCACAATGCCCATTTCCATAATTGTACTGTACAATCACAACACAACAAGACTATGCTGGAACCTAAATTGCACATTGCAGGCTTACTCTAACAGCAATCCAGCCAGTACATTCACCATATCATCGTGTTCCTGGTCAGCATGCCAACGAGCTACTTCCTCTTCAATTAAGTCTCTGTGTGTCTCTTCTGCAAGTTTGTTGTGCTTTGCAACCTTCATTGACATTTCCCTTTGCTTTCTTTGTTCGTGGTAAATGTGCTTTCTGAATGTTGCAAGATCAAATTGCATGTACTCTGCTCTCGTCTGTTGAAGCTGGTGTGGGGACATACCTTTATGCATGCTGTCTTTTATATCTTGCTCAAGAAGTCGACTTGCATCATGTTCATGCCAAAGTGGGCACAAAATCTGATTTGATGAACGTATAGACAAAAGCTCTGCCTCAATGATTTCATTATCATTAGCAACAACACCACACCTTGCTTCAATAGACTTTTTGAGGTTCTTCATATTGCTGACAAATCTATCTTTTGGATATTTCTTGAACCATTCCAATGACTCCCAAGCTTCATTTGGAGTTAAACCTTGAATGCGTGAAGATTTGTCACTGAGGAGTCTGATTAGAAGTGCTTTGGCCTTCCTGGTTCTCCACGGCTCAAATTTGCTTTTTTTGAAATCTGATGGTTGTGGATTTAATCTGGCCGGATTAAGTCAGGTTTTTTCCCTGTTTGAATCAACCCTTGTTCAGCCAGTTTAACCTTCAATTGCACAACTGTGTAGCTATTCAATTCTTCCTCTTCTCTGATTCATCGACTTTGTCAAGAGAGTCGGTATCCCCATCATCAAATCCGATCCTGCTATCGTCTTCCCCGTTTTCATCGCTATTCCCATCCATGTCCACATGGTCAAACCTGATCCTGCCTTCATCTTTCTCATTTTCAACACTACTGAAATTGATAGTTCTTTGTTGTTTTTGAAGTCTGGTGGAGATGGATCCAATAGGCAATGGATTAAATTGAGTTGATTTCCCATTTGAGGTAAACCTTGTTCAGGCAGTTTCACCTCCTTGTATCAGCTCCTTCTTTGAGAGCATCGGAATTGTGCTGGATGATGTCGAAATTCAATTGCACATAGGATCCAACTGCTTCAAGAGAATGGCCAGTCTGCTGCACTGTGTAGCCGTTTGATTCCTCCACCCGTTCAGCTACATCTTCCAAAGAATTGTTCCTGTAGTCGACAAACCCGACCCCACTTTCATTGCTCTCCTTAGCGTCCGTTACTTCATCCTCGTCACTTCTACCATCATCAATCCCTCAGAATCTTGAAAATGAGAACATGCTAAGGTCAAGCCTGGTGCACCAAACTAATAATAGATCGTTAAAAGTGGCAATCCCCTGCTTTGATGATCAATACTTTTTGGTTCCGCCAAAGGACGGTGGTTGGAGGTGGCGAGACTTTGGTGGTCGTAGCTGATGACTCTGGAGGTAGTAGGTCATGACGAGTCGTAAGATGGTCGTCAGTTATGACTCTGGTGGTAGTAACATGGTCGTCAGTTACGACTTTGGTTGTCATAACATGGTCGTCAGTGACGACTTTGGTTGTCGTAACATGGTCGTCAGTGATGACTTTGGGTGTCGTAACATGGTCGTCAGCTACGACTTTGGTTGTCTTAACTTGTCGTAACTTACAACATTTTGACGACTCAGTGGTCAACACTTGGTCGTAAGTTGTCACTTTTGTTCTCCAAGTCGTCACAATGCCGTAAGTTTCAGTCACACAAGTCGCTAAAGTTGTCACTTTGCCAAACTTTTATTGCCAAAATGTCTTACTTTTTGCGAGTTGCCTGTCTTGCAGATTAAAATGACCATATGACCCCCCTCAAGCCTGCATTCTCAAAATTGAATTGTTCCTCCCAAGAGATTTTGTTACATTTCACTCACTTCTGTTAAGAGTGTATTTTGATGGAATTTTATTAATAGGATCACTTGGTACACAGGTTGGACCAACACATTTTTGAGAACTTCAAGTGATCCTCAAGTAACCCCGCGCTTGCAACGGCCATTGCGGTCATTTTTGAAACAAAGCAACCATGCAAAGAAATGGCCTTTTCAACCCTCGATAAGCCCTGAGAGTTTCTGATATTGCCCGAGAGTGAACCAAATCACTCTTTTATTTGGCACTGGCTTGTAACATAATACACTGCTGAATCGCGGTTAAAAATCAAAATGTCTACATTCAACCTACCACATCTGAGCGAGCGAAGCTCAACTAAAAAAGTTGTCCCCGTGCACGCAGCGCGAGCGTGTTAAAAACCAAAATAATAGATATCTGAATTAACCTACCGTGATTGTGCGAGCTAAGCTCTCTTTATTTTATTTAACCCTCCGAGCTATACTTCTGCAAAAACAAGCAGTAGTATAGCTACTTCTGCAAAAACAAGCAGCAGTATAGCCCGTTTTGTGAAAACTCCGTGTTCTCGTCTTCGCCACATCAATCCGACCACACTGCTGAATTCCTTGCAAAAAAATGATCTAGACGCACCCTCATAACCACTCATAGTCATGTTCATTGCAATTTGACAAAGCACGTTGTCGGAAGACACTGTCCTTTCTCTCGAGATACGTGTACATGGACATTGTTGCGTTCAGTTCTAATTATTAAAGGTACTATCGAGTATAGTGCTTGATAAATAATTATCACAAAAAAATAATTTTAGTTCCCTTAACCCCCGGCTTCCGTGCACTCCTTTCGTGCGCTCACGTGAGCAAATCCTCATAAAATAACCTTAAAACCCGCTATACTTCTGCGAAACTAGCAGAAGTACACCGTATACTTCTTTTTTTTAAGCAGTAGTATAGAGATTTAAGAAGAATCTTGCTTGGAGAGTTAACCCTCTTTTAGTGAGAAATGCCTTAAAAGTGCGATACTAGAACGAAAAAACTCCTTGCATAGGCTAGACAAGAAGTAGTGTTTGTCCATAGTAGTATAGCACTTTTAAGCCACTTTTAAGCCGATTATCTTATTCTCCATGCTTTTTTGTCCGCAACTTCACTCCCATACGTTCTCCCTTACTATCACTTTTCTCACCCTCCTGCTCCCCAAACCATTTAGTCAATCAATCCCTCCGATCCATCATCGATTGCCCAACTCATTCAAAAGGTTCATGATGGAATCTATCACTATAGAATTAAGATTTTATTGAAATACTATCTGTTTATTCCCCTTCAAATGAACACATAATTTTTGTACAATTGTTGACTTGTTGTTTCCTCCTACTCTCCTCATATTCTTCATTGCTATGTCCAGTTGCTTTTGCTGTACCCTTGACACATGAAATTGATTGTAGTCCATATGCCTCCCTCAATCAAATATACAACGGATGTGACGTAAGAACATTGGATGTCCGGGGAATCTTTTCCTCCTCTTTATCATTGTACCCTTCAACACTGCTGTTTCCTGTCTCATATCTTTTGTTATGGTTTGTTTGATGGGCCTTCTGATGCGAGAACACCACATTTTCTAGTTTCTCTCTTCCTTTTGGTGTTCTTTTCAATATGTTTTGCATGCAATCCTCAATCCTACAAGTGCAGCACCTAACTCTCGTGACTCTTTCAGTGATTGATGGCTGATGATTCGATTCTGCTGGTCTGCGCATTGCATTCTGAATCAAGTTCGATTCTGCAATCAGATATCAGTGTTCCTCACAACGTGGAATCTCAACATTTCATGAGCTACAATACAACACAAATCAGAGTTAGATAGCACCAACCTTCAATGAGCACATGTCTCGTCCGTGCACAACATATCCATGCAATTCAACCGTTGACAAGCATAAGATCAAAGATTGTAATCCAATGGTGAAAGTAGGGGCATTATGGCTGTGGTTATTGTTGGGAGCAGTGGCGGCAGGTGGCCATAGAATGCACAGGTTGAATCAGATTCTCTGCCTAGGCTAAAGGGATTGTCGTGGACAGGATGGATGCCCATTTGTACTGATGCTAGTGCTTTTTTGGGTGGATCTTTTGCCCATGGTGGTGAATGAATCGGGCTTGGTGGAGAGGATTTGTTGTCGGTAGCACGAACATGGTGTCGTGGTTGTTATTGGTCCTGATTTTTTTAATATCAAGGTAATGGGTGACAACCTTAATCGTTCCAGGTGTTCAGATGTTCAAATATCCAATCCCAGATGTATACTTTAGAACTGATTTGGGACAGTTTTTAAGAACTGACTACCACAATTACTTTTGGCTACAAATGTTTCAGATTTTGTTTTTCTCGTGATTCCCTGATGTTGACAGCAAGATTCGCGAAACAACCATGATGTCCATCACCACTTTGTTCTGACACCATGACGCACTCTGATTGATCCACGAGCAGAATGCTGTCGATCCTTCCTGCCTCCTCCACTCAACATCCCGTGAAGATACTCGCGCTTATCTTAGCACTGTGTGCTTATTCCAACAGCCTACCTGAACGCACGTGGCTGTACAGGGAAGCTGTTCTCCACCCTTGCAAACCTCCGTGGAATCATCTTTTCCATTTTGGAGACCCCTCTTCCTTCCTGTTGATGACAGGACTCACTTGCGAAGCTTTCTGTATGCTCCACGATCTCCTCAAACCGCCTGGACATCCAGATCTTTCAAAACAAGCCGGACGTAAGTGGTCTTTGTCTTCCGAACGACAACTGGGGCTCTTTTTGTTTTACATTGGGAGCACGATGAATTATAAATTTCTGTGTGTGATTTTTGGTATCACCCCAAATCCCTGTTCGTGCATGTTGAGGAATATGTTGAAGTTGGTTGTCCGTCATCTGCAATACCATCCTCTCGCGAAAATTGAATATCCCACGCCAGAGAAGATGGCGCTGTTTGCTTCAACGATAAGGAATCGAGAGGCTGCCATTGACGATGTGATTGGTTTCGTGGATGGGGTTGTGTAGAAGACTGAGTGTATGTCTGAGCGGGTTACGCAAAATGCATTTTATAGTGGGTATGAATGCGACACTACAGTGAACAATGTTTTCACTTATGGTCCTGATGGTAAGGTATTCCTCGCAGCGATTAACTTTCCTGGAAGTTGGGCCAACGGATCTTTGTGTGCGAGGTTCCTTGATTCGATTCAAAGGAGGATTGAACACTACAAAATTTGTGTTGACCAGGGTTTCCCTTGGAGCGGTGATGCATGGAACATTCTGGTTGGGCCAATGAACGAGCGGAGTGCAAGGCGGTTACATCCAACAATGCGTGAATACATGTTGCGAGTGAGCAATGTGTATGTTTCTTTGAGGCAATCCAGTGAGTGGGGTATGCGTGCATTGCAAGCTTCTTTTCCTCGATTCAAGAAAAGGCTCCCATCTGATGCCAAACAACGGCGATTGGTTGTGCAATCCATTATCCTGACTCACAACTTCAGGACGGGCATCGTAGGACGTAATCAAATAAAAACTGTATTCCATCCTGAGTATGAAGGATACGTCAACCTTGAGGGGTACGATGGCATTGGCCAGTATTACTTGCGGCCAGAAGACTTTAACTCCAATAGTGATGATAATAATATTTAATTTGATTTAATGCAACTAATTTGATTTAATGCAACTTTAATTCCATAATTAATTTCATTTCGTTTAATTTTCACATATACAATCACCACAACTATAATTAATCCTCCTTCTCTTCATCAACATTGTGTTCCTGTTCCACATTGTCTGCATTCACATTAGGTACACCCGCTAAATGCCTCGCTCCGGTAGCCAACGCACCAGTACCCATCATCATCATCATCATCATCTGCATATTCTGCTGTTGTTGCTGCATTTGGCATTCCAACCTACGGTCACGCCGATCCTCCATCTCCTTCCTCTCATGCCTTGCTTCCTCTCTCTCACGTCTCGCCTCTTCACGTTCCTGCCTACGCCGCTCTTCCGCCTCGTCCCACTCCTTCTTCCTCATCATCATAAATTGATGTAGGTTGTCACTCCTCCCGTCAACAATCGACGATGCAATCTTCTCGATGGACTTTGTGACGGAGTCTCGTTCGCGATTTGTCGAGTTTTTAGTCTTATTGGTCTTACCTGTCTTCCTAGACTTAGATTTCCTTCCTGACTCCATGTCAACGGGTGAGGTGTTCTGCCTTGCCCTGGCAACAGATGCGGAGGTGGTGGTTCTTCTTGTAGCCTGAGTTGCTTGTGCTACCTCAATATTGAATTCGTCATCAAGCTCATTCGCGGTTGTGGTATGAGAGACAGCGGCGTTGGTGACGGCGTCAGTGGTGGCAGTGTTTACAGTGGTGTCCACTGGATCAGTGGCATCATCGTTGCCCTCTGCAAAATCAATCACATCCATGGGTGGCAACGTTGGCAGCGGTGGTGGTTGCAAGAACAGCGTTGCGACCTGAAGCGGCTGCACTTCTGTGGCAGGTACTTCTTCTTCTTCCTCCTCCTCGGATGATTCTTCTTGCTTATACTCACCGTCTTTAGAGTTCGGCGAGGATGATGACGATGGATTCATCTCATCTTCTGACGCTCCGCCGAGGATTCCAGATGATGACTTGTCAAGAATCTGCCTTTCAATGGCGATGCATTTATTTATCCGATCCTTGGTGTCCGCCCCCATTCTCCCAGTTGGCTTTTTCATATTATTACAAAGTTTCTTCACCCAATTCTTCTTCAAATCGTCCTCAGATCGCAAATTCTCCTCACCTGACTCTTCTTTGTAGGCCAGCGCAACCAGGTGCCAACCTTCGTTGCCATTAGGCAACAGCCTCTCAACAATTCGGATGAGAATACTGTTATGGTAGTTGGGAACACCAGTTTTGCGGCCGCCGCGACGAGGAGCATGGCCCGCATCCGAATCGTCGTTGTCGCTCATTATCTTTATGAGAATTCGGGGTGACACGGGGTGACAAGCCCCTCCACACGCATTCACATGCTTCCACGTGGTATTTTTTTGTTTCAGATTGTTCCAGATGCATGTTTTTCCAAACTAGACAAAAAGAGGGGGTGTCCGGACACCCCTTTTCCAGTTTGGAATGGCATCTGGAAGAAAAAGGGGGTTGGTCAGGAGGTCTGGAACAGATCTGGCCGTTCCAGAAATTTGTATATTTGAACATCTGAACACCTGGAACGATTAAGGTAGTCACCCAATAGATGCGGTTGTAGGTGACTGACTTGCCTAACTTTTTTGCGTAGAATGTAATGGTGATGTCGGCAGATGCTGAAACATGCTGGAACACGTCCCAACACATCTGATATACTTTGGTTGTTTCGGCACAGCTGTACTTGGGATTAGTACCGGTAAGAGGGTTAATATCTGCAAGCACAACATGACTAAAAAATTGTGCCTGCACGCGCGCTAACTGGCAGCCACTGTTATGTCTTTTTTTAACAAAACAAGCCTAATTCCTTTTTGCGGGCTCCCGCTGCTGCTAAAAATTCTTGCAGCGGTTGCTTGTAATGTTCCTCAGCTTCTCTCCCCATCAAATTCCAGGTCAATTCCGATATCAGTACGATATCGCTACTCGCGACGATCCCACAGCCCCTGTGTCATCTTGTGCCCTTTCCCTCCTCAGTATGACGTCGTCCGCAATCTCCCTATCCATCTTAGCCCAAACCAAAATGGCCCTCCACTCGGCGCGACACGGGTTTTCCAACCCAATTCACGGCATTCTCCTTGGCCAACGCTCGGCGGCGCTATTGCAGGTGACAGATGTCTTGCCCGTCTGCCACGAAGTCCCAACCAAGCCCATTGTCGATATGGCGTTGCGCTTCGCTGATATTTATGTACAGCAGACGAAGGAGACTGTGGAAATTGTGGGGTGGTATACTGCCAACGCTAATGTAACTTCTTCAGAGAAGGAGGCACTGCCCAATGTTTCGGCTTGCCGAGTAGTTTCGTCTATGGCCGAACAAATTAATAATAATGAAGGGTTGGTTCTTGTTCTCTTGTCGTCAATCGGAGTTTGTTCAACTTTCGGCGAAAAAGAGCAGGAAGGGAAATCACCCACTCCGTTGTTCACAGTGTTTGAGAAAGATGGAAAAACAAGGACGTTCACTCAAAATGTTGATGCTTCTCGTGTTGTGACAAAAGAATCAACGAAAGGGGAAGTTTCTGACGCAATTTTGCAAGCATTGACGAGGATGTCTAAATTTTCTTCCGAGTATGATGAACCAACCACCGCGGGAGAACTGATCATTT
Organism: Cyclotella cryptica; assembly: GCA_013187285.1. Taxonomy (NCBI): domain Eukaryota; phylum Bacillariophyta; class Thalassiosirophyceae; order Thalassiosirales; family Thalassiosiraceae; genus Cyclotella; species Cyclotella cryptica. The sequence goes on from JABMIG010000035.1 coordinate 299,662, forward strand.
ACGACTTCGTTGATCACATCACTGATTTTGAGAAGAGAGAAGATCTTGATGAGAAGAATTGGATTGAGAATAAGGCTGTTGTTGAGTTTGTAGATAGTTATTTGAAGGCAAGATAAACACAAATGAAAAATATCTTTCCTGGAAGAATTGTAAACTTGGGTGAGAATGGAGAAGCCACTGCCGTTGTCTTAGAAGTATGCGTTTTGTACAGTTCTTACAATTCTGGCTTAGAGCTTAGGTCTCATACCATAACATTCAAAATCTATGAAGACCTGTTTACGCAAAGCTCCTTAGATCATATGTATAGTATCAAACGGTTCAAACATCCCAATAGTACTTGATTCGAGAAGGTTCATGATCTATTGTTCACATCGTCGCAGTCCCGCATCGGATCGATTATTTATTTTCGCGTCAACCTTCGTAACACGTGTCCAGTTTGGATTGCAGTCGGCCTATCTAGCTTATAAACCTCTCCCAAACTCACGACGTGCTCGAAACATTTGCCGAAACTCGATGGTTCCATCAAATCTTGCTTCTCGACGTGAAATGGAGGGCCTTGTTCATCCCTCCCGGTTGTTTTGTTCTTAACTTCAACGTACAAAGTCCCATTGTCCTTTACATAATCTGACAGCCGTTCACAATATTTCGATCGCAAATCAAGCGTCAGAGCTCCGAAGGAGTCCTTGTCGTACACTGCATGAAAATAATTAAGGAGAGAATTCCTCTTCATCATCATGTCCCCCTCGTACAACGAGGCCCTGCCACTTTTGTGCTTCCATAGTGTCCCTTCATCTGTTAAAGATGAGGTCCAATCTTCATGAGCACCAAACTGAAGGCGCATAGCCTCCAACGCTTCCGGTACGATATCAATGGCCGTCACCTCGTGTCCTTGACTCCATGCGTAGTGAACAAAAGTATCATCACCAGCCAACGGACATAGAATTCGCAAATTCGATGGCGTCGTGCCCGACGGGGCAACTGAGTGCTCCAAAATATGCGACAAGGCAATCTGTTTGGCGGTGATGTCGTCGACCTTCCAACGGCGTGGTCCTCCGTTTAGGATGTCTTGCCAGGTAGCTTTCCAAGTCATTGAGAGTGCTTGAGATGGAGTTAAGGAAAAGAGGAGCAACAAGAGAATGCTCGGTAAGACGATCCGGGCTATTGCTGCGGAAGGCATGAACAATCGAGCGTTTGAGGTAGAATATGGCTGACCTTGGCTGACGATGGGAAGAGGTTTCGAAAAAATGAGACGCCAAGATAGACCACGATTGACCTAAGATTCCTTCCCTTAAACGGAGAAACTTGAAAGGTACTTCGGGTGTTTTAAACATTTACATATAATATCCCTCGTACAAAATCTATATCACCTTGAGACTTGCGATGGTGTGCAGAATGCGATGCCAGAGATAATCATCATTCGTGTACGATAGTGGTATGGAGGTGGTATGGTACAGTACCATACAAGAACTGACTGTCCTCGTATCAGTTCGGTGTTTTTATCACTGAACACGAGCCTACACCAGCTGACCACCTCACACTCGAGAGCCATTTTTTTGCCCTCTGCTGATGATCGTCAGGCAACTAAATAATATCACACCCTAATGATTGCCAAACAATTTGCGACGCGATCATTACGATTGCCATTTAAACCACAGCTGACATATTTATTTACTGGACATACTACTTTCTATACATCTTGATGTAGGCCGAATCTAACAAGTAGAAGAATAGCAGAATGCCATAGGATACTTTTCTTCCCCACAAAAATGTTACAGACAAAAACAATTAAACAAACATCTATAACATTGTCCCAGACTATATTATAATGTCATTTCCGTGGTTTTCCTCTTATCGACCTCCCCCCTCCCCCGATGTTGCTGTGCTATAGGTATCATGTGTTTGATCGTCGAAATCCTCCATAGTGTTGTTCTGTGGTAATGTTTCATCGTCAGAATCGGCTGGCGTATGAAGCGTGCAGTTGATTACTTTGGATGCCAGATCTTTGGGACTTTGGCAAGTCAGCATGTGAAAGATTGATTGATGATTGCCTAGTTTTGGAGCGGCCTCATTTTCTGGCATCGTAACGAGAGAGCCGGTGGTTTCTGTGGCTGTCTCGTCGTCTCTGGCTGGTAGCTGTTTGCTCAGTTCGGAGCCGATTCCTTTGCCAAGTTTTGTGAAGACGGATGATTCGTAGAGTGTCTTGACCACTTTGAGGAACCTCACGAAACTAAAGTCATTGTTCAAAGTCATCTATGGTGGACAACGATATGACGAACAGGAATTCAAAAGGTGAGCATGATTTTGGCTGCACAGAAAAATTAACGCACTGCAATACTAGTAGTAAACAAGTCTCACCTTGGGCGCGACTTCTCCCTTTTCCCCCTTGGTCGACCACAAATACGGCAAATCAACCATAACACCCGTATGACAAGAATCTAATATACATGTCATGGTTACACCCTTCCTCATGGGAGCCAACAACGTCTTGAACACCAACGTATCCCTAATGATCCCCGACTCATTATAATCACACGGGATCAACGCTTCATCGTAACTCTCCGCCTCCGAATCAATGGGAGAATCGAGGACTCGACATCCATGTCCCGAAAACAGGACAAAGAGCGCATCACCCGGTTGACTCTCCTGGGCCAACTTTTTGAATGCCTCGGTAATGTTCGCAAAGGTCGGATGCCGATGCACGTTGTCATCCATCAGCACGGTCATGTACTCCGGACTCTCGGGAAACCCGTAGACGTTGACCAAAAAGTCCTTTATCGATCGGACATCGTCATGACAGGCCTTGAGACCGGCATCCGGAGTCCTACGATAATTACACCCGATCAAAAGCGCGCGTTTCTTGTTGTGCCCCTGTTTAAAATCGGGGGGGATGAGACTGAAGGGCGCTGTCAGGTCGAGCTTGTAACTGCTCGTAATAGCCGCGAACTGATTGTACCCCACGCCCTGCATTTCAATGTTCATTTTTCGCAGGAGTTCGGCCCACGACAGAGTGGAGGCCAATTGGTTGTCGTTGAGGAGGAGGGTGTCAAAGGAGGCTACGGTTCGATCGACGGTAAATCCGGCCGTGTCGACGGTTTCGTCGTCGTCGTCATCGAATAGATTCTTGGGATCGAGTGTGGCGGGGGATGCGGGCCCCGCGCCGGTTTGGGCGACTTGAGTGGTTTCGGATTCGGTGTCGTACATGGCTTTGAGGAGGGCGTTGCAGACGGCTCCTCCGTGGGAGAGGCCGGGTTCGCGGGTGTTGGCAATAATGTCGAATTCCTGTGAAGAGTGAGGAGAAGGTCAGAGCGATGATTATATATGTTGATCAAACAAAGTAGAAAAAGTCATTGCAACCAATTACAACTCCAAGATGTTTCAAAATTCTAGTCCATACTCATTTCCATGTTATATATTCCGTAAGCAACAGCCAACTTATCAATACAAACAAAGCAACTATCAACTCACCTCACTAGTAGGCAAATCCCAAACTCTTCCATACCTCCCAAACATCCCCCCAAAAATCCTCACATTCGCCGGAACAAACGCCCGACACTTGGTCTCATACTCCTCCCCCGTCAAACTGCTCACGGTCCTTCCCAATTCGGGATCATCCCTCCGCGTGAGGGGTAAGTTGGAGGAATTGTCCGCCACGATTTGGAGGTAGGCCATTAAGTCGGCCATGGGTAGGTCGTTGGTGGAATGGTCTTGATCGAGTGTGTTTGTGTTGCTGCTGCGGGTGGATGGTCGTGAGGAGGAGGAGTTGTGATGGTGGTTGTTTCGATGATTGGAAGGAGGAGGAGGATGGGGTTTTCCACCCATGACGAGGGTAGATTGCCGACGTGATGAGGAGGACGTCGTGGCGGGGGAGGGAGCTCGATGGCTGTTGTGGTTGTTGTTGCTGCTGCTGTTATTGGTGACGCCATGACGCTTACGGCCGGAACTGCTACTTGATTCTTTGGGTAGAATGTGATCTTCGCGATGTTCGTCCGGTTTGTGCGCGGATGAAGAGGAAGAGCGTGGGTTGGGCGGAGATTTGCGACGACCGCTGCTTCTGCTCCGATGTTGTTTGGAGGACGCGGCGGCGGAGGAGGAAGATCGTCGGCTCGTGCTCATGGTGTCGTCTTTGCTCTTTTTGCGGCGAGCGGTCGCGTTTTCGGGGTTGGTGCTGTCTCGTCGGCTGCTTTTGTTTCCGGGTTGTGTGTCGTCTGATTCGGTAGGGTTGGAGGAGACAGTACCCATCAAGTCCTGCTGGTGATGAGAGGGAGCTCCCGGTGTCTTTTCTGTGAGGAGAAAGGGAACGGGCAGCGTGGGAGGCAGGTACCCGTGCTGAAAACAATGTTCGATGAGCTCAGCTATGGCGTCGGGAGAGGCGCAGAACGGTCGCTCAGAGGCTCTCTTTTTATTTGTCCACGGTTTCGCTCTACCAACCACGACGATGACTCTTGGTCATGCCCCAAGATCTACAGATTTATCGTTGGACGTTTCACTGTACTGCTTCACAAAAGCGGAGGAAGAGAGACACGATACGATGAAGGTGTATGTCGTGCAGTCGTTGTTTTGGAGGAGGATGGGATGACAACAGCCAGCTGTGTATCGTTCATCAACAACCACTCGAAACACACAATCAAAACCAACTAATACAACATGGGTAGATCAAACCAAGCGAAGAGTTAAACGATGACCCTGGATGATACGATGCTCATGTTGTAGCAGTGGTGTAGAACGAAGGCACCACGCGGCGACGCGAGCGATCATTGCGGCCAAAAACTTTTTCTGTGAACCTCTCTCTTCTGTGTATATCTTGTACATTTACTTTCTCCAACTGTTGGCGATGGAGATTCGTACTCCGAAGGTATCTCTTACTATTAGCTTGTGTTGCGCATGGCAAATTCTTGGCTAATGGTACTTCGAGAGTCTATTTCTCTCGTCCTAGGGAAAAATGGTGGCGACAGGGAGAATGCGTTGAGAAGGAAATTGCTTGTGTTTTCGTCTTTGGAAAGAGAGTCATTTGTCGGGGAGGACGATTTCGGCGGTTGATTGAATTGCTTGTATACGAATATGAATGTTTTCACTGATGTGGTAATTTGTTTAAGCCCCTTAGAAACGTGAGCGAAATTATTTCTCGCGATGATTGTGGGTGGATACAACATTTATTTCTGGACACAATAAATTTTGTAACGTGGACACAATGTGATGATTTAAAATCCATCCACATTCCACAGACACCTCACCTATTGCAGGTTGCAATTCCCTACTTAACAAATAGGTAGATAAGGAAGTAATACATGTTGTAGTGTTGACCCTCCTGGATTTGGGTCTAACTCTCGCTCCATTGAAAGCTGGGAATGATTTTTTCACACACTTTCAAAGTCCTGCTATAAGCCTGTAAATCACTACTTCAACCAACAGAAAACAACACCATCCCTACGTAATGGTGTTTCCCGACATGAGGGTTGCTTCCATCTCCAAATCATCTGTGACAATCGCCACAATGTCCACAACAAAATACAACTATGACGATTGCTAAAATCACTAGAGTCGACTCCCAGATTTGATGCAACTGTGGGTCTTTATTTTGTCTGACATGAGCTAAGGTCACTCTCAAGGTTTTAAACCTGGTCAGACACAGGCCAATACTCTGCCTTATTTTGAGCAGGACATAGGCCAACAATTCACCACTCAAGGAATCCTGATTGCTCCAACAATCTAAAGGTCCTCAAGAGATACCTTTAGAATCATTGTCCCAAATATCAGAGACACTCCAAAGGTCCAAGACCAAGATGTCTGGCTATACCAAGACGTCTAGAAAAGACCAAGAGCAAGACAAACATCAAGACCAAGTTAGCTTGTAAGACCAAGTTATCTGGCATGTTCAAGATAACATGGTATGTTGCTACATCTCTTCTAGTCGATGATTATCAAAGCTTCACTCTGCACTCTGCCATACAGTAAAGTAATTTTTAATCTCATAAAAATAATGCCCAATCAACTGGAATTCAACTTCTCTCTATCTACTACTTAATAATGCTGTCCTAAATATAGGCTTTGGTCACTATTGTACAATAGCCTAACTCCCAGAGTTTCACCGCACTAACACACATCAAGGCTCCTTGGTTGACTCACAGATGGTTAAAAAGAAAATATTTTTTCAAGAGATGGGGTACAACAACATCGTCGATGCATGCCACCGTGCCCATAATTGTTTTCTTCAGCCTCCAAGAAGGTATTTCAAGAAGCTTTTTCTAGGTACTGAGCTAGGAGAACGTTTGCGAGCCATGTCTTTTGAAAAATCTGCTCCCGTAGTGCTTAGGTGGATTAGTGTGAGCGTGGCATAGGAGGGAAGAATTCCCCCATGTGCTACAGTACCGAGCAGGATCCCGTGCAGGATGTGCTCAAGAAAAACTAAAAGACAACATACTTCAAGTTGACTCTACGCAACATGGGGAGTGAGCTCAAAGTGGCAATATGGGCATCCGGGACTTCGGAGCAGCTTTTACTGCAGGTCCGTATGTCAATTCATGCGTGCAAGCAGCCCCACCAGGGCATGACACAAACTTTGACGATGCCAAAAATGCCATTACAACCACTGAGCTCAAGGCTGAGCTAGCAAAAATGGAGTATATGTGCAAGTTTGCAACTTGAAAAAACAAAAAAAACAAGGGCAATAGGGAGATGTGAACCCAGACTCTGAAGCCCTTGTGATCATCAAGGCAACTTATGAGAAGGCTTTAAAAAAGGCCATTGAAGCTGCAAAACTTGCCATCACAATGGATGGAGCAAAGACCTTTTAGCTGTATGGATACCTCCTCTCCAACAAAGCAAGGCAGCCATGAAAGAAAAACATCAAGGCCCAAGTGACTCGTGCTCCATGGGAAAATGTTTACGGAATCACGAACGGCAAGACTCCCACCAAGACTTGGGACTCCTTCTGCAAGTCAGCGAGTGTGCCATGTTCCACCTCCTATAGGTGTCCAGATATGATGCGGGCAAGACCCTCAAGTACTACATCATGAACACGTTGAAGAAGCCCAAGTGGGTTCCAATTTGTCTGATTTTTGTTCATGTTGAGCAGCTCAGCAGCGACCTTGAAATGCTACCATTGCTTTACTACAGCCTACAGGCTAATCAGGCCACTAAGCAGGTATTGCCCCTGGATGATGCGAACTTCGGGACACACCTGCTGTGCAAGTGCCCAGCCAAGTGGCAGACACAGTAAAACCCGACAGTGAATACCACTCTCATCAGTCCTAGAGCCCTCTTGTTAGTCCTTGAGGACATCAAAAATAACACAGAGCTTGAAACCAAGCCGCTGATGAAAAGCGTAAGTTGGAGTTGATGGACTCCCACATCCCCAAAAGGCCCGAGAAGTTGGACTGGACTGAAAAGCACAGTGTGCTCTGCAAGAAACATTGCGGGCCACACAAAAGCCACAATACACATGACTGTCATCGTTTTAACAGAGACAGTACTCCCATCAAAAAGAATGACAGCCCAGGTAAGCCCCATTCAAAAAAGAGGGAAAAGAAGGTGTGAACTTTGCACAGATTTTTCACATGGAGATGAAGAAAGCATTCCACAAGCAGTCTAGGAAGCGCAAGAAACGTTCCGCCAATGACTCAGAAAGTGATGATGACTCTGGCTACAGTTCCTGAAGTCGTGGGTTGGATCGCACTCGGGACTTACATACGTGTAAGAAATGTAAAATAAATGCAGTAGTCAAAAACCACACTTACCCCTGCCTGGATGAAGCCATACCACAACCTAAATTAGAATTAATTAATACAATTGATTCACAATTACCTCACTCAGTAAAATCAAAAAATCTTGCAGCAAAAACATTATTACAAAAAGAATGTAAGGGATGATATGCCCGGTGATGCATGCAAAACAGAACACCATAAGCAAATCAAGAGTGGGTGTAATAACCAGCTAAACAGCAAGGACTGCTGGGTGCCAAGGCCCTAGTTGCTATTATAGAGCCAGCATCTGAAAGTAAGTCTCCCAGAGCATTCAAACAACCTCTGAAGAGTCGCCCCAGTAACAAAATAAAGGTCCTGTTGGGCTCCGTATCTGACGGAGACCTTTAATTCCTACCAAAGGAACCGACAAACCCTTTCCCTACCTGCTAGGCACGTGCCAAGTCTTGGCATTCCTCAGATGGAGCTTCCAAACAAATGGAAGAGGAAGAATCAAGATCAATTTCTTTGAATATTCCACAAGCAAAGATTATACTCTACAACCTGATGTGATTGAATACTACAGTAGCACCACCGTGCCTGGGTTTGACCTCATTCTAGGTGGTAATACCCTGAAAGAGTTGGGAATTGTCCTAGACTTTTGGACAAAACAAATCACTATGGATAAAATTTCACTCCCAATGAGAAACATCAATCAACTATAAAAAAGAGAAAAATGTGAGATGACATGGACTGTGAACAACAGCATCTATCAAAGAATGGCAAAGGAACCTCAAAGCACGCTTGAGGCCACCAAACACCTCATGAAAATCTTAGACTCTAAATATGAAAAAGCAGATGTCAGGGCAATTGTCAACGATGATAGCAACAAACACCTCAATGCCTCAGAACAAGCAAAGTTACTGGAACTCCTGCAAGAATTTGAGGAGCTGTTTCGCGGGACATTAGGTGACTGGGATTGTGAGCTGGTCTCTTTCCAACTGAAGGAGGGGGTAAGACCATACCATGGCCGACCATTCTGAATACCAAAAAAGCACTTGACAACCAGCAAAAGGGAAATCCAAAGACGTGCAAATTGGGAGTATTGAAGTGGCAAGCAGAATCTGAATGGGCTTATTCGCCAACCTTCATCATACCAAAAAAGGACATCACCATACGGGATGTTTGCAATTTCAGGGAAGTTAACAAATGGACTGTGAGAAAACCATTTTCCATCCCCGAAATCAGTACTGTTTTCAAGAACTACCGTAAAATGTGCATTCTAAGGTCAGCAAATGTCAAAAGATACATTTGTGAAGAAGACCAAAGCTAGTGACGTTAACATCTAAAATATTAGTATCCATTCTAGTTACCGAAGTACCTGGAATTGTATTGTAGAGGCATCATTTTTATGATGAGAGTGTTAGCGCAGTTCGTTGTGGTGAGTTTTGCATGTTAAATGACATAACTTGCGAACCGGAAGGAGTTACGCGGAGCAATACATATTGTTGTGAGGTAGTTGACTAAGGCTATCACTTTGTAATAGTTGCTGGCTCTGAAATGCAAGTTAAGTGCGTGAAAAAGACATTTTTATTGCGTTCGGAGTCTAGCCCTTAGAATGTGTGGGTCTTAGAATGTGCATTTTACGGTAGAAGACTTCACTTATGCCACATCCCTTGATTTATAAATGAGCTACTATACCATTAGATTGGATCCAGATGCGTTCAAAATATGTTCCATTATCTTGCCGCGTGGGGTACAGTAATCTTACCTATGACTGAAATTGGGTGTTGCATGTTCTCTTGACATCTGACCTAAGCCGCTTCAATGTAATTTATTATTAAGTAGTAACAGTTAGAGTTAGATACATGTTGTTTACTGACTTTTATTATGAGATTTATGCTACTGGAAAAGCCATTGCATGGTGTACTAGATATTCCATGCATCACCACACCCAGTTGATCCTGGGAGAGATTGGCAGTGATTTGGGGCAGTTGCATGACTGATCCTTTACTCTCAACTGCCAACAGGAACTGTCCCATGAGAAGGTTTCTGAGAGAGAAAACATCTCTTGGATATTTTGGCTGAGAAACATCTATAATGTATATGGGTGTTTCCCAAGAAGGAAAATGTCTTTTGTATATTGTTTCTCAGAAACTAATATCTTATGACTTTTGTACTTCCTTTGCATTCCAGGTGGAAGCTCATTGGGTCTACCAGTCAAGGTAGATAATTGGCCTATGTCAACATCTTCCAAGCTAAGATGTCTGAGCTAATGACAACCCTTGAGTACGGCTGGACTTATATTGATGATTTACTATGCAGCACCAAGGGTAGCCCCATTAACCACCTAGCAAAGCTAACGAGAGTCCTCATCAGGTTGCAAGACACGGGCTTGAAGGTCAATGCATACAAGTTGTTTGTATGTGCCGTGGAAACAGAATATCTAGGATATGTCTTAACCAGAGATGGTATCAAACCACAACAAAAGAAGGTACATGCCATCCTTGCATTAACACCACCATAGAATGTTAAGCAACTCCATAAGAGATATCTGGGCAAAATGTAGTGAAATGGTGGCTCCACTAACCAATTTGGTTGGTGAGTGCATACACACAAAGACCACAAAAGCCAACAAAACAAAAATGGGTCATGACATTGAATACTGTCCGTCAACAAGCATTCAACAATTTAAAGGCAACCATCACTAGATATGTTACCTCGGTCTACCATGACTTCTCTCAGGACTTTGAGATCTACACTGATAGCTCCAAATTACAATCGGGAGCTGTGATAACTCAGAACAACAGGCCGCTGGCATTTTTCAGTATAGAAAACTGACTCCTATGCAGCAAAAACATACCATGACAAAACAAGAACTACTGGCCAGAGTAGAAACACTGAAAGAGTTCAAAGGCACGCTTTGGGGACAGCAAACAGCAATTGACAGTCTATACTGACCACCTTAGCTGACCACAAAATCTAATGCAGGATGCTCTAGGCCCAACCCCTAGAAGAATATGGACCCACCGCTGTGTACATAAAAGGCATCCACGATACAGTTGCACATGCCATCTCACAGCTGGACTATCTACCCGTCAATGATGAAAGGTCAACCTGGATGACTTTTGTCCAATGTTGGTGTTACAACAAGTCTGGCAGCACCAAGGAATCTATGAACCTTGTGTTGCGAATGAAACAAAGAGGACTCCATCTATCCCCTCACAACCAGAGAGATAGTGGAGGCACAACAACCCAACCCAACCATACAAAAGGAACCTGAAAAACAGGGTTATTCCACTCAATTGATCAAAAATGTCAAAATACTATAAATGACAAGAAAATGGTGATTCCAAAAAGCCTGCAACATCGTGCAGTAGCCTGGTACCACCAGTCTTGAAGAAACTCTTTGTATTTCAATGTGTTGGAAAGGTCTCAAAACGGCAGTTCAATCTCATGTCAAAAAGTGTCACAGTTGCCAAGTGAACAAGCGCAAACAGCACAAGTATGATGGCAAAGTGCCATCAAAGCTTGCTATCACAAAACCTTGGGAGGCACTTTGTGTGGACCTCATAGAACCATACACCCTCAGGGCCAAGGACAAGACACAAATTGACTTTATGTGCATCACAATGATCGACCCTGCAATAAGCTGGTTCAAAATTGTAGAGTTGTTGGTATCACAGCCATCTGGGCTCAATATTCCCATGGGTACAAAGGGGCATATGGGCAAAGACTCACATATCCACACAACATAACCCTACTTTGACAAATTGTCAGCAACAGAAGGAAACTTAGTTAACAGGACCTGGTTCAGTAGTTACCCTTGTAGTCAATACATGATCTATGAGAGCCAAAGTGAATTCAAATTCAAACTTTACTTCAAGACCCTCTGTGATTCATATGGTCTGATGCATAAGCCAACCAGTGTCAGGAACACACAAGCGAATGCAATACTTGAGGAGGTGCATCAAACAATCATGGTGATGTTTCGCACAGATGACGTAGATATGGCCGTCACATTCAACAAGAGTGACATAGCTGACTTTCTCACCAGTGCAGTATGGATCATTTGCTCTACCTGTCACACCATACTTAAAACCTCACCAGACACGGCTACTTTTGGATGGGACATGTTGTTTGATGTCCCTTTCTTTGCTGACTATTCAAAAATAGGGGAATACAGCACAGATTCAAACAGGCAACATCACAAGCAGGGAAAACAAGGCCTGTGTAGACTGGGACTATCAACCCGGCGACAAAGTACTACTGCATAAAGACATCATCCTCTGCAAAACTGAGAGCAGGTATGAAAGTGATGCTTGGACCATCACATCAGTTCATATGAATGGCACAATGTGGGTTCAACACAAAACGAACTCTAACATTAGGAGAGTAGCACCATATTTTGAATAAATTAAACATTATTCATGTTATCTCCTCTCGCCACAAAAATACTTATGTTTTGTCATATACTAAACCATCTTTTTTCCTACCTGAGGTATCTTTTCCTCAGGAGGTTTTACATTTGTGTGTGTATTGACACCTTATCACTCCATTCATGGGGGCGAGTGATGTGAGCCAGCCAATACTCTGTCTTATTTTAAGCAGGACATAGGATAAGGATTCACCACTCAAGGAATCCTCATTGCTCCAACAATCTGAAGGTATTCAAGAGATACCTTTAGAATCATTGTCCCAAATATCAAAGACACTCCAGTGGCCCAAGACCAAGATGTCTGGCTAGACCAAGAGGTCTAGAAAAGACAAAGAGCAAGAAGAACAGCAAGACCGTTATCTTGCAAGACCAAGTTATCTGACACGATGAAGATAACACGGTGTGTTGCTATCTCTTCTAGTGGATGGTTATCATAGCTTCACTCTGTCATACAGTAAAGAAATGTTTAATCTCATAAACATAATTTCCAATCAACTGGCATTCAACTTCTCTCTACTATTTAATAATTCTATCCTAAATATGGGCTTAGGTCCTTTGATTCATCTCCATCGTGAAAGTCACAGACAAACACAACAAGCAACCAAAAGCGTAAACACAAAATCACAAGTAGCTAAATAGCTAATGTCCGATCAAAAAGCTTCTCAGTTGAGCACATTGCATCCATGCACGGGTATACCCGGACCTATCACCCTGACCAGAATGTATTGAAGGGAAATGGGCTGCAAGAGATTCAAGCCAATTGCTATTTCAGTTGAGTAATACCCAATATCCATTACGCCGTGGTGGATGGCCTAATTTGTTAGTGGCCGTGCTAGATAGATTTTTGGCAAGGGGTTTGATTCTTTCCCAGCTTTCAATTAAAAATATCTGTAAAAGTTGTATGATTTACTAGTAATTTAAGCTAAATGCAAAAAGGTGGGTGCTCAAAACTGAATCTGGGAGGGTTTCCCCAAGATGAAACCATCATCTATCTATGGATATAGATGTAAGCCATCTTGGTAGTAGACCGTATGGAGGGTGGTGATTATCATCGCCTTTGGACACAAAACATTAATTTTATAATTACTCAAGTGAGATAATGACCCCCTTGATTCCATATCACACTAGCTCTATGCAAGCTTGCTGCCAAAGATGCATCCAATGATTGCTCACGCGATGATAGTCATTGTGGACAGGGGGGGTGAGAATTTTTAGTGTATATCTACTTAAAAGTAGAAAATCCCATTTTACTCCACCATTTGTGAAAATGAATTCATTCATCTATGACCAATGCCACAGCAATGTCTTCTTGGGGTATTTCTCACCATCAAACACAAGTACTGTGGCAGGAGAGACAACATTATGATAATTTGCATCTGCTAATTACCCATGGCATCTCAGTCTATTTCCAGAAACTGGAGCAAAGATGGAACTTGGATGATTCAGGAGCAGACAGTCTCCTTGCTATCATGCTATAGACTTCAATCAAGAGAAGAACAAAGCAAGTTCTTTTTGAGCAAGCAAATGCAACACGGAGAGGCCATAATAGGAAGACCAACAATCAGGAGAGTTCAAATGAGTACTTTATTAAGATATTTGATGAAGAAGAGAATATGCCGAGGCAATTGTCAGAAAACGAGGTCTATATGGAATCAACATTTTTGAGGATGTCCGGCCAAGCTGGGGTTGGGGTGACAGAAGAAGATAACATATCTGTACATGGAGTCTTCGAACTCTGAATCCATCAAGGCGATCAATGATAAGACTCAAACTGTCATCAAGAAACTACACAAGCTCTAATACCAGCAAGCATCACACCATCAACATCCAGCACAAAATGGCATTTTTCAGCAGGCCACCATTGCTTAACTCTTCAATGGTACAAGTCATTGTGCCAGCCAACCTTAACCCTAACCAGTTCAAACTCACATAACAAATTCAGATGCAGCAACTGTCATATGGGAGTCTACAATGAGGACAATAGGTGCCCAGAAGCGATAGCAAATAAGCACAGAAAATATGGGTGGGTGGAATAAGAGACAGGAGGAGGAAAATCAATTTAGACTACTATACAATGGCTTATAGAGTATCACCAGACATGGCGGCATGGTTCGTGAACTTGAAATGAGTTCTCCAATCAGTACCAAGTCTGATCCCATCTGACTTGAGTTTTGTCGTGCATATGATAAGATCATCCCAATGCTCTGGGGGCAACATTTGAATGCGACTATCAATTAGCAGAGTTTGTTCTTGGGATTGTCAAAGAAAGTGGCGGTGATAAGATTGTGTTTGAATAAAGCAACTTCTTGCATTGCAAGTTGTCAGATTAAAATACCGTCGCAAGTGGACATGAAGAGATTGCAATTTGTTGTTCCTTGTGTAATCATGGCAGATGTTGTAGTGAGTAGTTGCCTTGTTCATTACTAATTTTTATGCTAAACAGTGCAGCTACAACAATTCTGGTGATAAAGACATGAATTAATCTATTGTTCTTGCTGTGAACTGTGAGATGGGAGCAGCCCATAATGTTGGTATGTGACATTTTTATGAGTAATTATTACGTGCTTTTCATCACATGCTCATGAAACCAATGGTTTTTGTTTCCAGGTCATTTTCTGATAGCCAATCTCATCATTACAAGTTTCATTGGAACCTAACATGATATCATGATTTCCACTTGGTATTCTTCTTGCCATCCTCCCCGTATGTTGATAGAGTGGATTGGCATTATTGGTCAGGAGATGTACTCATTCAATATTTTCACTCATTGCTTGTCTAAACCAACCCTGTTGGTGTGACAAGTGACTCACATGCAGTGCAGTGAGCTTCCACATCAATTTAGCCGTTCAGCTAACAGATTGATGTGGTGGCATCATTGCTGAAGAACAACATAATGTCATGTGTATGTTAGCACCAATTTATATACTAAGCCATTATTTATACTGTTCCGCCTTTTATATAACGACATGCCATTATATATAATTGTTTTTACGAGAATGGCATTTGTGGAAATAAGCTATTTGCTACTAGGCTAATCAGGACTCTCCAAAATGCCCCTAACTATTGCCCACTTAATCTTTTTGTATAAGATAGCAAATAAAAATCAACATCATGTACTCACAAGCACATTGAGCACACTACAATGATTTATAGAACAAAAGAATGTAAGATTGAATCACAAGTTTTCATTTTTTACATGGAATTTGACGCTATACTTAAAATCAATGCATCGGTTTTTGTGGAATTCATACATATTGGTATCATGCTGAATGAATAGAGTAAGTGTTGATTTCAAATAAAATATATTTTACATGGAATTCTGTTAATCATGTTTTCATTTGATATGGAATTGTGGGTGATGTGTAAATCTACATTGAGTCGCAAGTTTTGAGTTTTTAAATGGAATTGTATCCTATTTAAAAAATCGAATCGTGCTGCCTGATGTATTCATGCTATTTAAACATATTTTAAAAGAAATATCTGGATAAAGACTTGGAATCATGTGTCATGTGACAATAAAAATGGTGGGAGGCAATTTTATATGAAAATGGTTTTCGTTCTTCAACATGGGGCACCTTCTTTGGATTTATGTTTTTCTGGGAGGCACGGTTATCCACACTATGTGTGACCCTTCCCCCCCCCAGCATGGTTCTACTTTGTTCCCAACACTGGTATGAAATTGGTTGCCTAATTATGCTTTTATGAAAAAAGGAAGAATTATGATGCATTTTTAACTTTGTAAGTAATATAATCTTGGGACCATTTGGGAAAAAATATTGCCACTTGGGATCAGGTTTAGACCAAACCATCATATTTGGTTATGGAATACATCTTTGTCTTATTCATGACTAAATCGCAGAAAGTACCCGGTTTAAACCATTCATTGACTTGCCGACTTACATGTTTTGCATTTTTCCCTGCTAGATCTAGTTAACTTCCATGACTTCATAACTGTGAGATTTCTACGGTGTAAGACGTTAGTGGTGATCAAATCTTTTCAATTGAGAATTATACATGGACTTGCCAGCTGATGGTGTCTGGTGCCTTCTCTTCTTGATATCGGACAAGAAACATATTTTTGCCTGTCCATGTCTCAAGCAGTCAATTGAGGCTGTGGGAATGCTCTAAAATAGCTAAAGTTTTAATGATCTACATTTTTTTCTAAGTTTTAATGATGTACATAATTTTTTTCTATTCTGTAACTTTGCATCGTAATGGTAGCTTTAACAGTAAATATAAATAAATGTCTACTTGAATAAAAAATCTGCTCTTCAGTTTTGTCCACCACTTTGGACAGCGGGTAGACATGTTTGTTTTATGGGAGAGAGGCAAGACAGATCAGAGTTCATGCCAGCAAGAGCCGGTTTGTGTGCCGTGTGTGACTAAATGACTGTTCGTGCTTTTTAATCCCGCAGATAACTTATTTCCCGCAGATAGTTTATTTCCTGCAAATTGCTTGTTTCTCGCAGATAGCACTATAAATAGTGCTATCTGCGAGGATAGCCTTATTTGTGAGAGTGCACTGTTCCTATGTGGAAAATAAGTTTATCTGCAAGGATTCTCTTATTTGCAAGCTGGCAAATAAGCCCATCCTCGAAATTAAGCCTATCCTCACAAATACACATATTCAGTCTGATGTAAGTGATTAGGCTGATCCTTATTTACAATAAATTTTAAAATAAATTTATTTTTGCTCCTAGAGGAATAAATTTATTTTACGATTTGGATCCCTCCATCCTTATTTACACAAGTGACATGACATTATTATTTTTCCAAAAAATGATACTACTCTGCAATGAACAAAACACTTTTCTAATGTATTCCGTATTATTACTATTAAAACTACTTATTAGCTAACAGACAACAATGATGGTAATTGACTAGAAAAAACCTTGCTCTCTCCACCTCTGCCCTTTGTTCTTTCATACCCTGGTTTTGCGGTTTTGCCAAGCTATAATTGGTTTGTTGTTGTGTAAAGTTGTTGATGCCATGTCTCGTCTCGTCTTACATAGCACTATTGTACCATACAATGATTACAGATGTGCATTTGATACTACTACTATAATATGCTGTAAATGTAAAATGGTTGTTGGTTATTTCGAGACTTAATTAAGTGTGTAACTTTAGTCTTAGTAGTAATACTCTAAACATCGTTCACTTATGATTTTCCCACAGCCTCATTGAGGAAGGTCATTGTCCTTGGATGTGTTTGATAATTGTTTGGCATTGGAAATAGATAGAAAAGGTGCTAGGTTAAAAGAGATTCCGCCCCTGTGGGTGGGGCTACAATAAGGAGTTCATTGGATTCAATTAATTTCTTTTCTGGTCACAAAACAAAATTACCTAAAAGACCAGTATTTGTGAATCGAAAGATAGTTTCTTCATAGACCATCAGTAATATTGCTAGCTGACAAGAGGAGATGCCATTATTTATAATAAGGATGCGTATCACACAAAGTAATAAGAAATGATAACGTGCAGTCATAGTGTTCATGTTGAATAATTGAGCATAAGTTATTCCTTCTTACTCAAGAAGCATCCTTCATGGGTATGTTGCGCCAGTTAGATTAACCCTCGTCCTTAATACACATGGTGCCAATTTTCGTGCCTCAGAGATGGCGGACAACAAGGACAGAAGCCACGATAGTAAAAATAGACATGGTGGATTCGTAGGTAGATGAAGCACTGTCGTCGTCCGTCACATCATCATTTTCAGTACTTGTTGGTGCCGGCTTGACCGTGACTGTCGGCACACTTGCCTTGAGCGAATCATTCTTAACAGAAACATTTGCAAGTTCAGATACACCTTCGGCATCAGCTTCCTCTTGGATGACTGTGGAGAGTGTTCCATCCTCCACTTTTGCCTTCAAGTCTGAGGTAACTTCCCCATAAACGGTAGCAGAGAGATCCTCAGAATTGTTACATGCTGAATCGTTGCATTGCTCTGTTATTATGACCTCAAACTCAACATCAACGCCTTGACCTTCCTCGAGCAATCTAAGAAGACGGCGAGTCACTGGAACCCCTGCTATTTTAAGTATGCGAATTTTCGCTCCTTCAGGGAGAACGCTTGCAAATACTTTTTCGAGCAAGTCAACAACAGCCCCTAATGCAGTAAAGTCGAGATCAGATACGCTTATTCCAGCCAGTGTCACCGCAACATCAAATTTGACGTCAACAGATCCGACTTGCGCCTTGGTTGGGCTTGCGGTAGGACCAGTCGTTGGCTTCAATGAAGCCTTGACTGATAGCTTGGGTGTAGGTTTCGGTGTAGGCATTGTTGTTAGTTTCGTGGTTGGCTTGGGAGTTCTTTGTGTTGGTTTTGCAGTGGGCCGTGCAGTAGGAGGACTAGAAGAAAGGTACAGCGATGGTGGGGGCGATCCAGTCTCCGCAATCAGGTCGTCACCATTATCTGTGCTTGCCGCGTAGTCATCATCAGAGTGTGCGGTGGTGTCATCATCATTGTTTGTGTTAGCGCCATCGTCAGTGTTTGCGATAACATCATCATCAGTGTTTGAGGCGGTGTCATTCGAGTTTCCGGTGTTCAGTAGCAATACGCTGTCAATTCCGATATCACAGACTGGTCGCAAGCAATCTTTCGCGGCAACGTTGTATTGGATCATTTCAAGCAAATTACAAACCTCTGATATATATGCATAGGCAAACCCATGATTAGAAACGGGATAGTCGTCATCACGGCGATCGTCATCATACTGATACGACATGGATTGCCCAATCATATCATCAAAGCTGTAGCTAAAACTCAGATCATATGTTGGCAAGTCAGCCCAGTTGAAATCCTCCCATCCAAAGTCGTTTTCGAACGAATAACTCATGGAAAATGAGACTGGGGATGGCGTAGGATGTTCAGTAGGGAAATCATCGCCGCTGCAATGCATGTAGGCTTCTTTGCCGAGTTCAAAGTCTGCGCCACATACATCTGGGCCAAGTTGGAGAATACTGCATTCACGGCTCTCTTCGACTCTTCTCTTCTTTAATATGATATAATCTGACATGCATTTGAGTTTATCATTTTCAAGTATGATTCCGTTGTCTGAAACTGTGCTCTCTGCATTAGAGTACAAGAATATCAAGTCCGTCGAGGAACAGGTATACATCCAACCAGAAAGGATAGCATTCTTATGGGTATCTTGCTCACACAAGTCTTCCCAGCAATAGGGCTGAGACATGAACTGCATGAGATCATCCACCGCTTGGTGATACTCATTGCCATCTGACGGAGCAGATTCGTCAATACAGCCCAAACGTGCGCTATCAGCAATTTGAGTAATCCCAGACTCATCAATGGACGGAGGGGTGCAGGATTGCATCGTACTACTTAAAATTTCAACCGACCTAGAGAATATGCAAGTTTGTTCTTGAAGACCAGCGCATTGCATTAGCATTTCCATAGCACTCTCTCGAACAAAGTCCACAAAAAACGTATCGATTTCATCTTCGGACTTTTTGCTAGGAACGCCTGTGTCATTACACCCCCCTGCGTCGCTTGCCCCCCAACACTCTGGAGGCGCGAGGAAGAATTTGATCAGTTCAGAGTAGGCTATGTCAATGTCAGTCTGATCAAGATGTTCTCCCAACTCGGCACATCTCTGCCCGGCTTCCATTAGCAACGAGCCGATAAACGGTCCAGCGTCGGCTTCGGTTGGTACATAGCACATATCATACGACGTGTCATTTCCGCCACCGATGGCCTGAAGCGCTCGACGAGCTGGCATTGGCTGGTTATCACCTGCCCCATCCAAGGAAACAAGAAGGTTAAAAGCTTGTTCCCAGAGACATTGGTTGACAACATCGACTTCGGCGCCCGCGCAAGCTGCAATCTCCTCGAAAATCAACATCATAAAATTATCTGATTGGTTCATTGATTCCTCGCAAAGCGAGATCCAGCAGCTCTCTGCACCGAAGAAGCTCAGCAATCGGCTTGTTCTATCCTCGTATTCTGCTGTGGAGTATTCAATGTACTTCGAAGAGCATTGTTGTCTCGCGCCATCAAACAAGCCACGCAAAACGGCTTCGTCGAATTCAGGAGCACTGCACGTTCCGTCTCCTTGTTCCTGAAGAAACCTCTGGAGGCTTCGGCCTTCACCGGAGGTAATTATGTCAATTGCTGTCGAGACAAGGCAATCATCCCTATCTAGAGACAGACCGGTGCATTGTTCGACGAAACTGATGCCAATGTTAATAAAAAAGTCCAATCCATCACTTGCATTGTCAACATATGTGTCATCGTTCATATTCATAACTGTGCTGTTGAGGGTGTTGTCGTCATAACAATCTGTCTCCCCAAAGCACTGAGGAGTTCCAAATATTGTAACGAGATCGGATACTGCCTTGTCAAAGTCTGACGTACTAAATGTTACGTTCGAGCATGATCTTTGAGCAGCGTCTAACATCCATGTCGCTTCCATATGTAGTTGATGTTCGTTCGGTTTCTTGCACGAAGTATCATTCCCATCAATTACTGCTTGAAGAGATCTGCGAAAGCTAGTTTCGTTGCCATCAAAAGCATTATCACTGGAGCCGCCCCATAGAAACATGATTTCCAATAAATTATCATGGATGCATTGGTCAAAATCCAGGAGGACATGAGCACATCGGGCAGCTTCGTCGAACATCATGTCGATGAATTCTATGGAAGGGTTTGTGAACTGGTCGCACATAGCTTCAAAACAAGTTGAGTTTGATATCACGCTTTGAAATGCGCTCAACGTGCTCTCAAACTCTTTATCGGCGATAGGTAGCCCACTGACTGTGCATTGTGCTCGACTGGTTGTCATCACGGCGAGCAATTCATCCTCGGGCACATCAGGTGGACTGCATCCGTCAGTTTGAACACTGCCATCATCATTTTGAAGAGAATTATCGATGCTCGTATCCCTACTCATGAGTGTAGCTAATGTCGTTGAGACTAAGCAGGATTCCTTTTCTATCGCAACTCCGGTGCATTGACCCATGAAATCCAAAACAATATTTCCTGGATTGTATCCATCGCTTTTTTTGCTAGTGTTGTTCGAAAGCGAAAGATGGCTTGGACTTAACCAAGGGAAGTTTCCCGTCGCTTCAGAGGTCGCGATTCCAAAAGCGATTGCTGGCGTTAACAAACGACTCATTTCCGAGGAGTAAAATAAGACAAAAATGAAATCGATTCCTTATATGAACACAACAAATCGCTGCTGAGAAGAAGTGCTCAAACTAAATCCCTTCCTGCGTTGGCATTGAGGCTGTGAAAGAGTGAGGATGAATCTGTTGTTGAATAATTTGTTCGACAGAAAAACGTGACACTATTTTCAGGGGCAAAGTATGTACCATTTTCACGCTTAAACAGAACTGACGCAAGTTTTCACAAAAAAAATATGATACACGATTCCAGAAAACTCAACCCAAATATTCGTATGTTTTGCTCACAAGCAATCTCGTTAAACGCCACATCAAAAGTAAATTGGCCCCATTATGAACCCAAATGCAGATGTGATGATAACGCTAATTACATTAACTTGTGCATTGGTAACGAAATTTTTTCCAGATATATGAACCGTGGATGGAGAATCGTTGTTGTTTCTGCATGAATGTACGCATCCTTTCTTTTCGTCATAATGGGTCGCTTGCATCGTTGCTCCCTGGAAATTGAGGTCAAATAACAATTGAGTGTCTTGACAGTACGATAGCGAACGAAAATATTCAAAAAATGATTGATCTCACCAATAATGAGTCGGTAATACTACCAATTACTCCGCAGGTTGCTCCAAAAGCAATGTAGGCGAGCGGTTTCGCGTCCAGTTCACTAATCATATCAAGAACTAACACACTGCTCAAGATTTGAATATTCATGTTGCACAAAAAATGTATTCTTTGAGTCAAACGATTCGCCAGAGATACCTTGAATTCCACTGAAACTAAGTCTAAGGAAACTCACCCAACACCAATCACAACACCCCCGACAGCACTAAAGACCGTACCCAATAATGTAACGCCCCCATTCGTCCCTCGAGGGACGCGTCTTCCCGAAGTGATTAGAATAGGTTCGCTCTTCGACAAAATTCCCAGCTCAGATGCCAATGTGTCTCCTAGGTTGGTGGAGTGGTGAGCTATCAATGCGCAGGTTAGGGAAGACGCCAAAGAATCCTTGCTGAAATCTGCAGTAAAGCGAACAAGTCATTTTGCTGATTCAAGACCTGTTCATCAATATAGATACGTGGCGTGCAAACGGACCTACCGATGGACTTCTCATTTCCACAATATATGACGTGGACCAATTGGATCACCACGCCAAGGACACTGCACGCCAATACTTGATTGGGACCTCTGCAGGACGATTCGTCAGCTGATCTATCCAGCAGCGACTTTTGTTGCACTTTGTATTTGGTTGCCTTGGTACCGATCTTAAAAAAGGCCTTGTGGTTAAAAGAAAACCGCGCGTTCGACATAGCGATGAAACCAAATTGTGCACTCACCACGTAAAACAAGAGCAATAAAAAACCCCGCAACCCGCAAGCAATACTCAAAAATCCAACGATCCATGCAGCAATGGCACCATGATTTGTTAATGATTTGCGCTTTGCCCCACGTATTGACATCAATGTCGCGACTGCGGCGGCTGTGGCTAGGGATAGTTGAGAGAAGGGTTCCATTGGCAGTATAGTACAACCTGGTCTACAACTTCTGGTGAAGGAGAGAGGGGAGAGCGCGTGTTATATCAGGTTATGTCGGTTGCGGTTGACTGATGTGTGCTCTCTGAGAGCTCTGTGTTTGTGGAGGCAGGTGTGATATTTGTTATTTGGTATCTTTTGGTATGATAAAAGTACGATTTGTACAATACCGTACAAATCAGATATAACTCGCGCCCTTCGAATAAAGCCTATGGTATTGTACTACAACGCGATTATTCCTGAGATGTCAGCTGAGATCAGTAATTGAAAGACATGAGACAGTTCACACAATGGAGTAGTTTCAAATGAAGGTTCAATTACCTAGTCCCCATGATTATCAAACAAAATTATTTTCGGTGAACCGTGACCCTTGGATATTCGTTCCAAAACAACAATATTACTTGTCAGTGAACACGTGACACAACAGACAACAGCTTGTCCACTAGCGCAATGCAGACATCAATTCAAACATGAAGAGAAATTGTCATCTGGATACGACATAGTAGCATGTAAGCAAGGTAACTTCCCATCAATACCATTGCAAGCATTAAATCCACCAGTACCAATTCTCTTGTCATCTTGTCTGTCTGCCTCGCAGAGAATCGCACAGTCGAACAGACAGCAAACACGCTGCCACAGAGCTATCCTCCATTGAACACCAGAGAAAGAGATAGACAAAGAATTATGCCTACACAGAAAATATTGAGCCCTGTAACAACCAACTTTTGTGAATGATCAAGTGGAAGAGGTGGCAAACGCTTGCAGAAACAGTGGTGGACAATGCCAATATGATTCAACATTCTCAATGCTCTTCCCACGTCCATTTTCTTGCAATCATCCAATACAGCCGAAATCAAGGACGGCATCAACTTTTTATACATCTTCTATTCCGAGTCCTCGTCTATGTCATTACATTTTGGATGTAAATTAAATACAATCAGGAGCAAATCCTGATCCTTCTTCTCCATACGAAATCGATCTCCGTTTTTCTTCAAAATACCCCATTCAACCAGTTTTCGAATCCTATCCATCTCCTTTTCCCCGCCTAACCCCTCCACGGTCATTATATTTTGGGGAAGGTACGCCATCCTCCACAGGATTTGTGCCATGCCCCGTGTCCGTCCCATGAAATTGATTTTTGACAAAAAGGACACATTCGAAATGTCAATGGATTTGACTGCTGTGAACATCTGTCCACAATGGTGTTCATCCTGACAGTCCGGACAGTCACAGTCACAGTCAGAATCGTTGCCGTGCCTCCATACAAATGATACACTGAGGAGCATTTGGCACTGTGGACACTTGATAATCTCGTAGTTGAGATCTCGTTCATCCTCGAGAATAGGATTGAAAAATCCGTAGAAAACCTTGGTGGGGAACTCCACACATTCCATGCCCCACGGAGAGTATTCGTCATCGTCCTTCTCCACGGTGATCTCAACTATTTTCAGAATGCAACCGGCACAAAACCTAGTGGAGAACGACAATTCTTTGGGAGGATCGGAATCGGAAGAGCCTCCGCAGCATGGCAGTATGACGAGACGATGCCATTCGTATATTGGTTGATGCTCTTCTGTACAGATGGAGCAGATGTTGTTGGAGAATGGGTCGACGGTGGGATCATTTTTCTGTGTCCCGGAGGACTTCTTTTTTGACCGATTCTTTTTTTAGTAGCCCTCTTGGATCTTGCAGCACGATTTGTCTGGTTGTTATTGATAGGCTGGTTTTCTTCTTGGTTGTCCACGCGACCATCTAAATGACTATGGACTGCATTTGTGCCCGGTACAGTGAACAACGAGGGAGTGTTTTCAATGGAATCGTCGTCTTCTAGATAAAGAAAACGATTTTCACATGGTAGTGGGGTGACGACGCGGAAATGACGGAGGCGTATTCTTCTTCGTTGCTATCTTTCTCGGCGTGCCCATTCGGCAATAGCAGAGTCAACGAGTCATCGTCCACAACATCATCATTATCAACGCCGGAGCTGCTAGAATTACCAGCACCTGAATTCTCAATGACCGCTTGATCGCTATGAAGAGGCAGTGGATGCCTTGCTCGAATGATTCTGCATGTATTTCCTGCTGCACCAATGACGAAAGGTGATGTGTCGTTGTTATGGGTGGGGTCGGGAGATTTTATGGGTGGGGTCGGGAGATTCGGATGCCATTTTGGTGGGTATCTTGTGTTCTAAAAAAATAAAGCAAGCAGATTTTGGTTGACTTTTGCAACTCTTCCTACCTCTAGAGTTGATATGGGTTGTGTCAAGAGGTGTCGAGTGTCAGCTGTCCATCAGCGAGTATCACAATTGTTATCTAAAAATCTTAAACGTACTGGTAGCGTGGTACCAAAAAATGCCGATAATGATGTACCCACCGGTACAATACAACGTAATATGTCACAATCCTTGTCTACCGAAAAAGTACCTAGGTACCATACATACCATTGGCACCAAAGTTACACTACTAGCCGCCACGACAAGATTTTTTGCAGATGACAAAAAAGAGAAAAATCATGCCCAGCTTCTCAGTGAGGTCTTTACATCATGTTTAAGTTTTTTTACTATCCAAGTCTCATTTGTTGAAACAGAGGAAGAATAAAGTTGAAAATCAAAAGTTACGGACAGTGTTACATGTACTCGACAGTTGCCAACTAGACCAACTATATGCAGTGAAACTGAGAAACACAAAGATAAAGCATTGACATGATATCATGTCCGTGTTGAACAAGTACAGATAGAATTGCAAGTGCATGCACCTTGCAGTTGCAGGCTTCACACAATAATGATCACACATCAGTTGATATGCTTTAGGTACCCTTTGCAGCACCATACTCATGTGACCCTGCGCTTTCAAAAAATTTAACTCGATGAATATCAATGATATAAACATTCTTTTTCATCAGTATACTAAGAAAAGAATGATGATGTTGTTGATATTCATTGAATTCAAATTTTGTAAAATCAACGTAATTCATAGAGATGGTTCTTGGTCGAGAATTCGAGATTGAGACACGAGAATTTCTCGCTCGAGATGATGTCTCATCTCGAAACACTCCTATCCGAGATCCAAGATGAGATTTTTTACGTACACGTACAACGCACGTACGTATATAAACAGGTATCTATCCAGGTACATACGTGACGTGGGTCATAAGTGCGTACACACTCATTCGATCTGGAATGGAATCTCCTATCAATTCCAAGGATATCATCTTGAATGAGATCTTGATCTTGAAGGGTCAAATCTCGAACTATTCTTGATCTCGAAAAATTGCTCGAGACGAGAACGAGAACCGTCTCTAGTAATTCACCTTGTTTTACCAGCTTTTGGTGTTGACTCGTCAACCTCCTGTCATTCTTGGTTTCATGTGGGAACCAATTTCTCAAGGAAGTGCTCTACTTAAAAAAGGTCTAATGTTTTGTGATGACTCCGAATGACCAAATCTAGATTTATTTCATTATGCAGATCTAATTTTCTAGTAGGGGTTTGACTATTTTTAGTCATCAGTACATACCAACTGATGTGAACTGGTCAAATTTATGGGAAATTTTTTTAATAACAACTTTCATTGGATGCCTTCATCAATAGCATAAAAAGATATTTATGTACATACATTGTACAATGACCTGCATTGCCCAAAGGTGGAAAACGTGTCTTGCAGAAATGAAGTGTAGAAGGGAATGTCTGGCTCTGTTTCTGGTACAACTAAGATTTCAAAACTTGATTTTGAAAAAGCTTGACAGCCCCCCCCAAATCATAAGTTTGGATACAATATTGTGTCTCATAGTTGGATACAAACCTTTTGGTACCAAGATTGTTTCATGTAGGGTAAATTTCGACAGGGTTTCAAAAAGCATTGGTGTCACCAGGAGGGGTGACATTGTTTTAACCAGGACATTGGTATCCAAGTACTTTGGATGAATTTTTGGTAGCTGGCTAGTCAAGTTTCTCTCTAACTAGTTCTAGTTGTGACCAAATTTTTGGTACTCGTATACCCAGGGGGAGTCAGTTTGGCAACTGGTCAGGTTACCTACCCTGGGGAGCTGAGCAATAGTGTGAGGGTAATGTTATCTGGGAATCAAGTACACAAGTTTCCGTCACAATATTTGTACACCTTTGACCATACTTTGGGTGTTGAACTACTCAGTGCTCAGTGCAAGAAAGGGTGATGGGCAATTATTTGAGTCACGTTACTAAACTACTGTGAACAATGGGATTGGTGGTCCATTTTTGTACCAGGGTCTTAGTTAGAGAATTTTGTTAGGATGTCACCCCTCTTGTGTCACCACCTAATGCAAATATAAGCCTTTTGGTTGTGAGTTCACCCCACCAGAAATTGTATATATAATAGAAGTTTAGCTGTTGAATTCCAGGGAGCTCAGCCACGCATCAGGTTCACACTTAGATTGCTGTCCATCAAACAGAAGGAAGGGAACAAGAAAAAAATAAAAGGACAATGCAGTCATACAACATTAAGGAGCTGAACAGAACACATCAAGCAATCAGCCTACTATGCATTTTTGGAAGACTGACAGATAGTCTAGTCTTTGTTCTAGTTAGATGCATCCAAACATACAGGGTGTCCCAAAAACCCAAGCACAATGTGTATCATTGTGTGTATCTCTCTGAGAATATCCCTTCTTGATGTTGTATTCCTGAGTTGTCCTGCTGAAGTTCGTCCATTTGCCACACTATATATTTTGTTAATATGTGGGATTGTTGCGATGGGGCTTGCCTTACCCCATGATAAGGTTAGGGAATTATTATCTCATAATGATGTGTAAATACTACTGTATTTGAAGTAGAATTAATGAAATCGAGTGGTTCACATTATAGCATCTAAAGGCATAGTTTCTGAGAAAAATTCTTTTTTAGACCCTCATGTTAGTAAAATTGTAAGTGGTCATTCGAGAGATAAAATGTTCCAAGGTTCTTGCTAACATGTATGTAAAAAGTGAGAAAGAATCACTTACTCTGCCCAAGGAGCGCGACCGTTGAGCGATGTTAGCTATTCAGTAAGTAAAAATTATTTTCTAACCATTTAGCTAACAGAACCCTTAGTCTTCCTAACAATTTGTTTGCAGTGTTACCATCTTGGGTGATCCTTGTATATCAGGAATCCTCCCATATTGATAGTGTACGAGCTTGGTCTTTTGGACACCAACTCTCATGCACAGATCTTTTCACAGCTCATGCCCCAACCAGGTCATGATTCTTTAAGCAGTTCAAATAAGGACATGTGCAGCTCTGTAGATAACTGTATTTTACAATGTTATTCTTTGTTCCTGTTAGACATGAGGAGATGTGATATGGTTGAGTTTGATGTGAGAGTGAGTAAGGGTGCCAGAGTGATTTCATTGGGTGCACTGTGTGTGATTGTTTGATCCCTTTTTGATTGCACCACTGTTGACAGTGCAATAAGCAAACCACTGTTCTGTATGTGATATTTTCTGTTGGGTTGATTGTTTGTATACTTCAGTCAATATTGTTGTGTTTCTTACGGGGTATGTCTTTTGAGAAAGCAATGCATTTTTTCATGAGCACTTATATAGTAATTGTTGAGTCCATTATGCCATCAGTGACAAAGAGGTGCATACTATCATTCACCCATGGGGTAGCTATGGATTTAACACCCTCAAATCAAAGTCCCTTTTCATCATAATCTAAAGCCACCATTGTGTGGCAAGTAAGACACAGAAACAAAGAGAAACTTTGGACAGAAGACATCTCCTCTAGACCAAACTATTACAACCACATGACATAGATAATGTGCAATAGGAGAAGCTGTATCCAGACATCCTTTGGCATTACTCAAAACCAGAAGATGACAATAACAGATCCAAGAGTCAACTTAGTGGAATCAAGATTGAATTGTTTATCCTACCAGTGATGTGGTATTTAATTCAAATTCATAAGTGTAGGAAGTGATATCACCATTGTTTGTGACTGTGTTTACTAAAATATTGGATCAATAGGGTAGTTTCTAGGTTCTTGTGCACACCATGTTTGAATTAAAGGACACACATTGAATCTGATGTTGCTGCAACAATATCTACCACACCTCACTTGCTCCAGCCCCTATCACAGATGGTGGTTAACATGTTTCTCTGGAGCAACCTTAAGAAGAGTCCTGTTGAATCTTTCCTGAATCACTCTATCTTGATTGATTTGATGACAGTGGCTGAAAAATGTGGCTCCTGATGTGACAACAAAGTCATGATCCTCTAGAACAAAGTAGACATTTTTAACACAGAAGTTAGGCTGAATGTCATGAACACTCACCCATGAAAAGAGACCATGATCAAATAATTAGCTTGAAGAAACCATCAGCCTTATGACCAACTTCATCTATTTTTCTATGGTCACTCTGTCACATCATGAGTGCATGGTCCTGAAGTGTGTCAAGAGAATTTGCTTTTTCTGTCATTGTAAAGATAGGGTTATGTGGCGATCAGAATACCAGATAGAACATCCACATCTTTTTGTATATGTCTTCAACAATGGTTGAGAAATATTTTACTGTGCAGGTGAGAAAATAATTGTCTTGCTGGAAAAGTACAGCAATATGTTTCACATCATTAGTGATTTTGATGGAAACAATGAGAACCGGATCCTGCCAATACTCTTTTTAACAGCATTCCCTATGGTACCTCAAAGAGGTTCAATGTCTAAGAACAGAAAGGAAGCTTTTTTGGGAATGCAGTACTGGTGACACTTACTCATGGCTGCAAAATCAGCAAAGGCGGCAATGTTACACTGAGCTGGCAATGATGGTACTTGCATTGACAATACAATGATGAAAAACTGATTGGGAGCTCCTCTTCAAGTACAATGGTGAAGTGCAATACTGTGTTATCATTAAATTGAGACCACAAAAACTAAAGTTGACCATAAAACAATTGAATTTGCAATCATACCAATGAGTAAGACTCTCCATCCTCATCAGTGTTTTGCCGACAATGGGTTGAGCAAGAGAAACTGCTTTTATTTTGGAATAATGGGGCATAATTGTACCAATCACCCTTCTGCAGAATTGCACAAAGTGCTATTGAAAATGAACCAAGGGTGTCGAGTGTAAAGGTAAAGTCATTTTTATCCACATTATTTCTTTGGTGCAGCAATGGTCTTGGGGCCACTGTATAGATGATAATTGTTATGGTGACTATATATTTTTCACATCTTTAGCATGATACAGATGTAGCAGCTTGCTAGTTCTGTTTGGACATGCTGCATTCGGACCCACCAAGGCAGGCAACTTGCCATGTGGAAGTGATGACAAGTGCCAAAATTTTCAACATTCTGACTCATTTCACAAAATTTCAAGCCCATGTGATGACACTGTCGACCCATGGTGGCAATCTTTTGATGGCCCTGACAGGAACTAATGAAGACCTGTTGATGCCCCTGAACACAAGTGGTGACTACCTGGTCTGATGACTACCTGGTCTGATGACTACCTATCATAACAATAACAACAATAGCTCTTGCTCTTATGATTGAGAATGCAGCAACATGTATGACCACTCTGGCAACAAGGACTACTACAATCCTACCTGATGACATGGTGAAGGTCTGGTGATGACCCTGACAACCATTTGTGAAGGTCTTGTGATGACCCAAGTGGCTACTACTGACTACTGTGTGATGACCTAAATGATGACTGATGACTACCGTATGACTACCATATGACTACCCAATATCACACTGGCGACGACTATGAAAAAGTTGGTGACAACATCTGATGAAACTTTACAACTCAAAATGGCAACTTCATCAGTCTTGTAGACCTACGACATTCCAGCAAAACTGCACTCACTGGACACAGGGCTGTGCAATCCTTATTTCAAGGATAACATGAATAAGATTGGGATATAGCACCATGGTTTCTCACAGAGCAGGAACTGATCTACTTCATACAAACTATTGGCCAAGCTAGGCAGGCCCCAACTGCAAGTGCAATAATATGCATTGCGGCAACATATGCAAGTCAGTCATTCTGCTTTATTCCTGGTTTGGAACTGAACACAAGAAAGCTTACCATGGGAGTCTGTGGCAAGTTTAGGCAAGAACTTGCCATCGTCATTAATGTTTTGCCTGCAGTATTATGTGTAAGAGTTAAAATATTGGAAAGAAATCCTGCAGGCTTAGTCAAGGGGGTAACTGGATCTATTACCTGCTAACATAATACTGTGCATTGATTGGATCCTAATCATACAGAATCTCAACTAACTCAAACAGAATCATTGTTACTTAACAGTTATTCTTGTCACCATCTGGAAATGAAAAAAGGAGAAATCAGAAGTGGTTCAGACTTAAAGAGTGACACACTGTGCACAGATGATTTACTCTTTACTCCCTTCAGGAGATCTTAGACGACGATTCAGGAGTGGATAGGAATACTGCTATTGTGTAAGTGACAAAAAGGGATCTATGTACAACTGATTTCTCTGATTCCTTTCTCTGTGGTGGCATCAGATGTTTGATGGGATGCAGTTCTGATGAAACATGGAGTGGCTAGGCTAGGTCAATTACTGTATAAAGAAATTCATCAGATATAACTCATGTGATGAACTCTGATTAGCACGAATTGGCTGGAGTTTATCTCTGATGACAAAGCCATTTTAGAGGGTTTCTCATACAAGCATTGGTCAGTGTTACTTTCTTGGTGTGATACATCAGCACTCTTAACTGAGCAAATGATATGTGCATGTAGTCCAATGCTAAGGTGCTACTGCTACAATTTTATGTGGGTTTCTTAATAACAGAAATGATCAGTGGAGAAGAGGAGACATCAATTGATGAGAACTCATATATATACACACATACATATTATATACACGCACTGCCATTAAAGCACTGCAGGCTCTTTCCACCATACAAAGAGCACTATTCAATATGTTATGTTTTATTTCCAAAGAATTGTTGACCTGACAGGCTTCCTATATCCAGGGCATGTTGTGTCATGGTCTACAACCTTTCGTATCTGTCAGCGTAAACGAAGTGGCCATATAACAGGTGACATTAGTTGAAATGAAGACAACATCAACATCAGGTCAGCACCTTCCATGACCTCTTGTCTTCAGTGATGGTGGTGGTGGTTGTGGTCTTTTGGTTTTGCTTTCAGTTTGATTGTTGATGTTTGTTGTGGTCTTTCGGTTTCGGTTTCAGTTTGATTGTTGTGGTTTGTTATGGTTTGTTGTGGTTATTATTGTTGTGGTTTGTTGTGACTGTTGTTGTGGCTGTTGTTGTGACTGTTGTTGTGACCATTGTTGTGACTGTTGTTGTAACTTTTGTTGTGGTCATAGTCATAGTCATGGTCATGGTCATGGTTATGGTTGTGCTTATGGTTGTGCTTGTTGTTGTGCTTATTGCTGTACTTGTTGTTGTGCTTATCGTTGTGCTTGTTGTTGTGCTTATTGTTGTGCTTATTGTTGTGCTTATTGTTGTGCTTGTTGTTGTGCTTGTTGTTGTGCTTGTTGTTGTGCTTGTTTTTGTGCCTGTTGTTGTGCTTTTTGTTGTGCTTGTTGTTGTGGTTGTTGTTGTGGTTGTTGTTGTGGTTGTTGTTGTGGTTGTTGTTGTGGTTGTTGTTATGCTTGTTATGCTTGTTGTGGTTGTTGTGGTTGTTGTGGTTGTTGTTATGCTTGTTATGCTTGTTGTGGTTGTTGTGGTTGTTGTGGTTGTTGTGGTTGTTGTTGTGGTTGTTGTGGTTGTTGTGGTTGTTGTGGTTGTTGTGGTTGTTGTGGTTGTTGTGGTTGTTGTGGTTGTTGTGGTTGTTGTGGTTGTTGTGGTTGTTGTGGTTGTGGTGGTTGTTGTGGTTGTTGTGGTTGTTGTGGTTGTGGTGGTTGTTGTGGTTGTGGTGGTTGTTGTGGTTGTGGTGGTTGTTGTGGTTGTGGTGGTTGTTGTGGTTGTTGTGGTTGTGGTGGTTGTGGTTGTGGTTGTGGTGGTTGTGGTGGTTGTGGTGGTTGTGGTGGTTGTGGTGGTTGTGGTGGTTGTGGTGGTTGTGGTGGTTGTGGTGGTTGTCGGGGTTGTGGTGGTTGTGGTGGTTGTCGTGGTTGTGGT